>WEKY01032919.1:79667-92104 GCA_013390045.1 Picathartes gymnocephalus
TGTCCTCCGTGTGTAAATAAAAGCGGTTTGCAGCAACCGCATTTCTTATTCCCGTGAATTAAACCCTGCTGCAAGGAGCACTCCCGCGTTTGCCATCTCCACAGAGAAGTTACGGGCAGCAGCTCCACTCCGGCCCGAGGGGCTGTGCAGAAGCGCCCGTCCCGGCTCCTCCAAACCCACCTCCCGCAAGCTCCACGGAGAAGCGCCAAAACGCCCGCAGCGCGCTCCGGGCGGCCGGAGCCGCCGCGTCCCCCGCGCCGTGCGCAGGTACGTACCTCGGCCCGCAGCGCCAGGAGCAGGGTGAGGATGGAGCACGCCGCCGNAAGAAGGAGGAGGAGGTGGTGGAGAAGGAGGAGGCGCCGCTGCTGCTGCCGCTGCTGCCGCCGCCCCGCTCTAATATACCGCGGCGCACCCGCGTCGGACAACGCCGCTTTTCAAGGGCTTTCAATAGCGCCCCGCTCTTCAATGCAAAGCAGCCCGGCCTCCTTTTATCCGCCTTATTCTCTCGCCTCCCCTCTTTTCTTTCCCTTTTCTTTTCCCTCTCTCTCCTTTTTTTTTTTTCTTTTTGTTTTATTATTGCGATTATTATCCCAGTCCTTTTATTTCTTGCGGCGGAGCCCCTCGTCCCCCCGAGACACGCACACACACTCACTCACACACACACACACACACACGCACATGCAGCACACGCACCGCCCCGCAGCCGCCCGCCCGTCTGGGAGGGCCGCCGCCGCTCCGCTTCATCTAGCCCAGGGCGGCAGGCGCATGCGCCCATCCATATGCATGAGGGGGGCAGCAGAAGGAGGGAGCAGAGGAGGGGAATGCCACGGGCAGGGGTAGGCAGGTACCGACGGCAGGAGGCGGCGGCGGGGATGGAGCGGCTGCAGGTTGGCGGCTCCTCCGCCTGAGGGAGGCGGCGCGCCCCGGCCGCCCCGAGGGTCCGTCCCTTGTCCGCAGGTGTTTCCAGCGCTACCTGGAGCAGGAGGAGCGGCGCTGAGGCGGCCCCGGCGCTCCCTCGGAGGCTCCCGCGCTCCCTCAGCGCGGCTCCCGCCTGAGGGCTTTTCCCGCTCTGCCGCTCGCTGAGGGAACGCGCGGGTCCTGCCCGCCCGGGAGCCGCAGCCCGTTCCTCCTCGCCTCCTCGGCGCTGGTGGACGGAAGAACGAAGCCTTTTGAGGGACAACTTTTGCGGTGTGAAACCTTCCCCCTGCCACTGGCCGGCGGCTGCCGCCCGTCCTTCCCGCCTCTCGGTACCTGAGGCGGGACGGGCAGCGGTCGCTGCCGGGAGCGGGTAGGCGCGCCCTCAGGGGACGAGAGGCACGGCTGGCCCGGGACTCTCAGGTGGCCCCGGCCAGTGGCTCTCCTGAGGGAAGCGGAGGTGGCGGTCGCCACCGTGCGACTCGTTGTGCCCGCTTCAACACGCGTCGCGCCGCCGAGGGCTTCCCGCGCTTCAAGTGGGAGGAAAGATCCCTCAGCTGATCAGTCCCGGTATCACAGTGCTGGCGGACTGCCGCGACCATCAGGGACCCTATCGCCGTGCTGGGAAGGCTCATCCCAGTTTTCAGCTGGGTACTGGGGTTGATCTGCCACGCATCCTTTCAAGGGCAAGGTCCAGAACCACACAGCCAGGTGATTACTTAAGAGGCCCCCTGTCACAGGTTACTGAGGAGCCCAAAAGTTTGCACAGTAGCAAAAAGAGTTCAGACTGGTTCCCAGAGGAAGAGCCACACATCAAAGGGCATTGAACAAAAAAAGAAAACCCCAAAAAACCCCACCCCTAAGTTTGTCTCTGGTTTGGGAAGTCCCTGGGCTGCGGGTCTAGAAGTTGGGTGACTGTGCTGGGAACTTGCTGCATCACTGTCCCTTTCTTCCTGAGGCGCTGGCGACAGGAACTTGGCCTACATGACGTTCGGTCTGACCCAGAACAGCTATTCTTGTGTCCTGATCTATTCCACCCTGATCTGACACAGTAGATGTGCGAATGTCTATTTTATACACCAGTGTCAGTGGTACAGAGGAAAACAAGATTTCTGACCTAATTTTATATCCTTTGTTTCCATTTCCTATGGCAAAAGCAAAGTGCATGCCTGTTCTTGGCTGTGGTTAGGTCTGCCCTGTTCTGGAGTGCCCCAGGCTGGAAAGCTGCTACTGTTTGTGCCCCTCACCGTAGAACTGTGCTCAGACTTCCACCAGACTCCTGCAGATCCGTTCCCATTTGTGAGTTCATGACTCAGATTATACACCAGTGATTTTGGCATGCCTGTGAGGTGCGCAGTTGCCGAACACTCCTTCCAGCCTCGCTCAGCCCCAGCTTCCAGCAGCATTGGTTGTACCTTATTGGAGTCATTAACTTTTCGAAGGCTGGTAAACCTTCATGGTGTTTAATCCGCAGTGTGGCTGCAGTTTGGTGACACCAGAGCCTCTCTTCTTTTTTTTCCAGTGAGTGTTGGTCAGCTTCCACAGCCTGGTTAAATGTTACTCATTCCCAAGTGCCACACATCTGTTCCTCTGGGCCTTTAAATACCCTGCTGCTTGCTGGTATGCTCTGTACCTTTAGGGCAGGTCTGGAGTTGGCCTTTCTGTAAAAGGTTACTCCACCTGTTTGACTCCAGTGCTTAGGAAATCCAGAGTTCTGTTTCCCACAGTGCTTGTGACTCAGCAGTGTAGCTGCCCTCAAACAGAATTACTTGTCCAACAACTTAAAATGCTTTGCAAGCATTAATGAACTAAGTCTCCCAGTGTCTTGAGATGGAGAGTATTACTGATAGGTAAAGAAAGGCAGAGCATGAGTCATGTGCAGAAGCACATTGCAAACCCTCTCCCTTGCAGCCCTGAAAGAAATTTTGACCTCATAGAAGTCAGCAGTAAAATCTCCCTAAACTTACTCAGAATTTCCCCCTTGAAGTCCCATCTCTTGCTTTTTTTCACCGGGCTGTCAAAGCCAGGTCTTGAGCCACTGCACAGCAGCACTGAAAACTAGCTGAGAGCATTGCTTGCAGCCTGAGCATCTTTTCAAGATGCTGCTTTCACTACGGCTACAGCAACGTGCAAATGGCTGCGTGTGCGCAGGGGCCTGAACTGCAGTGGCTTTGAGCAGCCTGAGACTGGTGCACATAAAATCCCTGCTGCAAGGCTCTGCCTGCACGTCTCACGAGGTGTGGAGCCGACGTGTCTTCCTCTGTGGCTGGTGAAGAACTTTTCAGCATCTGGCGCTGGGCTTTTTACATTGCGTAAAGTTGCTTCCTGTTAATCTTCCTATTCCGACATAATTAGATCACATCCACATTAGAAGCCGTTACAGACATCGAGTGTGCCAAAGTCCAGCATTACAGGCAGTGCTTTGCCTCGGGCCTGAATCAGTTCCCCAATATAGAGCTGTTCATTGAGGCCACTGGGAGGTTGCCCAGGACTTTGGTGGGACGAGGATCACAGCCTTTAGAGGGAGTGCCTGGCTTACGAGGGTCAGGTGTCGTGAAGTCAATTCTTTGTGTGAGGAAAGTTGTAATTTCCTTTGAAAGCTCAGTGACTCATTGAGCCATGGCTGTGAACAATCCCACAGGATTTCCTTAGATTTGTGATACCTAAAGGTAAGCTTGGAATGGCGCCCCTGGAAAAGTTCTTCGTTCAGGGACCTGATGCATCTCATTTTCAAGTTGGTGACTAAACTTTTGTTTACTACTGTGATGCAGATCAAGACAGTTGCATAATCATAGGCGACTGATCCTGCATGAGTCCTCAATAAACCAGTTAAAGGACTACTAGAAAATAATCTGTTGACATGTGGAATCTGTGGTCATAAAGAATTCATAAAGCTCAATGACCTCTTTTCAGAGCAAACGAAGAGGCAAAAGGAGCCCTTTGTTCCTCCATATTTTTAGAAAAGTAGTTTTGCTCCTCGAAATTAGCCAATAAAATTAATTTGCTGCAGTTTTAGATATAAGTCTGGACAAGCTGAGTGGAAGAGTGAAATTTCATCCACTCGGATAATCCTTTATCTAGGAGTTAAACTCCCCTGTTGCAAAGAGAAGGACATATCGCCCCAGTCAATCACGGATGAGTGAGCTCTGAGATAAGGCCTTTCCTATAATACACCCACAACACTTTATTTTCCTCTTGCTGTTCTGGAAGTGACCTGCCCACTTGGGCGAGTGTCGCAGAGCAGAGATAGGGACCGCGCCGTGCTGCTTGGCTGACACACATTTCGGAGCAACACATTCCAGCAGATGAACCCATTTGCACAGTTGAGTGATCTAAACTTAGAAAGCTAATTTCTCTAATTACAAAGTGAGACTGAACTCCTGTAAAGCTTTTCATCACCTGAGTGGAATGGGAATTGCGCTTCCATAACCATTTAATGTTTAGAAACTAATTAGGAAGCGTTTTGTGGGGAAGCCACACCCAGTGTTAGGCTATTTCACAAATGGAGCAGGGGAGAAAACTACCACTGATGAGAAAGTTGAGCAAG
This sequence comes from Picathartes gymnocephalus, assembly GCA_013390045.1. NCBI lineage: Eukaryota > Metazoa > Chordata > Aves > Passeriformes > Picathartidae > Picathartes > Picathartes gymnocephalus. The sequence continues at coordinate 84,130 of WEKY01032919.1, forward strand.
TGGCAGAGGTTAGGAGAAGGAGCACAGTTTACCCAATGCTGAGAAGTGCATTCCTACTTCCATGAAAGCTTCAGCTCTTCCCAGCCAGGCAATTTCTTAAAGCCTTGTCTTCAGGCAAGCTTCTCAAATGTGACAGAAAATTTTGGAGAAGAAGATACTCTAGTAACCAGAGCCCCAAATCCAGTTTGCTGCCACAAGCCCTTACTTTCCCTTTTCCCTGGAGCATTTTGTTAAGAGAACTAAAATTTCAAAGCTGTGCTGTGATTATTGTGCATTTTGTCACTTTGAAATTCCCACCTTAGTTTTTCTGTATGTTAGAAATGTTTCATTCCCCAGAATGAAAGTGAGGCACTAAATCTATTTCAGGGAATACTCTGAGAACAATTAAAAAAAAAGGTTCTAGGGTACTCAGATATTACTGTGGTGAGAACCAGTAAAGTCCCTGAAAGAGTTAAAGCTGTAGAGCCAAAAAATATGTCTATTGTAGAGCCTTTAAGTTTTATCCAGCTGTAATTAAGTGAATCCATAACATTATTGCTTTCTGTCACAGTTTAAAATTGAGACCTTACTCCATTCCAGAGAATAGTGCTGTTTCTCCTTCAGTTTCCTTTATTTATATGCACATAAAACCTGCTCTCTGGTTGTTTCTCTGTTAACCCTTCAAGGATCAGATGCCTCCATATTAACCTGTGAACCCAACTGCTTTGTCCTTCACTTACCTTCCCCAGGGGTGGGATTCCTGTGCACCAGTGATTTGATCTCAAATCCCTGCTTTCTAAAAACAGGGAAGAGTTGAGACTACGCTTTTAGATCTGGGTAGGGGTACAGCTTATCAAGGTGGAGTAGCTTCCAGTAGGTGCAAAGACTGTGACACTGAGCAGTGCTGGCACTTCTGTCACAGACAAGATGACACTTTCATTTGATAAGGAGCAACCTTGGCTATTCTTGGCAAAGAGGCTGCACTGAAACCTGGGCTGAGCCTCATCTCCAATGAACAAGCGGTGCTTTGAAGAGAGCTTCGAGTTTCTAGTGTTTTCCTCACAGCTTTCTGCAAAGGTGCTACTTTGAGCCAATTTTGTTGAGGAAGTGCTCAGCCCAAGTTTCAGGGTCTTGTTATGACAGCATCAAAATGCCTGAACTTCTCTTCTCATGCAGATTGTTTTCATTGTTAATTGTATATGAAAGTATGTGTTCAATACATTCTCAATCACAAATTATCCTGAGGGTGCAAGACTGAAGAACACAGGGGTGTCATTTAGCTAAGGAAATGTCTAAAAAGAAGAGAGCTGTGATTAGCAGATTTAAATTTGAGTGTACAGTAAATGACTTCTTGCCTTTGCCTGCTATCTTTCCATGGCTGATCTAATATTCTGGGCCTTGACTTTACTTATTCCTGCATGGGGGACATGAAGGGAGTTGCTTCATTTGGCCTGAAGAAACTTTTAGAGACATTAAGATTTCTAAAATCCAAACTCAGCCCAAAATATAGATATGCATAGATCAAGAAACAAAAGTTTTAGGTTAGGGATGTATTTACCTTGCTGGAGTGGCCAGTGAGTTGGGCCACAACGTTGAGTGCATGGGAGTGATGCTGCTGATCTATAAGGGAAACCCTTTCTCCAGGGCGTTAGGGATGTGCACAGTGGCCTATTTTTACCTGGTCCTTGGCACTGCTGACTCCCTGGTGGAAGGAGCCTTTTTGCATCAGCCAAATGTTTTTAGATAAAGCACAGGGCACAGAGGGTGGCTGGCGTCCTTGGTAGTACAGATAAACACAAGGCCCTCAAGGAGAGAAAAATGACTTTCTCGATGTTCATCCTTTACTGAAGAATGAAAAAAGCCTCTTGACCATTCTGCATATCACAACAGTGCCACTACATGCAGATGTGCATTGAGGACTTTTCTGTCACTGATCATGCAGTGAGAGAGATCTGACAGGACTGAGTATTAGAGCCAGAAGCATTTGAAAGAATCTGAGTCTGCACTGATTTGGGAGTTTTGGTGTTGAAAACTGCCTTTTGGATAAGATTTGTATCAGCTCCCACAGTTCATCACTTGAGACTCTCCCAGTCCCACTCTGAAGTTAGCTGTGGTGAAAATGCCTGCAGCTTCTGCCAGGGTAGTGGAAAACAGAGCAAATAGTCTAGGAATAGTCTACAGGCATCATGGAGAGGTGGCAAATAAAGGGACTTATTCTTGGGAGTCTGAGCAAGATACAGCACCCTGTCACCCTGCCTCTCTGGTTAAAGGTTTGTCTTTGCTCTTTCCACAGTATCTGGAAGGTTTTACATTCCTGCCTCCCTGATAGCTGTTTTGTCTCACAACATTTTCAAGCACACGGGAGATGATTTTCTCTTTGATTGCTCCTGATCTCAGCCCTGAGTCATGGTCCCCTCCAGCTGTGGTGAAGGACATCCCTGATTTGTGATCCTGTGGCAGCAGGATGGCTTGGTGAAGATCTGAAAGAAAATGAGCCTGGCTGTAGAATTGGACCCTTAAAAGCAATTAATTTCTTTGAAGGTAATGGCATTACGCAGTATGCTCCAGCTTTCTGTCTGAAAGGGGCCACAGACTCTCGCAGGTCCACAATCTGTGTGTTGCCCTGAATTGTTGGGGTTTTTCCTGTATATAATGATGATTTTTATTCACTGTGGCAGAGAGGAACGAATGAGGATCTGCCACGACTTGAATAGAAGCAATTCCACACCTGTCCCTTTAACTGCACGTTTGTGGTTGGCTGCCTTTTATTGTCCTGCCCGCTCTGGGGCTGCAGGGCAGTGTATGTGTATGTGTGTGTGTGTGTGTGTGTTTAAGGATTTCCCAGCCTAGTGGGTGACCCACAGTCTTGCTGCTCCGAGCAGTGGCTTCCGTCTCCTCCTTTCTCTCCAATATTTATTGGAAGCACGTGCTAAGGAATCTGTGAGCCTGCAATGCTAATGAGTGCGTGGCATGGAGCGGGGCAGCAGATGCAAAGGGATGGGCACGTTTCCTAATGAGGGAGTCTCGAGACCCATCTGTTGAGTCTCGTGGGCCCTCAATGGAGTTTGCTACACGAGGTTGCCAGTGGAGGTTTTTTTTCTCTAATGCTTTTAGTTCTCAACAAGTGCAATCCTGTATAGAGCAGCATGTCATGGGGTTAGGTTTTGTTGTTACTAGCAGATAATGTGACTTTGAAAAGAACGCCCCTGCCCCAGCTGAAAGGAGGATAACCCTCCTCTACCCCCTTCCTTCCCATCCTTCTTGCTCGGATCAATAACAGGTCCCTAGGCACAAAGCCTGCATTCTTTTATTCTCAAATTAGAGCAGCTGCAGCAGCAACACCACAGCTCATTGGAAACCTATTAGCTTTTGAAAGACTTAATCCAGTTTGAAAATAACTAGTGTTTCTCAATCCTTCACGCACTCACTCCCGTAAGAGGCAATATTCTTAGGCTGCATTGACAGCGCGCTGGGCTTATTATTATAATAACCTGCATCTCTCTCCATGTCCCAAAGGGGCAACAAAGAAGGCAAAATGTCAGTTTCCCAGCTTCACAGGGCCTAAGAACATTGGATTTACTCTGACATATCACACCCTATCACTGAGCTCTGCCGCCTACCATCCTGCCTTCAATCGTGACTGATGTCTTGTGATTCACTCTCCAATTTCATAGTTTTTAAGGCCAGAGGGGCTATTATGATAATCTATTTGACCTCCTGCACAATGCATTAGAATTTCATCCTAGGTGGGATAAAAGCTGGGGGCAGCTGGATTCTTTGATATGGCTCTGCTGGGCAGCAGTGGAAATTTGGGGGTTTTGAGGGGTACTCTTTTCTGTAAAGGGAATTTGGTTTCTTTCTTTTTTTTTAAAGCACCTGAACCACAGAGCTTTGTGAGTGGGAGCATATGCAGCAAATGCCTTGCTTTGGAGGCAGGGGAGCTGATTTTACTTGGAAAGGGTTTGCTCCCCTGTCTTGGTTTCTTGTTTAGCTTTTGTATCACCCCTTCACTGAGGATCTCCCTGCAGCATGACTGTAAGATAATTACTCCCAATTTAAAGGTGGGGGTGTGAGATTCAGAGATGTTTAGGCTTAGATGCCTTGTGAAGACCATAGCAGTGAGGAAATAAAGTTTTCTTGAACAGGATCCTCGATTTCATGCCCCAAGTCACACTGGAAATCTGTAGAAGATGAGGGAGCTTGTTTTCTCATTTTTCTTGAGTCCCAGCTTAGTGTGTTCGCAGGGACATCTTTCTCTGCTCGGACTTTTCCTGTACTGTGCCATCCCTAAACCTTTCCTGTAAGTGCTGCCAACTGTTATCATTAGTGTTGGTACAGATATTTTGCCAGAAGTGGCTGGGGTGGGACCACCAACCAATTCCTGAAGGCCACTGAACAGCAACAGCTTTTGATTTCTACTGACCTGGACCTGATTCGGTGTGGTGACCTAGAGCTAAGGGGCTCAGTATCTCATTACTAATCCCCTGAGCTAGCCAATTCCTTCCACCAAGTCAATGTTTTCTAAAGTGTTAAAAGACTTTTCCTGCCTGCCTGCCCATTAAATCCTGCTCTTCTGTCCGTGTCCTTGGATCAGCCTAATCACTGAAGTGGATCAGTTTCAAGTCTTAATGATGCAAGCTGTGGTCCTGACAATGCAGAAGATGGCAGGCAGCACAGCTGAGGCAGGCACTGCTCTGGGGGCTCTGCTTGGAGGTAACCCTGATGTGCTGCTTTTGTAATGCATTGCCAGCTGGGATATGGGCTGTTTCCTGCCTTTAGCTTATTTATCTGAGATTTACAATTTATATATGTTTCTAGATGCTTTAAATAAATAATTAAAAAAAAAGAAACCATGTGTTTTCCTGGATTGTGCATTGGCACTGTTTTTTGGGTGCAAGTAGTAATTTTCTTCTGTGGTATTTTAATCTTCCTACTTTTCTAGATGGGGAATTTGCCTTTCCAGAAAGAACTACTTAGAGCACCATCACTGTGTTCCAATGTATCTTTATTATTAAAGTCTTAGAGATACAGAGAAATGTGTTTTAAGAGAGTGCGTACGAAAAACCACATTAGAATCAGCCATCCACAGACACTTAGCAGGAAACAGCTTCCATTTGCTTAACTTTAGATTGAATACAGAGCAGTTTACAAGTCCCATATATGTCTCCTCTTCCAGCAAAACTTCTTCATAATTCATATAGACTTACAGGGGTGGACATACACATTGCTCTATGTGTATGCTTTTTTCTCCTTATATATATATATATATATATATGTATATGTATGTATGAAAAAGAGAAGTTATTCCCACATATTTCAGTTACTTACCCCTGGTAATAGTTTTCTTAATATTTACTCTGGTAAAATGGGCATGGCTGTGTTTTTATGAGGAATATTTTTCTTTCTGCAAAGTAGGAATGCTTTCCCCCTCTGCTTATGTGCACACAGGCACTCTAATATAAATTTCCCTCATCAATTTTTTCTTAAAACAAAAATTATTCATAGAGAGCAATTCTGCCTTTGACTGCATATAATAGACCAGGCTGCAGATGAAAAGAGCATTCATCTCCAAGGATCTGCACTTGCTCTTCTGGAAGGAGCTCAATATCCGCTGAGTTATACTAAGGACATTTTACTTACTTACTTTTGATCAGTGGATCAGCATACTCTAATTCTAGGCTATCTCATTAAGAATCTTCCCAAAATAGTTAATTAATCTCCAGAATCACTGGAGGTTGCTCCTTTCCAGTACTTGTGATGTCAGTTAATGCTCTGTTACTGTTTGAAACCAAGTTCTTAATGTGGAGCTTGACGTGAAGGCCCATGTCTAATAAAGACACAGAAGCAGAATCTGTTGGTGCCCTTCCTCTTGCTAGCACTTTGTTTATGTGAATTGTTTCCCAAGTTAACTCCTGTGGCCTAACCCCAAAGAAGAGAAGATCTAATCTCTAACTGTCCTCTGGGACCATCCCTGCGAGGTCCTTGAAGAATATATCCTGTTTCCCAGTCAAAGAGTCAATCCAAGGATGTGTCCTGTCTTCTCTTCTCATTTGAAGATTGTTTACCTGTTATTTATGAACCGTGTTTTGTCTATGGACTATTCCTAGTGCGGTGGCATTGTGGTGCTTGTTAGGGAAGGAGGAAGGATTAAAATGGCACAGACTTTGCATTCAACATCATATTCCATGCAGAAGGATTTACAGTCATTTTACAATTGCACCAAAGTCCAGTCAACCCTTGGAGGCTTCAGGAACTCTGCCACTGGTGGAAGACAGATTGAGTTTGTAACAAAAAAATATTGAGAGAATTTCTAATTACCTGCTCTAATCATGTTTTATGGTTATATTATTGGGTATCAGATGTGAAACAAAATATTGACCATTTCAGGATGATGCTAAAATAAAAGCAGTTCAAGGATCAAATTATGTATGAGTGTCAATATTCAAACCCATCTGTAGCAAACAGAATGCTCTCATTTATGCCAGCTGAGGTTACAGTTTGGACATTTTATTAGAGTATGAAGTGGTCACTTATTGTTCAAAGAGGTTTTTCCTGAAAGGAAGGCAACCAGTGCTGAAGAGCTGAAAGCACTGAGTTGTGTTGATTTGAATTAGAAATAGGTATTTTGGGCCAGCGGAGCTTCAAAATAAGCTTCGAAATTCTCAAACCAAACAGTTTTCCTTTTGGTAGCTGAAAAGGAAACCGCACATCCAGGAGGAATGTAGATCAAAGCAAACTCTGCAAATGATGCAGAAACACATAAAATAACAAACAAGGCTGGTGGGAAGAGGGGAGCTTTTGTAAGTAGATAGGTCTGTTCATATTACACTGAAACCAAAGGCAAGATTGCTAAAGAAGATACTGGAGAGAGGTATATAAGGGTATAGATTTTTCTCCTCAGAGGAATTTTCCAGCCTGTTTTTGCATGTCCATTGTAGTTGCAAAGTAACAAATAAGGGGCATACTCAGCAGCAGATCTCACTGATACCAGCTTTTGCCTTTCACCACCCTTCTCTCTCTAGTTTTCCCTGAGCCTCCCTCTGCCAAAGTCTGTGGCAAAACATATTTGTTTCACTGCTCACCCATAATGCTCTTAAAGCACATCATCAGGTCATCCTCTGTGACTAAATTTTGAATATTTAGGTAGTTTAGTTTCATACTTGCAGAACAGAACAGTTCTGAATGTATCTACTATTAGCTGTTTAAATTGGAATGCATTTGTTTAGGATTTTGTGTATGAGAGTACAAATCTATCTTAGAGCTGGTTTTAATAGAAAATATAATATTGCTAAATATTTTTAAACTCGCTGTTGGACTTATACATAAGTGGCTATGCTGCTGCAATAATCAGTTGTAAAAACAGAATTGATAGGTATTTGATAATTGTTGCAGTGAAGTCATTCTTCAGCTGAATGACTTGTCCAGTCCTTTCTTGGATGCATCTTCATGAAGCAATGGGCAAATAATTCCTGAACTCCTCAGGATTTTGATTCACAGAATTCTCCATAGAAAAGGACCTTGCAGAAGGAAGAAGGGTCTTTTGTCCAACAGCCAAGAGGAGTTGGGATTTTGGGGATAATTTTGTTCCCTCCTGTGGATCCTGCAGACGTCTCCATTTCCCTTTTGTGCTGCCAACTCTCCCATGTGCCTTTCCAGCTGAAGAAGCTGTTAAGTGTGGCACTTACTTCACCTTCGGTTCGAAACAGCTCTTTCGTTGTGCAGGAGGTCCTTTATTTTATTGAGGCCAGCAAGTGGGAAGGCAACATTTCTTCATGAGCCACATTTCTTTACGCAGAGCTGAATGTGTCTCTTACCTCTCATTCCCCTTCTCTAACTTCTGCAGCCACATACATTTTGAAAGCACCCTGGTCCATATTGCTGGAGTAGAATGGGTTCCCAGGGCTTTATAGATTCAAGGACAGGACACAAGCTGGATTGACACTGCCTGGTAGTTGGAAAAATTTGATTTCCTTCTTTTTTTTTTTTTTTTTTTTTT
>WEKY01032919.1:92298-268844 GCA_013390045.1 Picathartes gymnocephalus
CATCCTGTGCAGGTCATGGGATGCACATTTCACCCTCCCATCTCCTCTGGGCCATGCACTAATGATGTCTGCTCCCTGTGGAGAGGGCAGGGGACTGGAGGAATGCTGCTCTTCTGAAGACTCTCGCTGGATAGCTCAGGGGTGAGTGGAAAACAATGTTTTCTCACTGTACCAATTGAGGCTTGTTTGCACCAGACAGAGATTTCCTCTAAAAATTTTTTATTTCTCCAGGACTCTGGAATTGTTTGCCCTTTCTTTGAACTTTTTTTAAAGTGGCCATTTTTAGCCTGAATGGAGACCAGTGAAAGTTTGAGCTCTGTATCCAGGGAAGCTCCTCTCTGTGTGAGCACTGGACCAGTGAATAGGCTCCAAGTCTAGGACTGCCAGACAAAGGGACAGCCTGCAGCAAAAGGGATGTTTATACTGTGGCCAGAGTAGGCTTCCTTAAAAATAATAGCCAAGGGTAAACACTATCAATTCACAAGTTAGATGCTTGTAAAAAACCACCAGCCAGTTTGCTAACCCATTAAGAAGGGAAATAAGACTTGACAGTTGACTGTGCTGTGATTCTAAGCATGATGTTTCCCTGAGAAAGAGTGCTTGTGGTGCTGTGAGTGCTCTGCAGTCACTGATGGCAAGGGATTGGGAAGATTTGTTGCTGTCCAGAAGTTTGTACATGGGTTGGTTTTAGGTTGTTTAAACCTATCCACATCAAGTGATAAAATGCAAAGCTGTCAGACGTGACCTGGCAAAATGGAGCTGGCATTCCAAAAAGAGTATGTCCATGCAGTGACTTCTGTTATTCTACACAAATGTGGTCTTTATATTTGTGACTTCAGGTAACAAAAAATGTGGGATGTTTTGTTGGAAGAGGATTATCCCAAGCCCAAGTTAACTTTGCAAAATTTATTCCCAAGGTGATGCCTTCCAAATGCAGAATAAATTCCCATGTGTGATCTGCTTCATTCTTGGTAGATATATGGACAGCAGAACTGAAATTTGGTCAGAACTCTGCATCCAGTGGCTAACTGGATGATCCTGGTCACCAGAGGAGAAAATGCTGGGCCTGTCTGATTTTGGGAGGAAGTTTGTTGATGGGAGAAAGTTGAAGAGACTTTGATGAAAGGCATGGGGTAGACCTGCTCTAAAGCATTCTGGACAGTTTCTGAGTAATTTTATACAGATTTCAAAGTGGCTAATAAATCTTGCATTGAGTCCAAGAGATTTTATACTGTCCCAGTGTTCAGCGGGCCTCAGATATATGGGAAGTCACCTTGGAATTTTTTTAAGGACAGCAAACAAACAGTTTCTAGTAAGATTATGATGGTTGTGTTTTGCACTGATAACTGGGATCAGAAATCAACTACATTAATCAGGAGATAATCCTTAGTCCATAAAACTGAATTTAAGTAGCTGAGGCAGAAAAGTGGCCTAGAGAGATAAAGTGAATCAAAGTGAGTAAGAGAACCTGCTTAGGAATAAGCACTTAGCCTGGACCTTACACAAAAACAATCCAGGCAGGAAATGAAATATATACTTCAACATGAAACTGAAGACATCAATTGTCTGAGGTTCTTTTGCTGAAATACCTTGCTGTGTGGAAGGCTTTCAAGGCTGGTCTTTCATTCTGGGGACTCAAACAGTGTTGATAAACATAGCTTGAAAACTGATCCAAAAGGACCTGGGGAGTCTTTATTTTACACACTTTTCATCAGGACCCAGCTTTCTAAAACACGTGATTAAATATTTGATAACTTTGACCACAATTAAAACTGATTAGTCTGTAATTCAAGGTTTTTATAAAGTAAGTAAACAGTTTCCCCCAAACATGAGAAACTCAGAAGTCCATAAAGATCCCTAGGAATTAGGAACAGCTGCTTTTACATAAGTGTTAATATAGCTATTGCTTTTACTATAGTGTGGTTCTTTCACAGTATCTCTTATGCTTACATATGTTAGCACAAGAATCATATTCTCACTCAAAATAGTCACTCGCTTTTTGGCAACAAAAAGCTATAATCATAAAAAAATTTGTATAAGCAACATTTTCACAATTCAAGCCCTGTATTCAAGAGATTTCTGACAGCTCTTAGCTTGAAAGGGACAGTTTTAAAACAAGGAAAATGCTGTTAATATCACCATACTATAGGGAAGCCAGTGACATAAAGAGGAAAGCAATAGGGTAGCACAAACTCTGCTCTATCAGATAGAGGTATCCCATGTGATAATATTTGTTGATATTGGTCAGTTTAAGGAGAGAAGAAGTTAGAAAGCAATTAATTCTTTTCCTAAATAAAAAAAGGATCCCAAGCCTTTTGTTAGTCATTTGGATCAGAATCACAGAGCTTGATAACCCTGCATTTGTACCTTGTCACAAATAACACAAATTCATTTTGAAATGCAGCATTTGTGGTTTCTTGGATGTTTTTCTGGCAGAGAGTTCCACAGATTAATTATTCATATTGACACTTTTATTAAATCACTTTAAAATATTATCTTTCTGCTCCATTGGCAGAAACTTTGTCTTTTGTTAATAGAGAGGCTGAAGAAGACACAGCTCACTTTCTGTATGTTTGATCTGTTGTGTAACTCTCACATAATTTTCTTCAATAATGATAATCCTTGTGTTTTCAGCCTTTTCCCCCCAGACATTTCTTTAAGCTTCCTAGGCACTTCACTTGCCAATCTCTGGACCCCTCTTGTTTCTGCTCCTCTCCCCTTCCTGCAGATTCAGGATTTTAGACAAGGAACTTATGTATGTACACTACTGTCCTAGGAGAGTAATAAAATGTGTACTAAATGCCCAAATATTATAAACAACTGTCTAGACAAGACTTTACAATGCTTATCTCACCCATGGCTTTTATTTTTTAGGTTTTAGACTGTCAAAGTACACAGTGAATTCTGTTACCAAGAAAGCAATGGCTTGGCTGAGCCAGGTAGGTGTTTTATGCTGCTACTAGTTAATAATTATGTCTGAGTGAAAAATAAAGGTATTGAAATGACAGCACTAAGCGTGACTTTTCAGCCTGAGCACAATCTTTCATATTGCTGCTGGAGGTAAATTCACAGTGAGTCATAGCATGGTGGTACTGAGAATCTGTTGGTTCAGGGCCTGTGGTCTTCTACAGGATGATCACATTACAATTTAAAAGTTTCCTGTACATTTGGGTATTTTTAATTCTGGAGTACGTGTTTTAGGAAGGCTTTCACTCTCCATATTTCAGAGTGTCTTGCTGCTGACACTGAGCACTGAGCATGTGGCTCATGTCAAGGGATCTTGGTCTGTGGTGAAAGAACAGGAACAAGTCCAGTACAGAGCAACTGGCTTTTGTTTACTGAGTCAAAGCTGTAAAACCATAAAGGGAGCAAAAGCTGAAATCAAGGGACATAGAAATAATGCAGTGGGAATGGAAAAGGAGAATCAACATTTGAGGGTTCTTCTGTACGAAGCAGAGATCTGGGTTCCAGAGATGGGAAAGACACAAATCATTCTTCCAAAACATTTTGATGCGAGGATCCCTTGTTTTAAGGTTGGATTTGAGGCTCTTGGAGGGGAAAAGATTATTCATCAGCAAGTATTCCCTCCCTCTCAACTTTCAGCCTGGTTTGTCAAAGCCAAAAAGTAGCTTTACATGATGATAAATATTCTCTCAGACTGCCAGGTGAAACCAGGGTCCTCTGTTGTAAGAGAGAAAAGCTTCATTGAAGGAAAAGCTTTTATAAATTTTATTCTTAAAAAAAAAATACACTCAACATTCCTGGTGGAGACTTCCTACTTATTGGAAGGTTTTTTGAAAAACCTTTGGTCTTTTAGAGCATTTTAAAACATACTCTTAGGAAATGCTGTATTGCTGTGGGGCATCTGGCTTGTAATCAGTCCAATCCTTTCAGTCTAACTCTTCCTTCATGACACCGACCCAGAGCATGCCTGGTGTGGTCCTGGGGAGCCATGTGCCTTATATGTCCTTTGCAACTTGCAGGAGGTCAAGTAGGGGGAAGCCAAAGGATTTGTGCAAATGGTGGAGCCAAGCAGAAGGTCAGGGATGGCATTTTGTGGCCATGGGAAAGAGACAGCTCTTTCTCCTGGGTCGAGATGAGTCTCCGTCAGTGCCGAGTCCCAAAGACTCACGGGGCTCCCATGGCTGGCACCCAGTGTTCTTAATTTTGTGGTGAATAAGAGCCTTGAAAGCACATAATTTAATCTGCCTGAAGATAATTGTTGAAATAAATCATTCTCTCGTTTAAAGAATAAATCTTCAGCAAGTTTCAAGAGAGCCTACAGCACTACTGATTCTAATCATTACTCTGCATAGGGAAGTGTCTATACTGCTTAGTGTTTCCAAACCAGCAGTGCTGCTATTAAAAAGTCAGGCTTGGATTTAGAAGCTGTCACAACTCAAACTAAGCTTTTTTTGGGGATTCCTGGCTTGACAGCTGAAAGAGAAGAGGCCTGGTGAGCAGAGACCCCACTTCCCTCTGTGGGTTTAACTCACCAGTGAGCTGCTCTGCCACTTGGTGCCTCACGAACGCGGGGTTCTGTGGCCAGCACTCTGTAGTGCATTGGCATTCTGAAGGGGAGAAGTGCTCCAGGAAAGATGGGTATTTGGGGTTTTCGGGTGGTGCTGGGATGTTGCTGGAACATGGCTTGTGTATGACAGGAAATGTGCTGTGGTGTGTCAGGCTGTACCACAGAGGGCGATTCCAGTCAATGGTGGGTGATTTTTATCAGACTGCCCTGTGGTCACCCCGTGGGCTCCCCAGGGCTCTGCTGGGCAGTTTCCCCTCTATAGCATGTCCTGCTTTGGTTGAAATTTTTCAGGGTTTGGCTGGTCCACAGGGGATTTTTTTTTGAGGGTGTGAAAAGGATGGGTTTGGGTGAGACGCATTGTAGCAAAGTAGGAATTACACTGGCCAGCTGAGGTCTGCAGAGTCGTGCTTCACTAAGCCTCCCTGTCCTTCATCTGCGAGCTGTGCTGGGGCAGAGGTGGTTCCCTGCAGAGGCAGGATGTGGGCTGGAATGACCAGCTAAGGTGTTCCAACCACGGATGAGGTAGGATTTGGATGCACTACCGCTTCTTTCAAGGCTTGAGGGTTCAATTAGCTCTTGGCAATTCAGTTACTTCTATGACTGCGCTCTCGATTCCCTGGCTGGCTAGTCAGATGCTGTCCTGCTAATTTATGATACTTAAGTTAAATAGCAGAGAATTTGGGCCATTCGTGCATTATGGATTGCAGGCAGGTTCCTGCTACTTACCCATTTTTTTTCCTGTCCAGTAGCTGAACGCCAGAGAAAGTTGGTGATCCTGATATTCTTCCATACTTTTTGGGTTTTTTTTCCTTTTCTTGGCATTCGCTTGAAGATTTTGTCTCTGCGAGAAAATCTAGGAGGAATGGACACTGTTCTGGTCTTTTCCATTGCAAATAATCCCCTTTCTCCCTGTCTTCTAAACTGGGAAGCACTTACTGCTCTTTTGAAGTTGATTGTAGTGCTAAAAAATAAATTCACACAGTGTTTGGCACAGCAGCATTTGAATAGTTTTAAGTGGTTGGAATTTAATTCACTGTGCCATTTGAGCTACTTTGAAGAAGAGATCTAGCTATGTTTTATTTTGGTTGTATTTTGTATGAAATGTGTGGAGTTATTGGAACCAGATATATTAATTTTGTGCTAAGCTGATGTACACCAGTTAAAAATGTGCCCCCTGGCACATGGAGTTGAAAGCTGAGTGTTTTCTCAGGCACAAATTCCATCAAACCCCCTCAATTCAAGGTACTCCAGCCCCTGGGTTTGTTACTGGGTGTAATAGATATGGAAACACTGGGTCTCAGTGCCACTTCCATCAAGTCATCAAGCCTTAGAACTTGCTTTTGTCTGAAGCAAAGTATTTGTGACATGTTATTAGACAGGACCTTACTGTGAAGTAAATCAGGGTTTGTTAAATTGTTAAATATCATAGAATGGTTTGGGTTTGGGGGGACCTAGAAGGTCACATAGTCCAACCCTCTTGCAATGAGCAGGGACATCTTCAACCAGATCAGGTTGCTCAGAGCCCCATCCAGCCTCACCTTGAGTGTTTCCAGGGATGGGGGAAACACAGCTTCTCTGGAGAAACTGTGCCACTACTTCACCACCCTCATTGTAAAAAATGTCTTCGTTTTATCCAGTCTAAATCTACCCTCTTTTACTGTATGTGTGAGTGTGGGATATGTTTAACTCCAAAATTGGCGAGGCTGTAGACAGTATGTCATGAATTGTTTTATTGTGTCTGTGTTACCAGAATATACATAAATCATACAAGTATCATCTGTCACAAGCATAGGGTTTCATAGGCAAAAACATTCTTACAAATTTTCATTTGCACAAAATCTTGGAAGCCGTTGTCTTTGTTCAGAGCTTAAAAAAAAAAAAAAAGAAATCAACTTAGAGCATTTAGAAATCAGCCTCCACAGAATAAATTGTAAAAGAAACAGTGTGACATTTCCAGCTATTTTTAGAGGGAGGTCTGTTCAACAATACATTTCAGGTGACAAAACACAAATATGATGCACGGTGCCAAATGGAAAGAAAGAATAGACCCTCTGCTGCTGGGAATAGAAGAAGACTGTAGTAATGTGATTATGGTAATGGTCAACAAGTCATAGTCTTGTGCTTTTGTTCACTGTAATTAACTTCTTGGAATGGCACAGTCGCTTTCTCTGTGCTCATCAGATGGCCCTGCCTTTGTGTCCGCAGTCTGTTATTTCTCCTGCAGGGACTGCAAGCCTCCAAGTGCATTACTAAATGAATTCATTGCTGGAACAAAGATTCAGTAGTAGAATAGAGATTGATATCTTTTGTTGTCAGACATTCAATACCATATAGCAATCCAATTACTTAAGCTGTTTCTATCAGTCTTATTACAGCTCACTATTGAGGCATGCTTTAAAGCTGGATAATTCTGTCTTGCAAGAATGTAGTGGAACAGATTAGAGCTTTAATGAGAAGGCTTTCTGTGGGCTAGGGCACTTCCATTGTATGTGTTGGGATTGAGGAATCATACCTAGGCAAAGGCCTGGAGTCATTGTTGCAAAGAATGATCAAAGGGAAGCCTGAAATCTGTACAATTGCTTTAAGAAATTTTACAGGTTATAAAAAAAAAAAAAAAAAAAAAAAACTGGCAAAGTTTCTGTGTGCTATTCCCTATCTGTTGAGAATCTGCAGTGCTGCACTGGGAAAAGGAAATTACTTATTGGAATTCAGATTGTGGAATGGATATGTCATTTTGTATTTGAACTTTTCCTCCACTGTGCTATAGGTCAAATTCTGTGCTTAGCTGTAGCATTTTAGGAATGCTGGCAGCAGGGATTCAACACAAGGCTTATTTGCATACAACTGCCCAGGGTGGATGTTTGGAGAGGAGGGGTTTCCAGTGCACAAACCCACAGAAGGCTTTGATAACTGCAGGTAGAGGAGGAAGGATTAGACCAGCAAGTCAGCCTTGCCAGGTTTGCATCCTCACTCCTGATCTTTGCAGCACAAAGCAAGTATGGTTTGAACCCCAAGACAGCAGAAAGCTGGAGCTGGAGTGTCAGTAAGACCTCAAAACTGAGCCTGGAGAGTAGAAGTGGAGAAAAGTTATTTTACCATGAGAAAAAACAACAAATAAATATAACTTAGCAAATATTATTTTTTTTGAGATGGTATATGTAAATCACACCTAAGTTTATTGTGTGAAACACCAGCAGTAGAAACTTGGGAGCTGCCAGACTGAATTTTTATGTCCAGTGAGTGAATTTGGCTGCTTCTTGAATGTAGGATTTCTGATGGACTTTTAAAATGTGATAAAACTCTTCAGCTCTCTTTCAGGCCTCAGCAGAACCATCTGTGCTTTAAGTCAACACAGCGTGACCAGAAGCACCTCAGGATTGCTGAGGCTGAAGGAAACTGGAAACACAGATTAGAGTGCTTTTGTATGGAATACACACAGCTTGGGGTCATTCACGAACACAAGTATTTCTAAACTTGTCTGAAATTCTGCCTGTCTAGGTCACTCTACTTAAATAACTGAAATATGGTTTATTTTTTGGTGTGATAAATGCACCAAAGCAAACACTCACTTGGTATGAATGGCAAAGCAGTATAATTTCCGCAGGACAACACTGATGTCCAAAAATCTGAGGATAGAGCCTGTTTTTCCTGGATGCAAAAAGTTGTATGATTTATAATTTCACTCTAATAAGGCTGATTTTCCATTTCTTGGGGTGGTTTTACACTATCAACAGCTAAATATTTCCTCCTTGGGGGCGAAGTTAAAAAGTGTTGCTAATGCACACATGTTTTCTGGCTGTAACATTTCCAAAGTATTATTTAGAAGAACAACAATTATAAAGATGTTTTCCAAAGGAAATTATATTTGAGTTAGGATAAGGATGTGGAGGTGTGAACAGAAGTCTGAGGAACACCTGAAAGTTTATCTGTGCATTTAGGTTTGTTTTCAGAAAGTGTTTGCGTTCCTGTCTGTAGAACACAAACACTGATTTTCTTCATCAATAAAAGTATGACCCAGTTCTGGACTGAAGCTAAACTGTATTTTGTAGCCTCGGTTGCCTGATGGGGATAGAAGTTAATGTTTTAGGAGGCAAAGGAGAGCACCTGTTTATTCCAGGAACAGTTATTGCTAAGATATTTGTTGTGGGTCAGAGTTAAAGTGATTTTGTGCTGAATTATCAGTTTCTCTCTCACTCAGGGGTGTAAGGAGCAATTAAAGATTTAGAGTAGGCTGACCTTTATTCTGCTCATTGTTGACTTGTAAAGAGTCATGTCTACAGTAACTGCTTTCTTGTAATTCATTTACTCTCTTTAGGAATGAGGGGTTTGGACTTGGGATGTACCAAAGGTAACTTTAATGTGCATTTTTATTTATTTTGTCTAAAAGCATGGAAACCTCCAGGACAGATACTCAGCTGGTGGAAATCAGCTTAGTTCCATTGACGTCAGTGGAGCAGCGCCAGCAGCAGATCTGACCCACTTCTTTAATCTGATCCCTTGTCCATCCCATTTATTTCAGATTACATCAGAGTGAGCAGGGCCTTACCTCATCTGTCATGAACTTGAGACAGATACAACCTTGCGAGTTTTGGCAGAGGACTGTCATCCTTGAGAAGCATGTAAAAAGTAAGAGTAGCATCCATTCCTCTGCCATGCAGAAATTGCTTGGAGCCAGCGCCTTGGCAGACCCAGCTTTTCTTCATAAGAGACTGTGTGACATGAAATTCCAACTTGTTTATAAGAAATTATGTTAATTTACCACAAAACATCGACCTAACACAGCAACTTGTGTGTGTGTGTGTGTTCTGTGATGTTCTGGATGTTCTATGCCCCTACAGCATTCTGTGAGTCTTCAAAAACCTCAGCATCCAGCTGTCAAAGCCATGCAGGTCCCCACCTTAGAAATTTCCAAGGGAAATCAGGTTTGTTTTCAGTCATACCTTGGATCTGGCACCTCTAACTTGTCCCTTCAGTTTTTCCTGTTTTTTAACTGTTGTTTTGCCCTTGTGTCTGTTCCCTGTCATTGTCCTCTCAGATCAGTGTTAGATGGTTTGACTGAGCACTATCTTCACACCACACACTACTCTCCAATGGATCTGATCTCTTCCACTCCTTGAGTGAGCACATTTGAAGATTGGGATTTTGGGTTTTTTTTTGTTGTTGGAGGAGAATGGAGGTGCCCATACACAGCTGAAAAAACTATTTCCCCCCATCAATCTGAACTGATGGTTGAACTGACTCTTGGATCTTCTGCTTATTCTCAAACAATAATATTCAAATATTCTAGTAGCTTCCAGGGAATGTACAATATCATGTGTTTGGGCTCGCTGCATTTTGTGTACTCAGAGAAGTTGCTTGTCCTGAAAAGTTTACATCAAAATCTTTATTTTTTCCTGTCTCATAGCCTTGCAGTGAGTTTACACTCTTAAGAGGAGCTGTGAACATTTTTTTTACTGCAGCAGTTATTTTCTCTTGGTACTACAATATATCCTTCTACTTAGTCTACCTCAATGCTTAATTTACATTTCCTTTGTAAAAAGGAGAGCTTTGCCTTTTTGTCAGCTGTTCTCTATGTACATTTCTAATTTTGAGTAGCAATATTAGTAGAACAAATACTGCTTTTTCTGGCATTGAACTGTCTTGCACATTTCTGTCCAACTTGAATGAGATGATCAATTTTCTCAGCCACCAGCAGATCCTCTGCAGCATTATCTCATGTCCTATGACCTCTCCAGGCTTGTCACGCAGTGCCATTGACTTTGTACTGGACTTTCTCCAGTACCTCACTTCAAGAGCTTGCAAATGCCAAAGTGATGTGAGCCATTGCAGTTCTGGTATCTTTTCCAAAATACCAGATGTTGTCTTGGCTTCTCTTGTTCCCAAACTATGTCTTGTTCTTGCAGACTCCGATGTTTTTGTTGCAGGTCTCTCTTTATCAGTGTGTTGTCTCTTATATCTGTCAGAACTGTCCCCGTACCCTAAGTTTCACTTTGGATAAAATGGCTTCCTGTTCTTGGCAAATCCTAGTTGGGTTATTCCTAAATCTTCTAACAGTATTTCTCTGTCTCTTCCTCAACCCCTACTCTACACTATCAGTTTGACCCTCATACCAACTTGTGTTTTCAGCTATCAATTTGTAACATAATATTTCCATCTTTTTTCCTCTTTCCTGCTTCAGTATGGCACTCCTGCACATTTAATTGTCTGCCTCCCCTGCCTCAGTGAACCAAACTAAATAAATCATCTTTGGCTTCAGAATCAGACATTCCCTTGCAGGAGAACATGATCCTGTTAGCTGGGAAGGGAAGTTGCTGCTTAAGCTTCTCTTATCTCTTCTCTGTCTCTCTGAAGGGCTTTGACTTTGGTGGGATTTTTAACTTCTTCTTTCTTCCACACAGAATATTGTCTTTGTTATTGTTGTGGCTGCCCCATCTCTGGATGTGTTCAAGGCCAGGTTGGATGGGGCTTTGAGCAACCCAGTCTAATGGAAGGTGTCTGTACCCATGACAATGGGGTTGGAACTGGGTCATCTTTAAGGTCCCTCCAACTCAAATTTTTCTATGATTCTGTCACTCTATTACTCTTCTCATTGAAGAAGAAACATAAATTCCTGTTCATCTCCCTTACATCTCTCCCAACAAGAGAGATGCCTTCTCTTCTCTTCATTCATTGATGCAGTTTCTATTCTACCCAGAGAAGCCAAACTGAAGGGCAGGTTTGCTCTTAGAGGTGGTTCCATTGCAAGCACAGAAGAGGAAATCCATTTTACAAAAAAACTTCTAAATGTACTGGGAAACCTTAGGGAGTGCACAGAAAGCAAGCCAAAAAATCATAGTTATGAGAGTCAGGTTCAAGGTGTTGTGTTCTTACAGAAGGCTGTGCTTGTGTTTGTGGAATATATACTTAGGAACTTTTCTGGATGAGGGCCTTATGAAATTTGGGTAAACTAAATAAACAGAACAAGCACAAAATAATCAGTTTTTACAATACGCTTTAGAGAAAGCAAGCAAAGAGCTTTTTTCCTACTGTTAAGAAAAAAATGGGACAGAAGTATGAAGTATTTCAGCTCCTGGGAGCAAGTAGCAAAGCAGACCCAAAATTCAGAAGATTTTTGTTCTGGGCTTTGTCTTGTGGGCTGACATTTTACTTTTTAAATGTTTTTCATAAGGCATAGTACTTATTTTATTCATTTTTGTGACTGCTTTCATAAATGGAAAGAAGTAAACCACAGTGAAGTTAGTGCAAAGCTGGGACAGTATTGAGTTCAAGAAGTACAGCAGAAATTTAGAGAAGATGCAAATAGATCTGGGTCCTGTCAAAAGTTACTCCTTCGTTTACCAAGGAAACTTCACTAAATTAATGGATTTTAGAGGAGAAGGAAACTTAAGACTATCTAATATGACCATATATATTTTGCATGCCATAGAATTCCACTCAGTTATCTCTGCAAAACTATTTCCTGCCAGATAGTGGGCCAGATCTCACCTCTGCTGACTTTAACTACTTCGGTCTCAAAGCACTCTTGAGAGATGTTCTCTGACTGGGCTGTTGAAGCTTTACTGTAGAAAGGCCTAATGGTTCTGAAGTCCATGAAATATGAAATGAGAGCTGCATGTATGTGCTCCTTTTGTAATCCCACAATCCAAGGTGTTGCCCAAGACAGGAATGAAATGAAGCAAAGGAAAATCAATGTTTAACTTGGAAATATTTGTCAGTTAACAAGTCACAAGGAAGTGAGTACCTCTAGCACCTAGTAGGAATTTATTTTATACTTAATTTTTACTCTTTTTTTGAGTGGGGAGAGTATTTAAAAAAAGTGAACACAGACGAAAAAATCTTCCTTTTGAGCTTTGTTAGTATTGGATTTCCTAAATGCAGGAATATTCTCTAAATGTACTTGAACACATTTATTTTGTAGAAGGCTGACTATCCAGACTCTGACCACACATAAACACATACTGAAATCCATCCTTCTTATGGACACGTGTAATTGTGTGCATAAACCCCTGTTCTGTTTCGGGATGCTTCCCTGAACTGGAAATGCAGCTTGTGTGCTTCAATTATTTTAAGGGATCTATTTTCTGGCATCTCATTGTTTTTCTCCTTTTTTCCCTTCATAAATGTCTCAGTTGAGTTTAAAAGTATGCTCCTTTAAAGTCTCACAAGCTCTCAGTTTCTGAGACCTGGAATTCCTTATTGAAGAAAATCTGCTGGAAATCCATAAAAACTCTGTGTACAGTAAATAGGAGACCTATTTCACCCTCGAGTTCTGGATCCCAGGTCTTTGTCATCCTGAGCAACGACTTAATCCCTCTGAGGGAGGAGTCTCCCAGGTATTTCTGTATGGATCAGTCCCATAAAGCGTTGATCTCTGTCTCGGAGCCACATCGATCTGTCTTGTCTGCAGTGGCTGAAAGGACTTTATGCATTGAATTTTCTCAGAAGTGCTATAAAATAACACGTCTTGGCAAGTGAAGCCAGCCTGTTAACGTATGGATTTTCTGCCTTGAGTGATTTTCTGAAATCAATAACTCATTAAAAAGAAAAAAGCTCAATTCTCACAATTCATAACCATGCAAATAAACAGGCTGATTTCAGCAGCAGCACCCAGCTGAGTTAGAATAGTGGATTTGGAGGATGTTGTGTTGTTTGTTCAGTTGCCCTGACTGCAGTTTCATTTTGCTGGATCCTTCTTGGAAAAAAAAAAATTTAACAACAGTATTCATTCATTAATTCTTAAGAATAATGTTCTATTGGCAGAATGGTTAACTAGTTGCTAAAAATAAGGTCTGCTGGTGAATCCTTTAAAAATATGACTACATCCCCGGGAAGAAACTCTTTCAGCTAGGAATAAAAGTGTAAATCTTTTTCAAAATCACAATCTCTAGAAATGCTTTATGCATGTAATGATTCCTCAAAAAAGTGTCAGATAACTTGACAGGGGAGGAAGCTTTCCATCCCAAGTGTGTAAAGCATTGCAGTCATTAATTTATTGACTGAATTGATCTGACTTTTAAAAGACTCCCTGGCTTGGTATCAGTATTCTGTTTATCGCACAAGCCATGAATCTCCTCTTCCTCCCTGTGTGTAAATACTTAATAGCTGTTAACTTAAAAGGTCAGACCTTGCTGGATCCATAAGTATTGTACTTCAAGGTATATTTGGATTGAAGTTTTCTTTTTCTTCTGCTCAGATCTCAAGTTGCTGCATTACCTCTTCTA
Source organism: Picathartes gymnocephalus (assembly GCA_013390045.1). NCBI lineage: Eukaryota > Metazoa > Chordata > Aves > Passeriformes > Picathartidae > Picathartes > Picathartes gymnocephalus. Next base: position 106,051 of record WEKY01032919.1, read on the forward strand.
CTTAACATTCTCAGTGGCTTGGAAACCATGTCAAATGTTTTTCAAAGAGTTAGTCCTTTTTTCAGGGTGATTTTTCTTGTACCCAGATGTATTAATTTAAAATATTTAGGGTTTATTTTTTTCCCCAAAGTACAGTGGCAGGATTTAGAATGCTCCACAGGATGCTGAAGTCAGCCGCCGTCACAAAGCTTTTCCATATGATGCATGTCAGCAGCACGGCTTCAAAGAGTGTCTTCTCATTTTGCTTTCCACTTAGCATGACTTTAACAGGTGTCTCGGAATGCCTCTGAGCAGGACAGGATTAGTGCCTGTGATCTGGGAATAAAAAGGAAAGCTGGTGGGGTGTGGGGGGAAGGAGGGGAACTGTGGAAGATGAACTGGTTCCAAAGGACACCCTCAAGCAAAGAATCAAGTTAGGTAGATCCAACTTTAGTGTGAGAAAGAGCAAACCTTGCATGTCAGCAGAGACTCCTATGGTTTAATAAATTACTGGAAGGTTAGAACAGTGAGACATGACCTCTCTAGAAGAGTCTCTGGAAGGTCTGAGGGAATCCTTAGCCCGGTTATAAATTTCTCGATCTTGGATGAAAAATGTAGCCACTAGTATGACCAAGCATCCTTGAATTCCTGTGTGCTGGATTCCTGGCCCTTTGAGGCCACTGGCAGAATGAGCAGAACAGAAATTGTCCAGCCAAGGAATTAAAATCCCAAACTGTTTTGTTCATTTTGTGAGAAAATTATAAGGGGCTGTTCCAGGAGCAACCAAAACTCGGTTTTCTATGGAACCATATCCCTGGTCTCCCATGCACCTTGTAGGGATCTTCATGAGACCCCCAGAACACAGGACCACTCATGAGCAAAAGGGCAAAAGGCAGTTCCTGCTGCATCTGCTGTGGAGCCCCACACGGGCTGATTGGAAGGCTGGAAATAAGCTGTTTATGCTGACTGGACAAGGAACCATTGATCCCACTCTTTCAAGGAGATTTTCCTCAGCTGGGAGCACTAATTTAGGCCTCTTTCCTCTGTGCAATGACAAGAGCTGTAGGAACATAATTATCTCCAAATCTTTTGCTTCTCCCCTGACAACTTGCATTGAAACGTGGCAGTGGGTTTGAATGTTATTAGGGGCAGACATGAACACACAGAAGGCATGACTGCATAAGCCTCATTTCCTTAGGAAATCAAGTGGAAATGTTTGTATAGTTTATATACAGCACAATATGGTTTGTGCCTGTCATATTACCTTGAAGGTTGTTGTTGTAAGCATATGCTCCATTGTTGTGCTTCATCTAATCTAGAATTTGTAAAAATACTGCTTTGGACCTTTGTGATTTGTTTTCCGGCATCTCATAGGAAGCCAGGACTGGAAGGGGCGTCCTGGGTCAGTGTGTCCAGGCTCCTGCCGAGGTATATGGACTGTAAAAGTTAAAAGAGAAAAATACTCGATAATAAACTTCTGATTGGTACAGTGGGAAAGTTAATGAGACAAATGAAACCGTCCGTGTGGCCTTTGCAAAGCTGAAAGTCACAGCATGGGGCAGTTCCCTTGCAAATCTTGGGTCGTTAGCTTATCTTCTGCAGTAACTGCCATGGATCAATGTCAGAGGATGAAGGAATTTTCCCCTTTACAGCACTGAAGTATTCACATGTTCCTCAGAAAATCCTGGAGAAAATATTGCCAGATTTTTTCTTGTGTAACAGGAGTATTAAAATGTTAAGCATGTTTACACTGGAGAAATTATTTGATCCAGAGAGAAGAGAGGCATCCCTTAACTTTAAATGTGCTTGAAGGCATGTCCAGCATTCTGTAGCATTTTCCTATAGGAAACAAGAGCCCAGAAGACCCTCCATGAAATAAGACAATAGGTAAGAGAAGGGTGGCAGTTTCTTATATACAGGTCACAAGGGAATAATAGTGTCAGATTATTTCTGAAGCTGTACTATAATGCTCAAAAGAGAATCTGATGATGTAAGAGTTAGAACCAGAAGTGCCCATGTTTCAGAATTTGTGGTGCTTGCTTTTAGCTGTGCACTGATTGTTGGTATTAAATGTGCTTCTCTACAATATATAAATACTTGCAGAATGTTAAGGACACTTCTAGAATATTTATATTACAGAATATCTCAATTGTTTCAAATCTCAGTGATAAAATTCCCTCTACATAGAGTTATATATGTGCAGCTGTTCAGAGGAAGGTACAGCTTGAGAGAAGGAGAAGGACAATAGTTTATTTGACAGTTGACAGAAAGTGAATGGAAAATAAAACAATACTTTGAAAATCTCAGTTTTGCACTATTTAAATGTGTTCAAAAATAGAAAGATATTTTTCAAATTGTTTCAGACCATTTCCTTTTGCGAAAGTAAAGGCTGTACATAATAAAAGCATTGATACTTTTAATGGTTTGTATGGAATATCTCTAGGATTAACTGGGAAGTCCACTGACTGCCTGCAGTGCTGCCTTTGACTTGATTCTGTAATTTTACATCTTTGTCCTTACCAGGGTCTGATCCAGGAAACCAGGGAGCACTTCAGGCTCTTCCATCAAAATGCTTGAGGCTGTGAGTATTTTTAAGCATTCAAAGAGTCTCTTTGCCTTTGGCTCTCTGTTTGGATCTTAGAGCGCGAAGTGTACACTTAAATATTTCATTGGGCTGTCCTGTACTCCACACCTGAGGTCTGAGCACAGGTAGGAGTGATGGTGATAAACCGAGCTCCATCAGCCTCCTGCCTGTTCACAGACACCCAGAAATGAAATGTGGAGTGAACTATATTCTCTGAGCTGTTCATGAAATCATAATAAGAAAGATGAAATTTGCAGCTTTATTTCAGAAAGGCCCGTTTTACATAAAAAATTACATGCTTTAGAAGAGTTAGGCAGTTTAAAAGAGTCATTCAAGAGTCTGCATCATTAAACTTTGGACCTTTAAAGGTATTTAACCGTTAAACTCCTGACTTGGTGGAGACCTGTTTCTGGACTGTTGTAGTTACTTTTGTTTCAAGGAGTTCAGAATGAGCTAGGCTTTTAAACACTGTGTTAATGCTTGCAGCAGGTTAATTTTTAACAAAGATGTTTTCTTCATAAAAAGCATATTTTCTGCCCAACAGATTTTGATAGTGTTTTCCGTCAAAATTCTGAAGACTGCTAAATTTCACATTGCTGCTAGGTTTGCTCAGGCAGGCTCAGCCTTTAGAAAAAAAGCTGTTAAAAATCTATAACCCAAAGGAGGGATCCTGACTGCTTTCCATTACGGGGTTGCCCCTCATGGCTCTCTTGCAGTGGCTTTAAGCAGGTGTGACTCATTTTGTGTGATTTTAGCTCTCACGCTGCTTTGGGGAACCAGCTGGCTTTGGGCTTAGTGCTCCGCTCTGAGCCTCACCAGGACCCTTTTCCAAGCCCACCTCACCTTTTACTCATCTCATCTTAAATTGCATCCATTACACCATGGTCATCATGCAGTGACTGATGGTCCCAGCCTGTCCCTGCTGCTCTTTGTGCAGCCACCAGCAGCTAAATCCCTCTTCCCTGGAGCCAGGGCTTTGTCAGCATTGCTGGGCAGGTGTGTTGACATTTTTCTCCTGGTTTTTATTTGGGTAAGTACATTGTCTCCCATACTTCTGTTGCATCTACCTCAACATCTTTGTCATAAATAAGGCCCAGTCCTGCCTCCTTCAATCACCTCAGTGTAGAATTGATTTGCCTTGGTAGAACAAGTAAAAAGACTGAAGCCAGCTGGCCAAGTCTTGTTTTCAGTCACCATTACATAAACTGCACTGACTCCACCGAAGTCAACAGAGGAAACTCAGAATTAATTGTTTGTATTAACTTCTGGGATAACTGCAGTTAAAAATTCTTTTTGTCATTAGTTATTATAATGCCATATAAAAACACTTACATGAGGCATCATCAGCTTTTGAAGAAGCCAAGTGCCCAAAGTATGTCCATGCTCCCACAACATGTTAAACTTACAGCTGAAAATTCCTCTTTCCCTAAGGGTGTATTTACCTACTGGATTCTATTGCTTTTTGAGGGAAACACTTGCATAAAGGAGGAAAAATTAGTTATCTGTATCCATCACAGACAGAGCGGGAGAAATTCCTATTGTAGTTTTGCCACCTGTGTTTAAGAAACTTCAAAATTATTTCAATTAGCAAGAGAGCATCACCTTTAAGTTTTATCCTCATGTTACTAATTCACATCCCCCCTGCAATGTAACTTAATACAGGCAATGCATTGAGGGGAAAAAGTATATTCATTTGAAATTCATTACTGTATTTACAATGCTGCTTTCCCATGCTTATTTTAGGGTCATTTGGGAAAAAAGCTTTAACTGAAAAAAAAAAAATGAATGCATTGCTATTCTGGGAGTTAGACTGTCACTTAATAAATATATTTCTGATAATAAAAATTGGTGTCATTTTCCTTGCAGGGACTTATTCGGAAGAAAGTTAATAAAAACTGCATGGAAAAACCAGCATCACAGCTATTTTTTTTTTGTTCAAAATTCCTACAGGAAAGTTAGCTAAATGCAAAATGTATCAAGAAACAGAGAAACATTCCATGGTCATTAAAACCCAAAGGTAAGATTCTCTCCCTAAATATACTATTGAGCAAGGTAGCTCTGATGAACCTTTTGAATACCTTTTAAGGACAAAGACTTAACTGGCCCTGCTGATGGGAAAGTCATAATGTGCCTTTTTTTCCTGATGCCTTTCTATTCTTTGTATGTGTGACAGATGTCAATGAAGTTGAAAAGTGTCCATTTCCCAGCAGGGTGCTGGCTGTTCCCCAAAATGCCTGGGCAGTTTATAGAGGCCCTAATATCTCCTGATGGCGAGGGAAGGATTTGTAGGGAAAGTTTCCTGCAGGGCAGAGGCCTGCTGCCTTTGAATAGAAGGCAGCCAGCAGCTCTACGGGCCTCAGCAAGAGATGCCACTGCGCCATCAGGAAACTTTGATTTATTGTCTGAGAAATTCACCATCCATCTGCATGAAGAGGTCACAGAAACAGCTTTCCTAATGTGAATCTGAGACCCCCATTATTTCCCACTTATTGCTACAAGCATGAAAAATTGTTCCAACTGAGAAAGCTGGACTTTCAGGACTTGTTGCCATGGTTGAATTTATAGGAATATTTAGGAGCAATGTTTAGTGGGGTTTTTTTGAAGCCATAAACTCCAACAATTTTCACAGGTTTTTGCTAATTAATGCCACCACTGTGGAAATGGAAGCAGTTCTGCAAACAAGCTGCGACAAATGGGGTTTTTATTGCCAGTAGAAAAACCCGGGGAATAATTAGTGAGTCCATAGAGATCTCTTGATTACAGACATCTGCATTGGTAATGTCCAGACACAAAGATCGCCCAGGGAAATGTTTCAGGATTTTCACCTTAGGGCACATTTACGTTGTCAGCTACACCCTTCAAAATGCAGTCGGACATTTGTGGGAAAATATTTTGTGAAATGTTAAACCAAGGAATCTCATGTTGACTAATCTGTACTAGGGAAACTGGCTTTGCTTTCCAAAGTACTGTCCAGCCGCCAAGACTTGCAGATGTAATATTTTGATATATCATTAAAGCTGATTTCACAGAGATATTTCTCTGTGCTGCATCTGAGTTGCTGTGAGTTGCATGAGATGCTTTTGCAGTTATCACTGCTTTGTTGAATAAGATGAAGAGAAAACAACGAGACTGATTATTAAAAAGCCACATGACTCCTTGAAAATGAAGCACTGAAAAAAGAATTCATGTCAAGACAGGATTTATTAGTCCAGGTTGAAGAGTAACTTGATTTGGGATTTTCCTCTTGTCAAAGTGTTTCACAATATGAATTATGGATCTACTTACAGAAGTGGTAGAGGTTTTGCCTTTTTTGAAACAGCATGCTTTTAAACAGGCCAATAAAATAATTATTTCAGGCCCATGAAGCAGAACTTTAAGCTAAGGGGTTTTTAAAAACTACAATTATTTTCATTCATATAGCATTAGAGGAGAGTTGCCCCAGTTCTAGACTTGTTCATGTTGCATTAAATACCAATAAATCCCAAACAAAATCATTCTTTCCCTGAAAAATTTATAGCATACAGATTTGCTTGCATTTACCAATTGTTCTTGGATATTGGATTTAAAAGAAATTAAATTTATAATGCCTATGATTTTAAAACATTGGTGACATGATGTAGGTTTTTCTCGCTTAGAATCTCTCTTTGATGGAATCTTCAATCCCACAAGCCTTGAAGCAGAAAATGCTCCTAAATTTGTATTTAAACCCATCCTTCTCCAGAACAACCATTAAGCAAATGATTCATTTTAAGATACATTTCAGTCCCAGTGGCATCATTTATCCTACTCACTGGTCAGGCAGTCACTTATAACAAACTTAAGTACTGAGCAGACCTAATTCTAAATCCAGACTGTCCTTTAAGATGTCATGAGAAGCAAGAATAACTAATTCTTCTGGCTTTTAAGCCACTACCTACACGACACATATCTGCACCCACCAATGCACCAACATACCAGATATTTCCAGAGATCTCTCTTGGCTTAGCTTTTCTGACCTCTCTGTGATGAGGGTCAGGGATAGAAGGAGTGAAGGGTTAGGAAATAAGAAGAGTTCAGAGTTGCTGAGGATACTTTTGTTCTCAGATAACTGGAACTTGTATGAGAAGTACACGTATATTCATGGGCACTGAGTACTAGAAAACACGCTTGTTGTTGTCTGACCCAGGATATTTACAGAGATGGGAAGAAACTTCAGGAAAAGGTTGTAATAGCCTCATTCTGACTCCTGATGAAGTCTTTCCAGAAGTCCCTGGAGGTGCCTGTGATCACATGTATCTTATTGTCACCGCCTTGGACAGATGGGAAAGTCCCCAGAGAAATTGCTTCAGAGTGGTGTTTACTAATCAGGATGTGGGCTGCAATGACACTGGTTTTGTGAAACACTTGCACTGGTTTTGGGGTGCAGGTGAAAGGACATTCTATCTTACAGTGTCCTGCAGACAGGGTTTTCATTAATTCTGGGCACTCTTTCAAAGTGCAGGCTGTTTACATGTACAATCCAGATGACTCTGAGTTCCAACTTGGTACATTTTTCAGCTGCATTTAAGGAAATGGTTTGCAGTGGTTAAAGGTATGATGGTGTGGCATGGATATCTGCTGTTCAGAAACACGATATGAATTCCTGTAAATAAGGTATTTAAGCATAAATGTGTTTGACTGTTTTCTAATGAGCCTTGTTCACAGGCCCTGCAGGGTTAATTAGGTTTCTAGATCTTATCTTTACTCTATTACACTAAAGGCAAAAACCTCTACAGGAACTGAATCCACTCAGAAAGAGCAAATAAACTAGCTCTAAATGATCACAAACTGACCAAGCTTTTCTGCTTCAGCTCCCTGTATGCCTTCGGGCAACCAGGATATAAAAGCACTGAGATTACAGGACCATAAAAATACACATTTACATTTACGTGTGGTCACATGCAAAATTTAAGATTTAGAGAAAGCCACAAAGGGAATGTTTAACATAAGTAGCCAGGCGCAGGCTGAATTAATGACACAGCAGCCCCAGCAGAAACACAAGAAAAACATGTAAACCTTCATCTAGTATTATTTGCTGTAGCCCACACTCCAGAGCACAAGGACGCATGGTCATTAAAGGCTGTTCTTTTCCACGAGACCTTTTAGCTGCCTCATGAATGGGAGCTGGGCAAGTCCTGAAATGTAGGGAATTCACGTGTGAGAGTCCTTGTTTTGAATTGTATGTCTTTGTTGGATGATTAAATCACTGATGATATGAAAAGAGTAGCCAGAACCCCTTCCCAGCCCCTGCCCAGGTGGGGACACTCTGCAGGAGGGCTCTCCAGCCTGTCCCTGTCAGACACTCTGGGCTGGGAGAAGGCTGCAGATGGTGCTCCCAGGATGTGCATCAGCTCCTCTAGCACTGGAAGGGTTTGAATTCCTGCAGCCCCCGGCAGGCAGGCAGAGCTTTTGTACCAAGCCTTGCATGGCTGCTACAGGCAATTCAAGAGCCTCTAGCAAATACAAGAGCGTGTGGTGACAGGACAAGGGGCTTCAGGCAGGTGTGGATTAGATATTAGAACAAAATTCTTCCCTGTGAGGGTGGTAAGGCCCTGGCACAGGTTGCCCAGAGAAGCTGTGGATGCCCCATCCCTGGAAGTGTCCAGGGTCAGGCTGGATGGAGCTCTGAGCAACCTGGGAGGGTTCCTGCCCACGGCAGGGGGTTAGAGCCAGATGGTCTTTAATGTTCCTTCCAAGCCACTCAGTGACTCTATGATTCTATGAATTCCTTTGCTTGAAAGTCCTGTGTTGTAATGTAATGCAGACACATACTGATGGAAATCTCCAGGAGCAGATTCTGTTTGGTTTTCCACATGTTGGTACCACACCTACCAGACTGGCTTTCAGGCCTGCCATATTAAACTTCCCAGTGCAACTGCAGCACAAGTAAATATTAGGTATGAAGAGAACCACATTTTTCTTTTTAATTTTTCTTGCCTTGAAAATGTTGCCATTACAGGAAATATGGAGGTTTTTTGTTGGTTTTTTTTTTTTTCACAAGAATGTCAGGGAATAAAAACTAGACTAGTTCATTTTAAGCAAACCTGAGTTCTGGTTGTGTAATTATGGATCTGCTCACATGAACGTGCACAAAAAAAAAAAAAGTGGAGGAGTTCCCAGGGGAAAAGTACTGAAGTCTGTTTGTCTTGCAAAAGCTGTGTTGTATTATAATATAGCAAATGATGGCACAAGATCTTCTCATGTAGGACATTCTTCAGAAATAAAATTCAACCAACAGATGAGTCTCAGAAACCAGTTGTCCTATTGCTAATTTTCCCTATCCCCCTGCAGAAGTTTGTTCAGTTCCTTTGCAAATTGCAAGCTACTCAGCACCTTCGGCAGGGTCTGCTCCTCGGCTGGCCTGGCTCAGTGCAGTAACGGGATCAATAGTGGTGCTACTCAATAGCAGCCCTGAATTTAGAATGCTAACTGTTTAACCTTGCCAAGTGGAACAATTGATTTTTGATAACACAGTGGTAGGGAGCTCAAATAAGCAAAGGGGAAAAGGACATTCTCTTATGCATGCACTTTTTTCCCCCCACCTAATTAGGCTAATTAAAATCTGTGGGCCTAATGATGTACTGAAAATTAAGCATTTGCAAACTCCTTTCAGGTTGAGGGAATAAAGACATGGATTATAAGACTGAGAAAAGAAAAAAAATCAGAAGGTCATGTTGTTTTATCTCTCACTGGAGTTTTCTCCTAGGATTTGTTATGATTTACTGTCATTACATATTATGTAAACAGTCACTGTTTCCATGAAGTGGGAGGTCCTGTTAATCTTCTGTAGCTATTCAGCATTGTTTGTGAGTTTAACTGGAAAAGTACCTCCTTACTGTATGGGAATGATCAGGAATCTGTACCCTATAGCCTCGGGTTATGGCTCTGACCCCACTAAATGTGTAGGTGGGGTCTCCCTGGTAAGTCAGTAAAGCCAAGGAAAGGCTGGGATGATTTCCATGCTTCCTGCTGTTGTTTCCTCCTTAGTGGATGCTCTTGTCTCATCCAGATTAACAACTGCCTGGCCCCAGGGCCCATGAAAATACTCTGGAAGGAGACTTTCTGTTTGAGATTTAGGGAATGACTGCGTGGCAGGTGGTTAAAATAAATGAAAAGGTAAATAGAGAATGAAGCCTCCATTTTTCCTTGCGTCCTTCTAAATCCTTCACTAAACTACATCCTTACTCCATCCCCTACCAACGGAACCTGTATTACTTGATTGTACAGGCTGTTCACACTTTCTTCAACAGCAAAGGCAAATCACTTCTAGCAAATACATTGCTTATAGTCTTGTGTTCCTTTTGTCAAAAAGCCCTGCTTTTTGGTGTTGTTTTTACCCCAACCTATACCCAAAGTTTCACTGACACCACTGGGAGACTTCCTGGAATGTCTGAGATTAATTCATTAATTCCTCTTTCCAGGAGTGATTCCTTCAGTGCTGCCATACCAGTGGAGATTGCGGCAGGGTCTCCTTCCATAGCAGTTGCTCCACTGGAGCAGATCCTCTGGCACTGGTCCCTGTCCCTGGGAGTTGTCCTGGCTAGATGGCTATGAGGAGGTGGGAAGAAATGCACAGCAGTCCTGTGCTCACTCACTTGGCTGCCAAACATGCACATTTCACTGCTTTCTTGAGAGCATTTTCCGCTGTGGAAATGTGATATGCCTGACTAGGTAGGCCAACAGCTGTGTGATTGTCCATCTGCTGCTTCTCCAGATTAAATATTAGCCCTCTTGTCTCCTCCAGAGCAATGAATTTTCTCCAAGTGCAGTTCTCAAAGAGGAGCTTTTCTTCCTTCTCTTCTTCTGCACCAGATATTCTGTGAGATAAGTGATACAGATGGGCAGCAGGGGAATTTAAGCACACAACTGCCAAAAAGTAGGGCCTATTATTTATGTTGATTTTTAAATGTAATTGCTCTTCAGTGGTAAATGAAACAAAGCACACAGCTACAGTGAGATGATTCCACCGTGTTAGTGAGGGAATCCTGTCACATCTGCAGGATGAAGGCATCTTGGCTGTTGGCTGGCGAGATCTTCCCAGGAGACAAATGCTTCAGAGAGAACTTCTTCCATGAGAAACATTTCAGCTCCTTATGGCCTTTGTTGCTACTTCTGCTCTACTCTGACCACGTACATTTGCTTATCAGTGTTGCTAGAATTTTTGCTTTCTATAGATGGGGATGTTTTAGCTATTTGTTGTTTTTTTCCAGCTGACATAGGGAGGAATATTTGAGATAGATTTCAGAAGCAGACGGAGTCATTCTTACTTTGTTTCTTTAGAGCTTCATTATCCTCATGCAATTTATTCCTAACTCCCACTGAAGCCAATAAATTCCTAGTCCTTCACGGCAGGAAAGGCACTAAAGTCAGTGGGAATTATTTGTATCCTGCAGTGGGGGGGAATAAGCCTCCTGGGAAACTGTGGATCTCCTCTTTGCCATAAGCCATCCATTACTTCCCTGTCAGTAGCAAGTCATTCCAGGATTTGTAGGAATCTCTATTATTAAGTGTATCTATGGTTTCATTCTCACTTCTTATATAAAAGTAACTGATGTGAGTTATGAAATTGTGTTAATATACAGATTTCTGCTGACTCTTTGCTTATGGCCTATCTTTCATTGCCTCTATTATAGCACTTGTTGCCCTGGGATTCAGAGTTATGTCCAGGCTTGCTGCAGATCTCGTCTCCTCAGAATTTCACCCATTGCTCGTGAGAATTTCAACTTCTGGATAAATAAATATTTTGGGTCAGGTCTTAAAAACACAGAAGTCCTTATTCGAATGTTATTTTTGGAACATGCCCATGTCTTAGTGGAACTCTCATACCACAATAGCTGATGGAAGAAATAGAGAAATGTGACTTCGTGTCTTGGCTTTGAGGGTCAGAGGGGAGGGAAGGAGATGGGAGAAGGAGTAGACAGATATGGTGACTGAGCTTTCCCTGCAGAGGAATAAAAAGGGTTTGGTAGTGACAGTAAGCAGAACAAGCACAGTGTCAAATGCATCTTCCAAAGACTACTAAAAGTCATACCAGGCTAAAACAAACTTATGTGGCAGTTCAGGGAGAGCTGCAGCAACAAGCTGAACTTGCCCCATCCTGTCCCTCTTGGCCTTTTGTTCCAGGAACAGATGTCCCTTCTCCCCCAACTGTCTTCCAGTTTCAGAATGAAGAACTTGGGCTCTGAACTTTTAATTCATGATTGCCTTCATAAGCTTCTCTATTCCTGCACTGTGAGAGTAATTTCATTGTTTTTCTGCTAATTATCAGTCTCTTCCTGTATTGCCTGTGTAAAATTAAAAAAAAAAAAAAGACTGGGCTTTGCTGACTTGTTGAGCCTATGCTGGACAATCCCTCCTGCCTAGATATTTAAACCTTTTCGATTTCCAGCAACACATAAGCAGAAGAAGTTTCTGGAGCGGAATACTCCCAGTCTTTGGAAAGAAAAATTAGGTGGTACTTTACAGACAGAAACAGTTTGAAACTATCTTTAAATATTAGAATTGAAAATTGATCCAGAAAAAAAAAAGAAATGAAAGCAGAGAAAACCTTTGTGATAAAATGCTTAGTGTTTCATGCCATCAAGAGAGATAAAGTTTTGTTAAATATACTCCTTTTAACAGGTGGTTTTGACAATGCCAAAGAGATTTTCCACACTCGTGTTAAGGAATTATGTCTCTGTTATTCTTAATTCTCTTCCAGACCTCCTAAACTAAGGAGGTACAGAGTAACTGATCAGGCACCCAGAACAGGCTTGTGGGATTTGGAAAATGAGTGGGGAGAATCAGATGTGATTGGTGGGGAGGCAGAGGGTGTCTGGACACATCTGTGGCCACTGTGGGTTCGGGTTTGGCACTTTCAGCTCACGAGTGGGTGCTTTGGTGAAGCCCCAGTGGAGAGAGCAACACGTGTTTGTAATCACAGATGGGACAGGCTCTTCAAGGTGGAGGCCTGTCTGCCTTATCAGCAGAGCATCACGGAATTCCAAGGAAGGCAGGCAGAAAGGTTTAAATAGGAGAAATCCTTGAAACCTAGTTGCAAAGGCAGACAATTAGGCAAGCATTGCCAGTTTTGTTTTCCTGGCAAGTGAATAAAAAATTATTGTAAAACATAGTCAAATTTAGGTCACATAATAAACTTACAATTTATAGAGAGAGCCTACAACTATCAAACAACCTTCAGTGACTGTAATAATGGGATTTATAGACTGTTGCATCTTTTAAAAGTACCAAATGAGGGTCAGACATATTATGATCATGTCCTAATGTGATATAAATAACCATAAAGTGATTGAAGAGATTCATTGAAGTTCTTTGCTTCTCTCGTCTTCCAAACAGCAACAGCCCCTGTGATCAGATGCTCAATTTCATAGAGCAGTGTGATTCTTGAGCCTATGTTTTGTGCAATTATTTTATTCCTTTTCTTCAGACAGCCTTCCAAATGCTTGCAGGAGGTGACTGTAGCAGCATGAAACCTGGCAGTGACCTAGAGATTCCACACTTGTTGTTTCCACTGTGTTGTCTTTTGCGAAACACTAACTTATTCTTGGGGATGCTGTAGAATATTGATCAGAGCACGGAATCATTAACACAAAGTAGTTTTCCACATCCTGCCTCATAGCTGTTCATGCAGTTGATGTTCAACTTTGGCAGTGTAGTGTTTGGGATGTGGAAGTCTCTTTTAATCAAATATTACAAACCAAGGGCCGAATCTCCAGCTCCTGCAAATGCCCTGGCACTTGCCAATTTCCGTTGGGCTGCATCGATTTTTCGCTCTCTGAAGAGCAAACCTTGCTCTGAGAGCCTTGAAGAGAGAACCTTGTCCCTGAAGCTTCTAAATTGAGATAAATGCTGTCTTACTACAGAGCTTTCCAGTGATAGCTGGAAGCCTGAGGTCCCCTGGCTCCATCTGGGTAATAAAGTGCAGATGCTGGATGCCTCTCTCCACCTGATGAGCTGTCAATGTGCTGGATAGATGAGCTGTCGGAAAACGAAAGAGGTTTCAAGTTGAAACATTTCTTAGGTTTTTTCCTTCATAAAGAAAAAAGAAGTAAAAATAATTCTGTGGAATGTCTTGATTTCACCAAATCAGCATTTTTTCCAGTGAGTATTGGTTCTAAGAGAAGCCAGAGGCCCTGCAAGTTCAGCTGAATTTTAGAACTCTGCTACTGTACTTCTTTGGAGCGAGGAGGGTTTGAGGACCCGACAGCTAGAGATTGATTCCTTGCATTGCACAGGCAGTGTGGCTCAGCTGTGAGTCATGAGGCAGCAGGGAAACGGGGGAGAGTTCAGTGGGTAGGGTAAAGGCCTGCAGGATGGAAAAGTCAGTGCTAGCAGGGTCTCACTTCAGGATCCCTGGAACACTTGGCACTGCAGGGGTTTAATGCAGATGGCTCCGAGGTGGGTGTTAGGTGGAAATCAGCGCGGGCGGTGGCTGGTGTGAGTGCAGAATGCCCATGTAACACACAGTGGGTACGGGTTTTGGAGTTTCCATTAAGGGGCTGGTAGTGGAAAATGTGACACAGACTAATCACTGTGCTAGAGGTAATAATTTCAAACACTTTGCTCTACTTTGATTTCTATCTGCTGCTGTCTTATTCAGTTAGGAGCATTCCTGTGAAGATCTCTAAGCAGATGGAATTGGATCCTGCCTCTCTAGCACACAGTGGGAGCTATGCTGTTTATTTCATTAAGACACTGGGCCTTTAGGGAGAGAGAGTTTAATTACTACCCAAACGGAATGGGTCCAGCCCACAGATTCTTTCCTCAGCTTTGAAAATCTCTCCAGTAAAGGCAAAGATGTTTTTAAACAGAACAAAGCATCTACAAAGAGCTTAAAAAGCTGCATCTCTAAACCACTCCTTCAAGCACAAAGGTGGCCTTAGCAGATATATTTAATGTTGAGCAGCCAGGACATGGTCAGTCTCACAGCCCTGCTTTTGGGCCACTTGACAGCAGAGGAGAGTTCCCGTGTGAATGCTGAGTGCTCCAGCTCACTCTGCCGAGCCAATCCATTTCTTCAAAGACTAGACAGTGCTGAACTTAGTAACATGAAAAATGTAACTTTTGAAATTTCTATTTTAAGTCCACAGCTGGATTTTCAGTCAATTAGGATGTTTCTTTTCTTGTGGTTTCTGGTTAAAATATTACCTTAAGTCAACCAACTAATGTTTTAGTCTGCTCTTAAAATATGCAAAGTCAAGATTGCACTTTTTAAAATCTTCAAGACCAATTTTTCCTGGGTGATTACCTGCAAACAGGTAATGATCAGGATCTGAGATTTCTCTTTCCAAATATTTGCTGTTTCCTGACAGGGTGGAATACTCAGCTGAAGTATCCATTCTAATGTCAGTGAGATATCGCAAGTCCTCTGAATAACTGCAAATTGCAGATCAGGTTGTACGTTCATCTAAAATGGTCCTGGCTTAGAAAAAATTATTAGCATTATGAGAGAGCTCAAAAAAGCTTTTGGGGTCAGAATTAGCCTCTAGAAGTATATTTTGATTTTCTATTACAGGGCACAGAGTGTTGGTCTGGTTTTCCCAGGGTTTCAGTCAGACTGTTTGCCAGCAGGCAGTTTGAGTTAGACTGCCCTGCAGATCAGCACATTACCTTATAAAGCACTGAGTAAAATTTTGCATCTTCTTCTGCAAAATATTATGTCCTAACCATTTTCTAACAGCATTTCCTTTACCTCTGAGTGAAAATTAAGGGTGAAAAAAGAAGATAACACTGGTTTTATGTTCTAGGGAGATGGTCAAAGTTCCTTAGGCAGGCTGAGCTCCTTGCACGCCTCACCTGAACAGCTGCAGGCCTAAGGCTAAGAATCCACCTCCTGACACTTCAGAAGTACTCACTGCCCTGCCACTGCCTTCCTTCTTCACTGTTGACTGGGATTTCATTTGATATACCTATGGTGTCCTCTCCAGGTCTAGGACTCCCTGGTTTGACTGACACGTGTTTTTCCTTCCCTCAGTCAGAGGCTTTGGTGCTGCAGATGACTGTACCTTGACAATTTGTTTACACATCATGCGTGGGGCAGTTCTGTGACTGATATCTGAGTGGGAGATGGAAGGGTTGCACAGCCTTGAACTCTTTGTGGTCTGGTCTACAGAGATCTGACACACATTTTATCACAGGGTTACATAAAGGGAACTATGTTCTGATGCACTCTGAAATGAGAGTTTGGTGTATTGAGAATGATGCTTTGCTTTGTTTCCTCTTTCTCTGTACATGACTAGAAATCACACGGTACCATGTTTTACCAGAAGCATGAAAACTAGTAGATATAACAGGTATTTCTATATCCAGTTACTCTCACGTTGGTTCTGTGTTCTATGGTCAAAAAAGCAAGACACAAAGAGATAAATGGAAACAAAAAAGAATGTGCCAAAGGGTGGTGGGGGAGAGGAAAAGAAGTAGAGAAGACAAACACTTCCATGTTAATTTAGGCTCTGGAGGATTTGATTTCTAGTAATGTGCATTGTCTCAGATGTGCACCATCCTTGGAAAGAGAAATGTCCTTGAAGATAAATCCACCTCAGAGGTTTGTGCGTGCTTGTGTGTAACAGGAGCATTCTAAATGACCTTTAAGGCAAGGGGAATAGCTACCTGTACTTTGTCATTTCCTCGGCTATGCAGTGGAGAAATTTTGAAGTATGAAGAGAATATTATCCCAGATATTTGACGGAGGTAGAAAAAGTGGGTATGGATCTTATATCCTGTCACATCCCTGTAGGCAGGGTACACCACAGTGGAAAGCAGCAGGAATAGCTGAGTACACAGCATTTCCTGTTATGTTTCAGAGAAATAATACTGAAATCTACTGTGTTTTCCACACTCTGAACCACTGAGCAGATTTACAACAAGGCTATAGCTGTCAGCACAAGTCCAGAGAAGGAATGACCCACAGGACCTGTTTCTCTCAGGACTTTTCTGCAGTGCCAGTTAGAGTCTCTCTTTCTGGCCATGGGAGCCGTGACCACTGACTGACTCCATGACATCTCTGAGGCATCAGCAACCCAGCTTGGTTATCCCTCCTGGAACAGAGCAGGAATATGCCCAGCCCTTACCTGAGCAGTGAAGTTGAGGGAAACAACCCAGTACTTGCATATTACACGGTAACAAGTGAAGCAGCATTGAGGATGGGCCTTTCTACCAGTGCTTCTCTGCAGTTTTCATACTCCTCCTGTCTCTTTTCTGTATTTATAAGGCAGATCACAAGTGTGGAAAGATTCATAGGGGCAGACACTGATCTCTGCTCTGTGGTGACCAGTGACAGGACCCGTGAGGATGGCCTGAAGGTGTGCCAGGGGAGGTTGAGGCTGAATATCAGGGAAAGATTCTTCACCCATAGGGTGGCTGGGCACTGGAACAGGCTCCCCAGGGAAGTGGTCACAGCACCAGCCTGAGAGAGTTCAAGAAACATTTGAAAAATGCTCTCAAGCACATGGTGTGGCTCTTGGGGTGTCCTGCACAGGGCTGAGAGTGGGACTCTATGATCCTTGTGGGTCCCTTCCAACACAGCATTTTCTGTGATTCTGTAATAACAGTGCTCAGAGTGTCAACATGTTTAACACTTTGTTCTCGTAAAAGTAAGGAGTGGGTATAGAGGTAATTTGATATTGAAAAACAGTGAAATTCTTAAGGAAAAAATTGCATTAATGGGCCTTATTGGCCCTGCCTGCCTTTCCTGAGGCTTCCACTAACATTCCTGTACATGGCTCAGGGCTGCAGCTCAGCCCAGCTGGGGCTGTCACTTGTTGCCCCCATGATGCCATGGGCTGCTGCTCTTCACTTTTGTCACAGCTGTGCCCTCGCTGGCCATGGGCACTGCTGTGCCAGGCCTTACCTGCAGTCTGCTGGCCTGGGCTGGCCTCAGCTCTCTGTGTACTTGCTTGGTGGTCTGGGCTCAGGGTTGGCCCTGGGCTGTCACCACAGGTCTGCCCCTCTCAGGTCTGTGGCCCGTCCCTGGCTGTGTCATCACGCTCACTCCCTTAGGGAGCAACTGGCCCTTGCTGCACTCTGACATTACAGTTTCCTTCCCTTTTTCTCAGGGCCGGGCTGGATTGTTCACTCTCAATTCGAGGCCGGTGTTCCAAAATATTTAAGCTCTTAAGTGCCTCCTCTCTGGGTAAGAGGCATTTCTTTTTTTGCTGAAGGTGGTGAGGTGTCTTCATAATCTGTATATGCAATCCATGACAAGTATCTAACCTCCTCCTTTGTGAGTCAGCTTCCAGGAAAACTGCATCAGGATTTCCAGGGGTCACGTGGATACAATTCAAGGGAAGGTGTATTTGTTACCTCTTCAGTGTGTTCATCAGAAAACCTCTCAGAAAATGCTTTTGCTGTTCCAGCTTTGTTAATTTTCCCTGATTATTAAACCACCAGTGTTTGTAATGTTGCGAGCTGCCAAACAGTGAACAAGCTCTTGGCCTGGCCTCGTGTCGTTTTTTACTTTACACTGGCAAGTATTTAATTGTTTGGGAGTTAGTCCAACGTACACTGCCCTTCCCAATATTGATTGCTGGAGCAGCCAGCATGTTTTGTAACTGCCTGTTTTAAAGACCGACAACGCATTTGAAGTGTATAGTCTGTATTTTGTCAGCTGTGGCAGGGAAACATCTTTGGAACTGGATCACATAATGCATAGACCTGATAGATGGACTCAATTAAATCAACAATAATATAGTAGTTGGCACACTCAGTGTAGCTACTCTGATCCTGCTCTAACGTTTTTCCAAATCCTTTTTATTCTCCAAGCCTCTGATCAAAACTTTAGGCCCTTTATAACCCTAATTCAAACATCACTTCAGAGGTTAACACGTTTGAACTCCCAAAGCAATGCTTTTAACTTCTATCTTGTGGTCAATAAGAGGCTAAGTCTATCTATAAACAGTGTCAGATGGTGTCCCACACGTTGCACTTAAGAAACCTTACTCCTGATAGTTCCTTGACCTTGGTGGCCTTGCAGATTGTCCAGTTTAAATGACACTGAGCAGGGTACCCATGGAGAGATCGCACTCCTGATACTGTAAAGCTGACAGCAAACTGACAGCGCTCAGGGTGTGAGGAAGGAGGCAGGAGAGCATCTGAGGGAGGTGAACCCTGGAGTCTGTCCCAAAGCAGCAGGTTGAGATAGTTATAGGATATATTTATGGCCATATCCCTGTATTTATTTTTTTTTCTGTTGACCATATAGTAGCTACATGCATGTGTTCTGGAGAATCGCAAAAGAAGATTTGCTCCTGGTGGTTACTCTCCTTTTTGTGCCTGGTTGTGTGGTAAATGACCATAATGTTAGGAATTACATGGACCAGAAACAGTGTTACTGTGGAGCAACATCCACATTGGCAAACAAATCCTGGATCTTCAGCTGGCACAAGTGTGGGAATATTCTGTGACATGGGTATTAAGTTAGTTTGTGTTAGCTGGGGATCTGGTCCAAAGAAGCATGAAGAGGAATTCAGCATTCACTTCCTACTGCAAATCCTCTAAAGGACAAGTGACTACCAGTGTGATAAAGGTGAAATTGCATGAGAGGAAGCCAGTTTGTTATTTCAAGGGACTTGTTTACTAAACAAAGCTGTTCTCAAAGTAGTGTGAAACCTATCAGTATCCAAGACTGGAGAGAGAGAGTTTTTCATTGTGGTTGCTTTGATGAGGATGACAGCAGAAAATCTGGGGCAAGGTAGAAGTCAATCCCTTTTCATTCTTCATAGAGTGCTGCCTTAGAGAGTAATGGAAGTAATCCCTGCACACGCAGCCTCTATTCCTGATCTCATGCCAGATTTGTGCTGGGTGATTTCTCTCAGTTGCAAAATATCATATGCTGTACAGCTGATGTGCTGCTGCTGTAGCTGCAGCCCCGTAAGCAGAGATGGTCACACATCCTTTTGTCAGGAGCTGAACCAGAACACCAGCAGGTTGGCTGCTATAAATAAGGCTGTAGAGGCAGCTCCTGAAAGCCATCTTCCTCCATCAGGATCATTTCTCCTAGTGCACCTGATGGATCCAGCCGTGCTGTCACGAGTCTGTAATACACATGCAGCCTACAACCCAATTCTAAGCTCTTGAGCACATAAAATATTTATTCCACATGCCTCTGTTCTGCAGCAGCACACATTTTTCAGTTCTATATTGTGGGAACAACTTGAACATGCCCTACCTAAAAGTTTACATATGCTGAGCTGGTGGGAAGGACAAGAGTAGGGGGGAGATAGATTTCTGCCATGTTGTCATATTTCAAAGGCTCCCATTTCTTACTGTTCACAACTGAAAATTGTTTGATCATGGGGTTGTTAGAGCTCAACTTTGCAGAGAATGATACAGTGAATATGATTGATTCATTTTTTAATCTTCTTCACTTGCTTGGCTGATGTGAGGCTTGTGAGCCTTTCAGATTTAGTTTATGGAAAGTAATCAAAGAATCCAGCGGGTCTACATGACAGAAACAGGGGTTTGTTTCCAAGCTGCAAAATTTTTTCAAACTGCATGTAACATCCGTCTATTTGTGGGTGAAGGGAATGAACGTGGAAAATCAGACACCCATGTTTCAGAAATAAATGAACTGAGATTAGCTGGCTAAGGACACTCAAATTTTGAATGATAGGCTTATGATGGCAACTATTGGACAAGTTTAAAGTGACAAGGAGAAGAGTGTGGCGATTATTATAATTTTCAAGTATAAAACGAGATGATCAGTCAAGATGATGAATTTTTAAGGTATTTTTCCATCATACTTACTGCATCACGTTTATTATACATTGAGATACAATGATTACCATGACTTGGGCTATTCCTCCTTTGAATATAATTGCCCAGAAATTCTTTCTATAGTTGATGCTGTCAGAGGCAGGTAAACTGTTTATACAGCTGATTCCTGTTTAGTAGGTATAATGTTACTGTTATTTATTTTGTAGAAAAACAGCAAAGTTTTTGTTTAAATCAAAGTTTATTTTCTTAGGGAGCAGCTGAAAAGCTTAAATAATAGTAAATCTTTGGTTTTGTTTTTTTCCCAGTTATTTTACCTTCAGAAAATCTCATTTCCGAATAACTTTAGAGTTGTTTGTTTTTCAGAAATTTTCAAAGCTGTAACATTTGACTTTGCTGATGCGCAAAGTTTTGTCAAAATGTTTTTGAAATATCTTAATTTCATTCCTCAAATGGAGAACTAGCAATATTTTCATCACCTGATTACTTTTTTCCATGTTACTCATGACCAAATGACAGGTTCATTGATCAGTCCTTTTGTCTATAAACACAGTTTAAACATCACTTTTAAATGGAAAAGATAGACCAAACAATCTGATAAGGATTCCTGATTGTGTACACTGCATGTCTCCTTGTAATTGCATAGCTCTGGGCTCACTGGTTGCGGTACCTTTATTATTAATAACATAAATACACTCTCCATTCTGTGTTTCTGTAATTTCTCTGCTGGACTGACTTCAACATGTGATTTTACTGGGCTTTGACTATAACCTCTATCTAGATCATCTTGTCTCTCCCTCCAATTTCAGTCCTTTTTGCTGAAGGTTGCATGGAGCCTGGAGGTGCATTACATTCCTTGTCATCTGGGTGTGTTCTCCAGTGCTCAAATAAAAGGTGTATCACAGCACAGTGATCTCTCAGAAGATGAGAGGGCTGTTGTGCAAGCTACTTGCTGATCAAATAAAAAACATCTGCCTCTAACACAGACAATCAAAGCTAGGAATGGGAGAAAAGTGTTATCAGCTCTCATTTATTCTTAAAATGGCACAGTGGAGGGAGTTCATAGCTCCACCTGCCCACGCATACAAAGCAGTCTTATGTCTGTCCGTGTTTGAAATTAAACCCTGGTCAGGCTTAATTACAGGACCACCTTTTCCCTTTTGAATATATTGTTCTCACTTCTTCCATTTTGAGATTACCTTGCTCAGGGCTGAAATCAGTACGTCAGGAGCTAGAGAGATGCAGAACTTTGAGAGGGATTTTTCTCTTTACCAAGTACTTTTCTTGGAGTTGAGGTTATGAGTTCTGAGCTCACCTCTAATGAGCACTATGACCTAGGGGGAGAAAAGAATGTGATTTTACCTTACCCTTGTGGATGTTAGAGCCTGGCCTGGGACAACTGACTGCAATTTTGAGCTCACTGGGGATGGGCCAAGTCAAGTATCAGCAGCTGCACGAGTGGCAGAGATAGCCTGAGCTCCCGAGGAGGTGAGGGAGGCTTCAGCCGTACAGGACAAGTGTAAAATGTTTTTCTCACCAGGGAACTCAAAATAAACACTGTGACAGTCCTAGTCCCACATTACCTTGCTGCCTGAGAAAATGTAAAGTAAGTACCATCTCTAAGCCGGCCTGGAATTCCCCACTTGATGCTTTAAGCATTTCCTTGATGAGTGGAGGAGAGATTTGGCTGTCTCTATCTTTGAAAGGTGATAGAAATACTCCAGAAAAGCATGTGCCAATTACATGCATTAATGTGTCCAGCAAAACACAACTCTCAGCTGAGGATATTGTGCAGACAACGTCTCCCGTCAAAGCACAGAGCATAAAACAGGATTGCGGGATCTGACATGGACGAGTGATGACTGAGGGGAGAGAGATTCCTGCAGTGTCTTGTGAACTTCCCAGGGCTGTCACCGAGAGGAAAAGGCTGTTTAGTGGATGAAGGTGGTGACTCTGAATCCCTGACCTCAACAGATTTTGCCTTCATTACATAAGAGTGAGAGTGCTGCCTCTAAAATGAGAAAGGGGAAGTTTTTGTGTTTACTTCTACCCGCTACACGCAGGAGTTACAAAGGGACATTTGACCTCCAGTTGTTCTGAGGAGAGAGGGCTCTGTCTTACATATCAGGCCTTTGGAGAGTACCCAAAATTTGCATTTGGTTGTGAAAATGGGTGTTTATATGCTTGGTAAAACATAGGGAGAGTATAATTACGTTATGTATAGACATCTAATGTGACTAGCACATCTTATCTGGCCTTCTACCTAATAGCAAGAATGAACACAAATACCTAGGAAAGATATGGCCATCCTACCCCTTTGGTCTATTAGACAGTTGCACATTAACCAAAAGGAAAAATCCTGGGATATGGCCCTTTGTTGACACAATTCCTTACAGACATGAATGTACATCCTTTCTCTTCTGACCTGATTTGTTCTGTGCATCAGATCTCTTCTGCCAGGACAAGGGGTTCATGTCCACCAAGGGTCTTCAAAATACTGACAAAAACCAACAAATTGCTGTTGGGACAAGAAAATTATTGTAAATTGTGAACAGCAGAAGCAGCTCTAAGTGTGTGCAGCTTTAGAGTTGAAACTCTTCCCGTTTTTCACATGTCTTGGTCAGTGTCAGAAAAGAGCAGCTTATTCCAAGATGCTTTGCTGTTATCCCATTTAATATTCCAGAGGGGTGGGTGTTTAGACCAGGACATTGGCATGGCTTGTTGGGACAGGCTCACCACTTCTGGTATTTACCTCTTCCTTTCCCAATGGGGATTTCTGGAGAAGAGGGATGGCTGTCAGAGGCATCCAGCCAACCTGCTATACCTGTTCCCTCCCTGGGTATAGCTGCAGCTGTGGGGAGTGCTCCATCCTCCCACTGAGATGCAGAGATTGGATCAGTCTCAGAGGAAGATTCAGTGGGCAGTGAAACACAAACGCATCTGCCCTCAGCTCGTGTGCTTTGACAAAGCCAATCTGCCTCCAGTGAAGCTCTGTGGGTTTGTAGCAGCTGAAGAACTGGCCCAATAGGGCACGAAGAGCTTCCTACTGCAGATGAAGCAACTCAGTTCTATTATTAGCAGCTGGAGGCTTTTTGAATCAGGAAGAATAGCAAAATTGACTTCCTTTTTGTTGGGCTCTAAAGCAAAAAATGGGGTGTTGTCATCAGCAATGTTGAAAAATGCCTCCTGATTTTGAGAAAATATCCTGTTCTAGAGTTGTATTAATTATTTACCAGAATATTAAGCAGCAATTACAGATGTTGGGGGTATGTGGAATGTTAATATACATTAGGATGAGAAATTAATTTAGGGAAATGACAACATGTTTCTGAAAATGATATTAAAAGTTTGGAGTGCCCTGAACTACAATATGACAAGAACTGGGACTGAGAGCCTGAGAATCTGAATTCAATTTGTGACTTTCTCACTGACACCCTGTGTGACCTCAGGGAACTTATATAAGCTCTGTGTGCCCTATTTGCCTTTTGTTAAAGGAGAAGAAAAGAAAAACTTTCTGTTTCTTATGTTTGCCTGCTTAGAGTTGGGGCCACTGGTTCTTTCTGAAGAGTACTGAAAAGAATGAGACCCAAGTCTCTTTGTGAGGGGCCCTGGGCTTTACCAGGGAAGCAATTTTAAAAGGAACAAATTCAGTAATATCTGGAATGCTGAATCCCAAAGCAAAATTAGAACAGGGCAGCTCTGGGCTTGTACACACAATGCTGTTTTTAAATTAATACTTCAGTCATTCATTATTTTTAAAACTAAATGCACTGCTGTTCACAAAATAAATAACTACATATTTTATTGTCACCAGCAAAGTGCTAAAAGGAGAAAAAAGGAAATCCTCAAAAGACCTTCTCCAGTGGGAGATCTCTTCGAGAGGGAGCCGCAGAATCAAGTCCAGCATTTATTTACCCAATCCTGATCAGTTTAAAGCAGAAACATTCCAAGTTCTCACGGGTGTAGGAGTGGGTGCTGCCTTGCTCTGAAAGCACAAGGGTGCGGTTCTTCATCTTCTGCACTTCCATGAAGTGTTGGAAATTCTCTCTGGTGATTTCCATGGTCTGTGCCCCACAGGCCCAACCTTCCTGCTGGGTTTGAGAGTCACAGCTCCGTGTCCCTTGAAACTGCACTGCCTGTGATCCAGCAAGTTGTACGTGTTCCTCTGGGGCCTGGGTGTTTAAGAAACTCGTCCTCTTTCCCTTCAGAGATGCAAAGCAGCTGAATGGGGCGACCTAAGACAGTATATCATGAGATTCCCTTGGATTCACAATCGGCCGTCTGCCCTGGATACAGATGGTGAGGGACGGGGGTAAATCCCTGAGGTAAAGACCCATATGCCCGGGTGTGTTTGCCAGTTGTACAGAGGGTCACCCGCTGCAGCACCTCTTTAAAAACTTATCATTAAGCCCTTATCCTTTGTGAACTTTCTCATTATCATTTCATTGTGCTGCGCAGCTCTGGCCGGGCGCAATGAATATTGACTTCATGCTTGCTTTTCTAATTGAATTACAGGGGAGCAGGCTGAGCCACTGAAGTTTCCTGCCTGCAGTCCTGCTTCCCTGGCAGCCAACTGAATAGAGGCTGAAAGAAAAGCTGTTTGCTTGGGCATTATGGATAACAGAGACCTGTCACAAAGCTGCTACAATGATTTATTAAAAGACAGAAGAAAATGAGAGAGAAAGAATCTTGCTCACTTTCAGCACCAGCTGCTTGCTTTGCTTGTGTTCTTTCCTTTTTCTTCTTCCTTTTTTTGTCTTTCTTTTTCTCTTTAGCTTCTTTCTCTTTCATCTTCTCTTTCTCCCCCTCCCTCCTCTTCTCTCTTTCTCTCCCTCCCTCTCTCTCCTCTTCCTGATCTTGCCTTATCAAAAATAGAAAGAAAAAGTCAAAGAAAAACACATCATTTGAGCAAATGCTTCAAGCAAAAAGCATCATTCTCCAATCCTTAAATAACAGCCCCTGCCTAAGACAGATGTGTTTATCATTATGGTCAAATCATAAAAATGATCATCACTGTAACTACTCCAGCAAAAAAACCTCCCATACATGTCCCTGCAGTGTTAGCCAGTCTTATTTAAAAAATCCTACTGAAAAAACCACGAGACTCTGTAGTTTACCTTTTCTACTACTGAATTTAATCGTCAAACTCTTACTGATGTAATAGGAGTGGAGTAAAGCCAAGTGGCGGTGCTTTGCAGGCACCATGTTTTGTTATGTAGTTCACCAGCAATTCAATTTACAGTGGTGCAGCACAGTGAGAAAGATCCCAGGGTCGCTCATGGAACTGCTTTTACCAGAAAGACCCAGAGCTCAGCTCATGGTGCTTGATCAACATAGGGATACCTTGTGTTGTTTTACTTTTCCCTCTTTCCTGAGTTTGTGTTTGCTTTCTTTTTAACTTTGAAAAAATTTGATTACGATCAAATAATAAGTTCAAGAAGCATAATTCTATTGAGTTCCTTATGTAGAATGTTTATCTCAAGGCTGTTGGACTGTGGCAACAGCGGTTTTGGTTTTTCCTTAAAATCTGCGCTGGTTTATATTCCTTATAGTTAATTCAAGGTGGCATTTCTGAAGTTTGGGTGGGGAGAGAACTCCATACCCAGCTCTGGTTAGGGCTAGCCCATGTCAAAAACATCCTGGCTGTTGCCTACGAAGAAGTTGGGCTTTCCCATGGGAATTTGGGAAGAAGGTCTTTCTTCTTTCAATATCTGCTTCCTTGGATCCATTTTCACTCCCTCAAACCATAAGATTTTAGCTCAGAGAAAGCTGTGTGCTCCCAAATCTCCAACTGGACCTTGGCAGTTTAATACACTATTGATTTAAAAAAACCCCTCAGGATAGTAGTGTTCATCTCTATTGAAAGGACTTATTCAGACCCAACCTTTTTTTCCCATCCCCAGGTTACCACCTAAACATAGACTTTGTTTGATTAAGTCATTATTGTTATCTTTCCTGGTTCCCTGTTATCTTGTTCTTCTTTATTATTTTCTGTCTCCAATTTTATAGCCTTTCACTTTGTTTTTTACAAATTTTTAAATCTTTTCTTTAATTCTAGTTAGACCCAATGTGGAAGTTTGCAATAAATTGCTACAGAATAATCTCACTTTTCAGAGGCTGGCACTTTCCTTAGGTTTAACCCTTCTCAGTGATTAATCAGGATTTAATCTTTGTTTGGAATAAGTTTATTGGTGACTGCTCTTTGGTAGCCTCTAAGCTGTGTGCAAATAAAAGGGAAGTTTTTTGGTGACCTCATTGAAGATAGGGTGACAGGTGGATTTATTCTCAGGTTTACATCACTTGAAAGGGTAAACACGAAGCTGCAGCCAATGCTTTGCATTTTAGAGAACATTTCCATGGGCACACGTGTGCTTGGTAGGTACACCCCATGCTGAAATGGAATGGCTATTGACTGAATCTGGAGGGCCTTGTAGCTTTATTGATGATATCCTGGCATTTGAATGATTAATACTTTTTATCTCCTATAAAATATCGGTGTGAGGAGATGTGTTATTAGACGCAGGGATGTGCACATACACAGCAACAGCCACATCCTGGGGCTGTATGGGGGTGCAGAATGATGTAGTTTCTCCTAAATAAAACTGGAACATTTCAGAGATTGTAATTGACAGGGATTTACAGTCATGAAACAGAAAACTTCCTTATACTAGTAAAAGGATTAATTTTCTCTCCTCAGTCAGTGCTGGAATTGGTACCTGTGCCTGTACTGGAATGGTTATTGTTCCCACAGGGAATTGACTGCCCTGCTGGATACAGACTGAAAAACTCCTGGTAACTTCACTGGGACTAGGATATCATCCACCTGTTTTGTAACTCCTATAAAGAAAATCTATTACCCATGTATGTATCTGGCAGCAAAATTAGCACCTGGGATTTAAAAACTGTGACATGGGAACCATAAGTAATCAATGCACTGGAAAAGTGGTTTTACAATTTCTCTCAACAGAGGAAAAAATTGAGTAAACAACCACAAATTTTCACCATGTTTACCTTAGCTATGTCAGAGATTGAAAAACTGAATATAGTTTTTTCCATGGCTAGCTAGCTGGCCTGAGTAACAATTGAGCCTTTGAAGGAACACAAGGGATTCTGACCATTTTCTTTGGATTTGGGGTCACTGTGGAAAGGAAGTTTTATAAGCCACCTACACACTATTTCCGCCTGGAATCGGAGAGGGAATCTTTCTGCGTTACAGGCATTTCAAACCCATGAACCAGTTTAACTCTACAATTCATTCCACGAAGCTCAAGACAGGAACTGCTTTGTGTAGCATTGTCCCATCAGGACTGGTGGCCATAAATCAGGATTAATGTCTTTCTGAATGACTTGCTACAGTTCAGCCACAGGATCTGGGCTGGAGGCAGCAACCACAGAGTGAAGGGCTTTGGTCTATGGTATTCAGAAGGTCAGGGCTGGAGATCACAATGCTTCCTCAAAAGGCTGTGAATCTTCACATTGTATATATTCTTCTGTGTTATGGAAGTGTGCAAGAAGCAGAAGATTTTTAACTGCTAGTGATTTACTTTCAGCAAGAGAGATCGCTGTGACTGCCCAGAGTTTGGTATGTTTTCTGAAGGAGACAGAAGGAAAGAAAATCCTTCCACTTTGAAAAGCACAATGCTTTGGCCAGCTCTTTATGTTGGCATGGATCCTGTGTTACAGTGAGTTCCCCGAAAGGCAACCAAATTGCCCACCACAGACAACTGCAATGAATAACACTGCCTGTCATTGCAAAAACACTGCTTGCCCTTCCCCATCCAATCCCAGCAGCCTGCAATACGCGGTGCATTGGGGTTTATTTGGCTTTTACAAGCTATTATTGCCATTCAGCAGAATTAATCCTTGAGAGCATGGGGTGTTTTGTCAAGTGAAGGCTTCAGCTGCCTGAGTACAAGCCTGCTTTGCTCATTCTGGCAGCAGTTGTGAACAACACCTTGGATAAACCACTCCTGTGAACAGAGCCAGGGAACCAGGCTGGCACGTGCTGGTCTGAGCTCTGGTACCAGCCTGCTGGCTGATCTTGGATGTGTAACCTCATTTCTTAGTTTCTTCCTTCCTTTCCTTCCTTTAGTCCTGTTTGTCCACAGTGTCCCGACCTTGAGGCAGACCTTTTTCTATATCTATTTTACTGTACTTAAGAGAAGAGTCCTACTTCATGTCACAGATTTAGAATACCTTCAGAGGCAATGCTCAAGAGGAGCTGGCCAAAGCAGTGGCCTCCAGAGCATGGCCAGCCCTGTATGCAGGTGCCTGCTGTGTTGGTGCATGTGGCTCCACAGCCTGGATCTCTTTGCCCAGCTGGAGGGAGAACCATCCAGAGATGGGGCTCCCTCTGCCCCTTGCTGCACCAATGAGCTCTGTGCTATTGCAACATGGAAAACAGCCCTTCCTGGGTGTCAGGGCTGTTACCTCTGGTGGCAGCCAAGCTTGTGCTGCACTTCCAGAGCTGTTTGCTGCTTCTTCCTAAAATACAGTGGCAGGTAAATGCTTGTGTTGCTTCCTGAAGACAGGGTGCTGAACTTTGTCAGACCTCTGGCATGCAGGACAGCCTGGAGGTTTATTAGTCTGACATCATCCAGCAGGAAACAACCTCAGAGGCTCTGCATAACGACAGAAACCTCTCAGTTTCTAAAAATTAAAATTATATACACTGGCTTCTCAATACAAGTATAGGAATATTTATCAATCCATTTAATGAAATAAGTCTTTCTTAATTTAGCAAGCTTTGCTCAGCAGGGTAGTGATAAATGCACACGATTTCACACTCCTGACAGGCATGTTTAAAAAGAAGCAAGGGAGGGAAAGGAAAAAAAAAAAAGGAGCAGTGCTCCCTAAATGGTAATTCAACTTAATTTTCTAACAAGACTGTTTTGGCTTCAGAGTGATTCCATGGCCTACAGCAATGATCAAAGTGGTGCCGCAGTGGTGAGTCTCCTACAGCCAGAGCACTACTGAGTGTGCTGCAGCAGGCTCTGCCATGCTTAAACATTTCACCCCTCAAGCAGGTCCTTCATTCTCCTGTGTCAGAGCTGCTGGGCTGACTGGATGCTCAGGTCTCTCAGCACAGCAGCCCACAGCTTAATCAGGACCATGAGAGATCCAGAGAAGGGATGACAGAACAGAAGGATAAGGTTTGTAGGTGTTCGAAGGATTGCCTGGATGTACCTTTCTGGGCCGTTACTTAAACATCTGTAGCTGTCCTGGGTGCCTCCACACTGTTTAAATATTTTTCAGCCTGATGAATTTGGGTTAATGCTAACAGGAACGATGTCTTGTAATCAGCAAAGCCATTCCATTTCAGTCTGAAGAGCTGGCTCTGCACACTTTGTGCCTGTTACATGGAAGTTGCAGGACGCTCTGTGGCATCACTACCTTGCTCTGCATTGTCAGCAATGCCCACGGTGGTGTTTATGTTCTGTGCTGGTGAGCTCTGCACCCATTCCTCAAGGGAACGTTTCAAGGCACAAAGACTGGAGAATTTTAGAGAACCTGGTGCATTTCTCAGTGTACATGAAAACTGTTCGATACTGGCATAGAATTGCTCCGTGCTTAGACCATTTATTAAAGTCTAGACGCAACATAAAAGCACGTAAATTGGTTCCAGTCGTTGCTAGTAAAAACTTCAGCTTGAGCTGGGAATTGATTGGTGAATCTCTTAGCGTAATTAAAATTGACTGTTAAAGTTTCTCCTGCTTAATTGGTAACACTTTCTTTGGAAGTCAGTGAGTTAAGATTCTTGCTGGATCATTTGAAGGAGTTCCTGTGTATATGCTCAGAACTCAAATGCAGTTTTATGGAGAGGTTTACAGTTATGTTCCACCCTGGTGGTCTTTCATCCTGTATCTTTCCTATTTAAGATTTATGCTGTCATTCACCACAGCCTAATTGTGTTTTGATAAAAATGAAACGATTGCTGACGCATTTCAGACTGAAAGCCGATGACATTTTGAAGCTTTCGGTAAGATGATCTGAAATACTGTGCTGCTCAAAGCCCCTGTCTCCCTGCAAGCCTGCGTTTTTAATTCCAGCATTTGTTAGTCGGTTTTGTAGGGATTCTAATAGGCACCTATAACTCCTCCTCGAGTGTCCTGCCAGCAGTGTGTTATTCAGTGTGCCTAATAGCTCATGCAGACTTTTTCATTCTTTCTTTAGGAGGAGAAATGTGTGCAGTGTAGTCTTTATGTTTAGATTTTTAAAAAAATTATATAAAGTTAACGTTACACAGGTTGGTACATTTTGTGATAAAGCACATCTTATCCTTTGAGTACCAGACAGCTGGGGTTTTGGTGGCTTTTAGCTCCTTAAGGATATCCTTCCACAGCTTTGGTACAGACCCAGTTCTGGAAGTTGGTGTTATAGATGGTACCACCGGACATACTTAGCTCTCTTTAACATAAGCTGTCTTATCCTGACTAGCCATGGGCATAATCACAGCATTAACTGCTCTCCTGAATCAGGCACTAGAGATACACTTAATTCTCTCCACAGTCACGGTATTTTTAGCACATGGCAGCCAGAGCTTATCATTAGTAAAATGTAGATGTGTCAGGGGATCGTGGATGGGCACTACAGAAGCATTGTCACCCGCTAGAGTCAAGATGAGGAGCTTTCATAACTGTGATTAATGTGCCACAGAAAAGGCAGGAAGACAGCTTACTTGGCTGGAAGTGATGCACTTACAGAGCTGGAAATTGTTCTGGAAGACACAGTTAGGTACTTGCCAACATTTGGTGTCTCACGAAGAAATACACAGAGCACAGAAAGAGTTCTCGAACCTTGTTAACTTGCTATCAGAGCTGTGAAAATTGAGGCCATTTGGACCCTCACATGCCTTGGTATCCCTGCTAACGATGCACATGGATAGAAATACGTATCTTGAACACTTCCTGTGTCACCATAATGGGCTCAGCAGTGCCGGGAACAGGAGATCGAGGTCAGTGCTCCAAGCAGCTCTTCAAAAGGAAGTATGGTGTCACCTGGACTGGTGCCAGGGCATCGCGAGGTCAAGTCCTGAAAGTTAAAGAGGTGTTCAGGAATAATGTGTGGGTCTGATCCCAAGCTGCTGAAATCACTGGGGATATTTTGTTAGTTCCAGTGACCTTCGTTTTAGCTGCTTCTAACAGAAGCATTTCACAGGGCTGTAAGGTGTACTTTGGTGGTAAATGAATGCTTAAATGCTCTTGATGGTCATTCTGCCACCCTGACGATGGGCCTCTGGTAACAGAATTTCAGAGCTGCACAAATTATATCTGGACTTCAGAAGCGATTTTTTTTTTTTAAGCTGCCTAAATTGCCCTTGCTAGAACAGTTACGTGCTGCAAATGCTTGTATTCCATTACAGTTATGTTTTGTACCATACTGTCTTCCTTTCAAAGGCACAGAGCCAAATGCCAGCCTCAGCTTCAAGCCATTGAATTGCAAACAAGTGAGGACTCAAAAAATAGATAAGTATTATATTTTGAGGTGCATGTGCCATTTATACAGACACACTAGTCTTTCATTATTTCATCAGCTTTAAAAAAAATTAAAATTTCTTTAGTAAGTTTCAATGCCATATTTATACCTCTCTGTTACAAAGTGATGGTAAGAAAGACAATCCAGGGATTACCATAAATAGAATCCAGAGCTGTGATTTTGACAGTCCTGTAAAATATATCAAGAGGGATTTCTGAATGACATTTGTGTCTTCTTTTGCTCTTGCCACTACAGGGTCATTCCCAGTGGCTGCCTCATGGCTGTCCCTTTTTTGTATACACATTTATATATATTTATAAATAGAATGAGTGGGCTGGGAAGGTACCTTTAAAGAATGTCCAGTCCAGTCATGAAGATCACAGAGTCCAACCCATGTACACACACTCACACACACACAACCAAAAATCTTCTTGCACACTCATATATCCACAGCATTGAGCTGATGAACTGTATTCAGAATGAAGGGTTATTTCAGCTCTGCAGAGGGTTTAACACAAAGGTTGTCTCACAATATATGGGCCCTGCCATCCTTGACAATGACCCCTTGGCTACTCAGTGTGTGAGCAAAATCCTTTTGGCTTTAAAATCTGTCCCTAGTATATGAAAAGATGAGTTCTCCTTGATTTGGCCATTTTCTCTGCTTTTGACAGAGGACCAGCGGGAGAACGTAGTGATGAGCATGCCCAAAGAGATTGCTTTAAGCATATTTGATTTTCTTTTCATGTATGCAACACATTCCAATTCGTTTTAAGCAGGAAGGTCATTTAAGAGTGCCATGCCAGAGGTTTTTCCTTTTCCCCTCATTCAGTTTCTTAAATCTTATTGTCAGCCATGTTCCTTTTGAGTAGCAGAGCAGCTGCTTGGGGTCTGCTTGTGTGGTTATAATCCCATTAAGGAGCCCTCCATTATGTTGCTAATATATTTATAAAGGAACTAGTCACCTGGGATTAGTGGCTGATTCTTCTCCCTGGACATACTGTACTGAAACAGAATTATTCCCAATCCCCTGGCTTGTTAGATACAACCAGTTGCATTTGTCATGGTGCCAAATTGGCTGAAATAGATTAGCAATTAATGCAGGACCTGCTTTCCTGTGTTTGTAAAGTCCTTGTAATCATCCCTGACAATCATCTTCTCATCAGCTCTTTCCTGACAGCACTGAGATGGCAGATATGCTGGGGCTTTGGGAACTTATGGTCTTTCATGGGAAATATGAAAGGCATTGAAAGAACATCCTGACAGAGCAGGTGAGGAGTCTGACAAAAAGGAGCCCTTAAAAGCCATTTCAGAAGGCATTGTTCTGCAGGTTTTTCTCAGCCATTTCCAAGCATGCAAAGCTAAGGAAGACAAAGTAAATGTTGGGGGGGATTTGTAAAGTCACTGGTGCATCTGTGCTGTGACCTGTAGATGTGACTGCAACCATGGGGACACTTCTGAGGTCACTTAGACTGGTCAGACTGGGGTACTGATCACAACAAAGCAGAGGCCACACAGATTCAGCCAAGGCTGCAGAACCCACTAGAGATGGCTGAGTAAGTGCTCAGGCACTGATCCTGCAGGAGGGTTTGTGCTGTTCCTGCCTTTTTGTGTCTGTCAGTACTTTATCAGAAAACTTGCAATAAGGTTTAAAGGCAGGGTCTTTCTCACTTTCAACACCATCTAAGGGCTCACCTGCAGTCTGCCTCTCCATGATGGGAATCTTTGGTCTGCTGCAAAGAACATTTTTCTGAGCCCTTGTGAATCCCAGTTATCATCCCAAACCTTTTCTCTCTTTATCCAGGATCACCAGCTTCAGAGCAGGAGTCTTCTTACAGCTCCAGCCACCTGTGAAGTCTTTATCTACACATCAATTCTCCATCTCAGTTGGAATCATATCTCTCTTTCCTTGCCTCTATTCATGGGTTCATTCTGCTCCTGCTCTTGGATTCTCTTTGTATTCTGTGTTGTAAAATGATTCCAAATCCAGCCCTGGGGGATTTTATTTGAAGTGATGTTGGATGATGAGCACAATGGCATGGGCTCCTGACCTAACTAATACTGGGTTGTTTCTGCCTACTCCTCTCAAGGATAGAAGGACCAGGGAATGTTTAGTTTTGCTCTGGAAAGCAGAGCAGCCCAACCTAAGGAAGGATCAGCCTGAGATGGGGTACGTCAGGTGGCCAAAGGCTGTGCCCACAAAAGCAACTCCTCTCTAAGAGCATCTGAGCTGTGTAGAGGCCAATACAGCTCTGCAATATGGAAGTCCATCTCTCTGGAATCTCTGGTTTTGATTCCTGCTAACCATGATTTTCTCCATACACATTCCTATATTGTTCTCATAACTGGGCTGTGTCCTTCTGAAATGCAATGTCTGAGCCAGCAAGTCTACAGGGGAAGTACATCACTTTTGTATTTTAAGCCCTGTTGTGGTATGGAAACTTGTGATAGAAAAGTACAGTTTGGAGGATTAAACTAAAAGCACTGTCTATAGCTGCAAGAATGAATAATGGGAATATGATGGGTGCAGAAGGAGAACAAAGCTCTCTGCAAAAAGTAGCTGTTCCAAAGTGCAGTCTAGCTGTTTTAACCAAAATGTCTAATGTATGGCTTGCCAGTGCCTTCAGTCTCTCTTTTCATTTCCTCTTAGGGGAAACGGTTCCTTGGAACTGCTGTGGTCTCCTTGCATTGCTCTGCTGGCAGCGAATCCCATGGAGCCAGATTTGGGAGCCTCCTGCCAAAGGTGTCAGGAAGGAGCTGCTCATGGAAGCGAGGTCCCCGAGTACAGCACAGCAGGTAGGCCTTCAGCTACCTCCCGCTGCAGGAAGTCCCCAGGAGCTCCTCAGTCAGGGACACAATTCAGAGTAGATTTGAGGCAATTCTTAATTGCACTGGGAGGTCAAATCATTCCTGCTGGCCACCAGGACTTGAGGCTGAAAGCTGTCTTTTACCCGAGCCAGACACTCTTCAGTCATGGGTTGAATGCAGCTTGGTGGAAGCAAGGGATCCAGCCCAAAGGTCTGTTCAAATGTTTCCATTTCATGTGGCTTGGTATTGTAACATTCTCCCGTGGTTCTAACAAGTTGTGCAAAATTGTGAAGCCAAAGCAGCATTCTTCCTTTAAAGTTTCAAAATTAAGAAAAATGGTTGTGGGGTTGGAAACTTGGGAGAGATGTGCTGTGGTTATCTACTGCTCCAAGAATAAAATTCCTATGGCTTGGTACAAAAGCACAGAGTAGCTGTCTATTAAAAAATAAAATAAAAAAAATATTTCAAGTCAGGGTACCTTTTTAGTGGCAGCTGGACTGTGTTGAAAGGATTTGAGAGGCCACACATTTCCTTCTCATGTGCCTGTGTGATTCCCGTAAGGGCAAGAAGTGCAAGTCAGTCCCTGCCAGGGGAACTGGACTGACAAGAGGAGCAGCATGCATATCTTGGGGCTGGGCTTTGGAAGGAAGCACACCTTGGACATGGGAAGAGCTGGAATGCAGCTGTCCTGGCTGGAGTGTCAACCACACAGGGCCTTTTGGGCCAGGACAAATGTGATGGTTACCTTTGCAGCCAGAATACATTGCAGCATCCTTCAGGGTACCTTATAAACCTCAAAAGCCTGGAGCTGGGCTGGTTGTAACCTCAGTGGTGGGTCTGGCAGGACATACCCCAGAAATGGTCATGTTTTGAGCAGGAAGGATTCAGTGGCCTCTAGTTGCTTTACCCAGAAGGAAGAGGCCAGACTCTCGTCTTTGTGAAGTAAAGGAGGTTACACATTAGCTACCCATGAAGAGGGTGATCCATTTATATAGGGGAATCTAGGCTCTCTACAGGATTGATAAATGACTCTGAGAATGAGTAAAAATAGTTGGAAAAAGCTTTTAAGTTTTGTTTAAATTTAACCATCAAAAATCAAAACATTAGAGGGTGTTTAGAGAAGTGCCTGAAACTTGGAGACCCTGAGAAGAACCAGAGAGGGAATCAAAGAGCCTGGGGAAAAAAAAAAAAAAAAAGAAATAAGGCGAGGGAAAGAGAGAGAGAGAGATTAAGATTAAACAAACCCGTCTGGATAAAGCTAATCAGCTGAGATCCTGCTCCATTGACATCAACTGGATGAGTATTAGGGCCTCAAGATGTTAGTGGGAAGGAGCCCAAAAAATCTGTGTGTTTTGGGCCAGCTGGAGAAGTACTGGCCAAGCCAGATTGGGTGATGTGGCAGAGCCTGCTCTGGATGAAGAGGTAAAGTGGTGCTGCCTGTGGAGGAAGGGAGAAATTATAAAGGCCCCAACCACCTATGTGTGGTAAAACTGAATAATGGAGTGGCCAAAGGGAAAGGAGTTCCTGGCAAAGTCTGGGGTATTTATGAGAATCCAAGTAGGAGTTTGGAGCATTAATATTTATTGCAGTGCTGTCAGTTGTCAGTGCTGAGAAATCTTCAGTTATGCCATGACAACCTGTTTTTGTTCCAGTGGCCGTAACTCAACCTGCTGTGAGGTTCCCCTGCCTCCCTGGTTCCCAAGTCACACATGGTGGCTGGTTAACTTGTTCAGCACTGGCTGCTCAGCTTCAGTCTAGCAGCTGATTTGGGTGAAAAACAAATTTTGGCTGCTACAGAGCTTCTTGCTGAGACAGAGTTTCTCTTCCCTCATAGCTCCCGCTAAGAGATTCCCAGAGGTGCCAAAGAAAATAGCGATAATGTTAGGAAACAAGGACTGTTTGGCTGTTGGAAATTTATCGCACTCGTTTTCTTTTTTTGTGTAAAATTATAAAAAATGAACACAAATTTGGTTTTTTTAGCTTTTTCCCCCTATTTTTCTAATTTTAATGTTATTCCTTCTGTTATCACTGCTAACACTGACCACTGGAACCTCTGGGCAGGCACTGCTTCTTTCACGCAAGGTACTGAGCTAGATTTCCTTGACTCCAAGATCAAACCCTCAGGCTGAGCAGCAAGGAATTCCTGCAAAGATTTACATGTGCTTCATCTTACATGCTGGGCCCAGCTGTTGAGCCTGGTGATGGCAAGGAGCCCTCTTTCTCCCCTGCATGGGATTTGCAGGCTGCCAGACACTGCACAAGGGAAGAGCAGATGTGGCCGGCCTGTTTCTCCTCTTCCCTCGCAGAGCAGGGAGAGAATGGTGCTGCAGCTCCACCCTCCACAGCGTGCCAGGACTGCCGAGCCAGTGGAGGGAGCGGGAAGTTCTCTGCTAAGAAACCAGCACTGACCCAATACACATCATTTCACAAAGGACTTGTCCCTTTCCACCTCTTCCTGCTTGCCTTGCTTGTGCCTTGGTGCAGTGCCCTGCGCGTGGGCTTGGTGGTGGAGTGCCTGTTCCATCCTCTGCTGGATTGGAAGAGGCTCCTCGTGGTGTGTGATATTCCAGATGCGTGTCCATCTTCCCAGAGCCAGCAGCTGGGTCTGTGCAGGGCTGTTACACACCGCAGGTCTCCGCTGTGCTCTGTTCTACGAACACAGTTTATCCTGGAGAACCGAAGAGGCAGCGGCGCCAAGAAGACATCAGATAATCTGAAATGGATCTACCTCTATGAGAAGACCAGTGTAGGCTATGCAGAGGAAAGAACTCCGAAAGTAATTCCTCATTTCTCATCTAATGGCTTTAATTAACCTGAGCAGTTATGCTCTGGAGCGGCGTGTACTTCAGGGACCAGCTCGATGGCACTCTTCCTGCTGCTAGGAGAGTGGGAGCATGACAGTTCAGTTATTGCTGTGCATTGTTAATATGCTTGATCTTGGTCCTGCTCCAAGAGAACCACTAAGCAATCATGGAAAATGAAGGGTAACACATTTTTAGAAGGATTCTGGATAATTTTGGCTATAAAACAGGCTGCATAATCTTGGCAAAAAGTGGATGAATTCATTATTTGCAAATAGTGGAAAATATTATAAATGGCCGTAAATGAAATAAATGGGTGTTTCCACTGTAATATGCTATTCTCTGAGCCACCCAGAAAGAATACAACTTGGTTTACTGGGTGGGTAGTCCTAGATGAAGTGAAAGATCATGTTCGTATGTTCAAATACTTGTTTGGGAGTGAAAT
This sequence comes from Picathartes gymnocephalus, assembly GCA_013390045.1. NCBI lineage: Eukaryota > Metazoa > Chordata > Aves > Passeriformes > Picathartidae > Picathartes > Picathartes gymnocephalus. The sequence continues at coordinate 143,867 of WEKY01032919.1, forward strand.
ATTTTGTGCCTTTGTTGCAGACGGAAATCTATACATTTTACATTTAAGAGACTGTATTTTATGGCCGCATATGGATGCTGGAGTCAAGTTAAAGTTCTATATGTGCTGTATATCTGTTTGCATTCCTCAGTTAACCACATTTTTATTTGCTCTACTACACCTTAAGGGCTTGGAGAACTCAGTGACTCACCCTAATGGAAAGTCACTGACCCTCCTTATACGAAGAAATTGATCTTCTGTATATTTTGAATTTGTTTATGGGCCAACACTCCTGCTGTGAACACATGGAATTCAAGTCCTGGCAACTTTTAGTAGAACAACAGTTGCTGTCCACTAATGAATAGGATCTGGCAGGATGCTCTTCATTCCCACTTGTTTCGTCTCAGGATATACCCTCCTTCTTGAGACTCCTTTCATTACAAAGCCCATGCGTATCTTTGAGCTTGTGAGTAGTCCCAGCATCATTTGTAGGCATAAGGTTACTCCTGTCTGAGGGTATTTTGCTGGATAAGAAGCTCATCTGTCTCATTTAGGCCAAATGGACTTTCCCTTTGGCAGCAATGGTCATGGCAGCAGCTTTGGAGGGAGGCTGCAGCCATGGGATGAAAGCCCTGGGCTGTGTTCAGGAAAAACAAACCCAGACTGTGTCATTCTCCTCATCAAGGTCAAGGTCTACCTGCTCACCTCAAAATGCCAATGGGTAGCTCCAATGGCTTTAGTGGGAGCCAGCACCAAGGGTGGATGGGTTGGCTGTGCCATATTTTGGTTATTAACACCCCAAGCCTTTATCAAACAGCCCTTGGTTTTGACCTTTGGCCTTGCAGTCAGGTACAACAACAGGGTGACCGCTTCTGTTGATTAAAGGGTTGTTTTGTTATAGTATTTGTAGGTTGTTATTTTTACTTCTTAATCAGATGGTTACTGCTTCAGTTGATACTTCTGCTTCCTCCTGTGTTCCTTAAATAAGAGTTGCCTCCATGGTGCCCGTATTATACCTGTTAAGAAAGGCGTTTCCTCATATACTTGGATAAGATCATGGACATGGCCACAGCAGATAAGCCACCCCTTTTCCCAGGTGCAATTACAATTTACTGTTTTGCAAAGAAAAAAAATTGTACTCAGGAACAAACACCTGTCTGCACCCATGTTCACATCTGGCTCTTTATAGACTTGCATATACTTTTATACGTGCATATGTATATTTACACATATATATTATACGTTTGTGCACACGTATATTTGAGTGTGTATATCTAGGTGATTTTAATTAGGTGAGCATAAGAAGCTCTCCCTGGCTTCAGAGTTATTACTAGCTCTACTGGTATTTTCACTTTAAGGATGGTTTAAATGTGTGGCTACTGCTTGTATACATTTATGTACTGTGCTATGCATGGACAGATCTCTGTTCTCATGCCATGTCTGCTTTTGCACCCTCGGTTCTGCATTTATAAACAGGTGCACTCATAATCCTGCAAGCACAAATAATTGCAGCTAAAGAGGTGAACATTTATGGCTGGCCTTTTCAAAGGAGTCTAAGGGAGTTAAGTATCCAAATCTCATTGAATTTGCTTACCTAATTCCTGTGGCTTCTTTGAAAATTGCAGCCTTAATTAACCAATTCAGTCAACTATCTGTGAACCAAGAGGAGACACAGCATGCTAAATCCAGGCAGTTTGGGTTGCACAGGAGCTACCTGAACACTTTTCAACTGAAACTTTAAAGGTTTCATTATTGGCAAACATTATCCAATAAATTCAGTGAAGCGAACTGCAATATGTCATTTCAGCTTTGCTATCCACCCTCTTTTTTAGTGTGGCTCTCAGGGTCTTTAAGTTGACTGCTTTGTGTTTAGACTTGCTAACAAGTGTGCATGGTGACTTCACAGGCTTTCTTCAGGCATCATCTCCACCTTTAGATGCTCCTGGGAACTCTTATTGAGACTACAGGAGGGATGGCTCCTGTGAAAGTTCCCACGCTAGACAAACACTGAGCCATATCAGTGGCTCTTTGTGGCCTGTGCCTTGGTGGCACCTTAATCCATGGAGAGACATTTGTGTTTAAGTAGATTGGTGTTCAAGGAAAAAGCAAATAGCAAGCAAAGAAAAAATATGCAATGAAAAGCTTCTTGAGTCTGCACATTACCCTGCCCAATACTTACATCTATTCTATAATAGCTTTGCCTCCTTGCATCTTTATATTTTTTTAATCCATGTTTCAAAAATCTTTGATGTGGGTTTTTGTTTTAATTTTCTTCTTTGAAAGCCTATCCTGCTAAGTATGGAAAGCCACAGTTTTAACAGTTCCCCTGTTTGTTCAGAAATAGTATCATTCATATTTGGCATCAGAAGGAAGACTACACTGAAGCCCAAATTTACTCCTATTAAATTAAACCTAATTGAAAAAAGGCAAAGACATTCATTAACTAGTTAAAAAAATGGTATTAAATTTACCTTCTTATTTAAGAGAAGAAAGAGGACATCTTTAACTGAAGAAACATAAGTGGAAGAGTAGCTATTGAAACATGTGATGGAAGAAGTACACGTTGTTGCAAACTTCAGAAGAAACCACAGACATGTCCAACAATAAAAGAAATGTACCTCCTTGGCCATTTCTCTTCTCTGTTATTGTGTCAGATGTTTCTGATTTGAATAAGAGCTTTCTTTCATGTCCCTCAACTTCTCCTTCCATTTGACTTTACATTGAAGTCATAAACCTGTTGTCATGGGAACAACTGTGACATCACAGATGGAGCGTTAACTTCACCACAGGGCAAAATAAATGAATGTGATGGCCTGCGAGGAGAGAGAACCTTTGTTTGAACCAAAAGCCAAGCTTATCCGAATCTTGGCCTTGAGCCCAGTACCCCCAGAGCCTCCAGTGGGATCCCAGTCCTGCGTTGTAGGCGCAGAACAAACAGTGCCTTGTAGCAGAGACCCTCTCTTGGAGCTGATGGTCTCTGTGGACAGGACACGACACAGAAGAAAGGAAGCATTATCAGCTGGGCTTCAAGATTGGAAAACTCAGGAAGAGAGAGAATAAGCAACTTTACCCCAGGTCACAGAGAGGATTTGAGGCAGAGCCCAGAACTGTGCTCTGATAGCTCAGCAGGAGCTGCTGGAGATGCTGAAATGCAGGAGTCAGAGCCTGTTTTCACATATCAGTTCCGGGAAGTCTTTCCCAAGCTCTCTTCAAAACTGAGAAAATATGCGAAAGGCAATAGAGCTTGGGACAAGTTAAAACATTGCTGCAAGCCTTTTAAACAGTTCAAAATGTCTTTGCCCTCTAGGAAAGTTTGTTTTAGGAATCTTCACCACGACATGTGGGGTGAAGTCTTCCATGGCAGCATTCCCATGTTCTTCCATGGGCCCAGGATTCCATCTGTGGCTTTTAAGGAGCAACAACCAACACTTTGAGTTGCATTCAAATGTAAAGAAGGTGCAGATCTTTTACAGAGCGTAAGCATAGCAACTGTTATGGCCAAGCTGGCCAACAAAATGGTCTCAGCAATTCCTTTGCTGGCACTGTGTTAATAGCCTCAAGAAATTCATCGGAGTCTTTCATTTCTGCTGCTATAAAGGGGTGACACTGATCCCTCACAGGTTTCACATGTCACAGGTAGCCTGTTGCTGAGGGTAGGCACAAGCAGTGGAATACTCTGAAGTAGCAGAAACTCTGCTTGCTCCATATTTTCAGTCAGAAATCACTGTTTGGACATTGGCCCACCAGCTTGTCCAACTTCTGGGTTGTAGCTGGCTGAGGTATTTGGCCAGATGCTCCACTGAAGTAAGCATGAGGGCAGTGACCCCACTAGAGAAGGTATTCTTGCCCACCATCCTGCCCCCACAGACACACAAAGCCTCCAGCTTTACAGGAGTTAGGTGGAAGGGTGCCACACCACACCCGTGGAACTGAACTTCTGTTGACTTTAATGAGAGCTGTGTGGCTGAATCCCACGCAACTCTCAAACTGGAGGGGTTAAATCCATTTTGCTTTTGCCTGTTAGTCTGTGGTTGAGAAAAACAAAACTCCCATGTGTTTTAAGTTGTTTTAACTGATAAGTCTGGCCAGCAGTTGAGAGTAAATCACAGTATCAGTGCACACCCACAACATCTACATTTTAAAGTGACTTCAATGACACATGAGAACAGTTTTAATTAAAAGGATTGGAAGTATCAGAAATTTCTTAAATCTTTTACCAAAAAAAGATTCCTCCAATATACTTTTGTGGGTAATAAACCACTGTGATTTGCGTAATGGAATTTGAAGGAGAGTTTATCTTCGGCAGTGTGATTTTCTGCTTTAAATGCTCAAGTTTTATTAAGACACACAACATATAACACTGGTATTCTTATCCCAGTAATTGTTTTATCACCCTAAGTTATCAATCTTTGTGACTATAAGAGCCCTTTTATTAGAAGAGGCTTGTGCAACACATGACAGAAAACTAAAGACATGTCCAAAAACACAATCAGAGTATCACAGTACTTCAGGTCAAACCACATGTTCATTAATCTAGCAAAAGTCTTTAGGAAGGTGTGTACAGCACTGAATTGGTGAAAGCTGGAAAGTCATATTAATTCTTGATTAAACAAAATGGTGGCTGGAAAAAAATCCTATTGTTTAAGCTCTAAATTCTCAGTGGAGCCCCCTTGTCAAAATATAGTAGTCAGATTTGCCATGAAGCGTCAAACAGTGAAAGGTGTCAATCAAAAAGCCCAATAAATACAATAAAAGCATGGTGTTAGTAGACAATCAGTAGAAAAGGGAAAGAAATTTGTTAAAAACTAGTTTACATGTCCAAAACTGAGTTTGAGTTGAATAGTATCCACATAGTATCATTTGTATTCGGGTTCTGACAATATTTAGCGCCGAGCGTTTGCCAGGGAAAATATTTATCAGAAGGAAATAAAACTAAAAATTTTAGTTTTTAAATAAAAAATTTGAAGTGTTTATCAGATAAACATAGAAATTTCCACATCCTAATGAGAAAGATGCATCAAGAATTGGAAATAAACACTGTGAAAGTTTAAAGGGAGAGACGCTATTATGAATGTATTTACTCGTCTCTAATTAAGACTTACTTTTTCCTGCAGCAATGATTCTTTCTTTAACATGAATAATCATTGTATTGTGTAATGCATTTTCTAGGGTGTGGTGATATTCCTTGTCAGCCAGAAGAGCAGTGCCAGCATGAGCAGCCACCTAACAGTGTTGGAACTAGTGAAGAGTTGTGTTTTCTCCACTCCTTATATGACCTGCAAAACTGTGTGAAAGATCAGCATAAAGAAGTACTGAACCAGCTCAAAGGGAAAATCTGTTTTGGTTGTGTTGGCTTTTGGGAAATGTAGCTTTTTTTTCCTGGAAAGCTGGACTGATTAGACACCCACAGCTCTGTAGCCAGCCCTTCAGACCAAACATTTTGTCTATGTGCCTGTCCCTAAAGTATGTTAATTTTATTACTAAAGTTAAACAGGTATGTCTCAACTTAAGGGATTTTGCAATCAGTTCCTGTAGAAGTATCTGTGGACTGGACATAAATGAGAACATTGCTGGACAGAGGAAAGGAGAGTGGGGAAGTATTTCTGCTGTGTTAAAAGCAGTTCTCCTCAATTTCCTTTCCTAGTCTTTACAGAGGAGCTAGAGGAGTCTCTGTGTTTCACCATTAGTGTGTAGGAGGGAAAAGGATTCTCTGGAAATTGAACATTTTTTCTAAGAAACTTTTATGGCTTGGAGCATCTCATGGCAATATTTACGAGAGCCAAATCATGGTGAAAGAAAAAAAAAAAGAGACCTGTCAAAAGCAGGAAACTTGTTTCTTGTATGCTATTGATTGTGCTGACATACATGATGCCCATGATGTCCAACCCAAAGGCTGCACGTAGCCACAAGAAAGCCATTTTTATTTTTGTTTGCCATTTTCTGAAATGGAAGCAAGTATTCCATTCCCAGCTTCTTGCCAGTGCCACAGATTTATCTTGGTTCATCCTGGGGTTATAAGGCCCCACCTAAGAAGTCTGGCCTATAGCCAGTGCTAGAGGGGAGCTGTAGAGCAAACCTCAAGAGGCTTCTTGAGGTGTCTGTTTTTCTTTGCAGGCAGAGGGTCAAAGAAATAAATACCTGGGAATCCAAAAGAATGTGTTGAAGGCTGGTTTGGGGCACCAAAAATTACCTGATGGCTCAAAGGCAGCAATTTTCAAAATACAGATGCTGAGAGGAAATCTTGGGATTTTAGTCTCACGCAGAAAGGTGATCTGGCAGAAGACACTTGCAGGGAAGACTGAACAGAATATTTTAAGAAGGCATGCTGGAAGTCTTGGCTTTCTGGAAGAAACTTTAGGTCCTGTGAATAAGCCTGGCTGAATTAAACTGTTTTGCTAAATAAGAGAACTAAACAGAGGGACTAAAATTCATTGACTTTCAGATTGGCATAGAATTTTAAAGAGTAATTTGGCTCTGTCTTGTTTTACAAGCAAAAGAGTGGCTGTTATCACATTCGAGTGCCATTTTTAAGAAACATGGAATAACTCAATTTATCTCCTTTTCACTGCTTTTTAAGAAAAACTAGTTTCATATGGCTTCTGTAGTGAATGAGCTGGAGTGAGTCAGTAAAGACTGACTGTGTTTTGACCATTATAAACTGAATTGAGACACTGCAGTGTGGAGAGCTTGGTTGGTTTGGGTTTAAAGACTCTTGGAATTTTTCAAGGCAAAAAACTTTGTAATTTGGAAGAAGTACTGCTTCTGACTGACATGCAGTTTGGACATTTTTAATACAAAATAAAAGTATCTGTATATGGTTTTGTTCACCAATATGTGTTTAAAATTCACTCTGCCTTTTCTGTGAAAGAGTTTTTATGTGTACACAGTCCCTAAAAGGTTGTGAGTTAAAAAACCCCAAACAAACACCCTGAAAGATTTATTTCCTAGTTTGGAAGCAAGGAATTAGCTTGACACATAATGAAAAACTTAGAAATAAACCCCAAAACACTCAAGCCTTATACCCCAAATATAAATATAAACAGTAAAGTCCACATAAGGACTGATCAGCCAGCATCTCTGTTTTTTTCCTTTTGACAAATGCACAGTTCAGGGATGGGTTGCTCCTGGAACAATTACCTGTGCAGGCATGGGAAACCCTTCTTCTTGGAAGTCAGATTATCATTTCAGTGTTCCCATGAAGAGGAAGCCTTTGCTGCATATTCTCAGAGTTGAGATGGGGAGGATCAGGTGACAGTTCCCTGTGTTAACACAGATCCTTGGACATGTCATTTAAGGGCTGCCTGGAAGCTGCTTTACATGAATGTAAATCGGGAATTACCTCCAATGAAACGCTGGAAGCAAGTGTTGTATAAACAGCCTGTCTTTTTCTCCTACATCCATTTTCTGTCTGTAAAGTCGGGGGTATTCATGATTCTTTTCTTCAATGGGTTCTTGATTGCTTGTGCAGAAGGGAAATGCTATGGTGATAATCTTCGAAACAAAGCCTACAGCCATTTCCACTTTTTTTGTTATCATGCTAATGGACTTATTTCATTACTTTGTGTAATGAGAAGTTTCCCCTGGCTGTTTTATCCATAATTAATCACAGCATTTCTGGCGTATAAACCACTTCCTTCATATGTTTAGCAGTTCATTATTGCCCTTTAGTCAGTTCCATACAATGTTTTAAATTCTGGGTAAGTCAATGATTTTTTGTTTAGCTAAAGGTATGCTTAGACCAACGCCCTAAACTCCACAGAGGCACCATCCCAAATTAATTCTCCAGGTTGCAGCTGCATGGTCTTGCTAAAGAAGTGAGTAATATTTTGACATTTAATATTAAATGAGTTATCTTTGAAAAATGCTTCCCTGCCCCTGGTGTACCTCAGGCAAATGGAAACATGCTTAACGTGCATAATGAAACCTTAGTAATGGAAAAAATGGGGAGCTGGGATGATCTATCAGCATCTAGAATCTACAGGACATAAAAACTGATGGTAAAATTATGGTGAGGTTAAAACATAAACTAATCAAATTGATTGCACTTAAGTGGAACCCCCTGAACAATACAGCTGTAGTTATTCTTAATCCCCTGCAAATCTATTAAAAAAATTTGGCAAGCATTTGATTTTTCAGTGCTAGTTTGTGATAATTTCAGTGGCGTTGAGCACGTTAGATTTTCCAGCAACTGACTTAGGAGAGAATCCTGCTCTCTTCAATTCCTTCTCTTCCAAAGAGCACTTCCTATTCCTGGAATGATCTCTTCCTACTCTGGCCACCACATTGTACCTTTAATTCCAAAATTTACTTTTAATTAAAAAAACCCCATAAAAATAAGCAATTTGCTGATGTCGCTTGAGGAGTTTTCTGGAGTTGCAAGCCCTGAGATTATGGCAGGAAGAGTCTGAACCTCACTGCTTATCTGCCAGGTCTGTGTTTGGCTTAAAAGGCAGAGGTGACGGGAAGAGCAGAGGTCTGAAGTAAGCGTATAAACAACTTCTCTGGAATACAGAGCACCATCACTCCTCAAGGACATTTTGCATAACTCCCTAATTGGAAGCAATTCAACTCTCCCAAACCCTTGCCAAGGAAGCCTTTGTGCCACCCCATGCCATCGTTTGCCTGCATCTCTATCTAGCTGTATCTGCACCCATCAGTGCCGTGCTTGCGCTGAAGAGCGCTACCGCGTGTGCGTGCGCCTGACTCAGGAACCTGCGATCTCGGCGCCATCAGCAGCTCTCCCAACAGAACAACTGACTCACCTTTCCAAAAATGTCTCTGTCACCATATCTGACACTATCACAGGCGTTCTAAAGGCGTTTAAGGCCCAATTCTTTAAGAGGTGCCAAATCGGCGTTAACAGACCGAGCAGGTCTAATTCCCACTTTTTTTCCCAAGTGGTTGTGATTGTTGACTACTAAACCACTCGGGGCCGTTAGGGAGTTCAGCTCTTTCTCTTCAGCTACTCCGTGCTAGATAATTTTCCCTCAGGTAAATTGATTGCCAATCAATTTGTGGTGATTCAGACAGCTGTAGTGACTACTCCCCAGATGCTTGTTCAAAGCTGCAAGTACTTACTGTTTGCCCTGATTGTCCAACAGGCAAGCAGCTAGTGTAGAATGGAAAAAGCACCACGTAGGAAGTCTTCCAAGTAAAGGATGTTTTCAGCAGGGAGGAAGAATAGAGGGTGTAAAATACCACCATGAAAAGGATAGTCACCACCAAACAGAAATCTGCTTAGTCTGTTCCATTTCTGAAGTTTAATTATTAATGTCACAGAAAGAAGAAAAAAAAAATTCTCAAAATTTTCCTATTAACAGAAAACTGCCTTGCTGAGACACACTTTTATCCAGAATATTGCAAGTAAAGCACTATTTACTATATCTAATTTATTATGTCTTCAATATTAGTCTAAACAAGGAAAGAAGGCTGACTGAGTGCAAAATTAACATATTGGGGGACTTATGGATTATATTAGTCAGGAAATAAAAGAAATACCTAGAATAGTGAGTAAACTGCTTGGGTTACAGGCCTGGAACTGTCCATTTTAATAACAACAACGAAATTTGAAATATTCTGGGAGGGTCAGACAATTGGTCCTTGTGGAGGACAACCTAGAGCACTTCCCTGCCCATGTTATGGCCCGGAGGGATGAGTGTAACATTGTCCCTGCCGTGTCCCTCGGGGTGGACAGCCAGGCATCCACTGCTGCCGGTGCCTCCAACTTTGAGAGCCATTTTGGAGTTTCAGAGGAATGCGGGAGAGTGGAAATATTCTGGCAGACCCGCTGAGAACACTGAAAGCAAAATGGGTCACTCAGGCTCTCAATTTAAAGTGCAATTGATTAGTGGATGGGACTGTGTGCCCAAGTCCAGAGTCCGCAGCTGCTGAATCCTGCTCAAGTACCACTGGTTTGGCGACCCCTGTGAGAAAGGAATGAGCTAACAGAAACAAAGTGGATGCTAGGTAAGACCAACAGCGGGGAATGCATATTCTGTGTTACACAGTGCCCAATACACTGCTGGCACATTGCAAAAGAACCAGCACTTCTCCAGGTTGATCCATTCAAAATAAAAACAAAATAGCAGAGGATGTTTTTTGCTTCAATCCTGGTCAATATGAGAATAATTTCAGTTTCAGCTTCTGATTGTATTTCTGAGCTCCGGGATTATGCAGGACTTAGGGATTTACTTTTATGATAACTCAGGCCTGTTTTATATTTGTCTTAAGACATGTTTGTCACAGAATCTCTTTTTACTTACTGTGATGGAAGGTGGAATTAGTGGGACAGCAGCAGTGTGCAGAGAAAGAAGGAGGCTTTTCCCTCCAGAATTCACTGCCTAATGGAAGAGCAGTTCTTAGCAGGGCTAAGGACAGGACACTGCATCATTCAGAAGCAAAGATACTATTAGACTCCCTAAGCCTCTTTTGAACCAACGCAGTACCACTGGGAAATGCACCTTGAAACACAAATCTGGGCTGATTCAAGAGATGACAATCAAACACCAGACCTGAACTGATGGATGCAGTATATAACTCTGCCACAGATTATTTTCAGCCAATTTTTCACTTTGATTTGCTTTCAAAAGTCTGATAGAAATGGTAGGGATACCCACAGTGGGTCCTGTGTTTGGCCTGTAGGTTCATGCGTCATAATAATTTCAGTAGTAATAATTGGATGTCAAAATTTGGATCTAGAAAAATGCATAATCCTTTTTTTTTTTTGTCAAAACAGCCCAAACTGACCTCTGGGCCTGCTTTGCAATGATCCTACCAGTTAAAACTTTGCATTGCAATAAACTTCCCCCTGCTGCAGCAGCACTGTCCAGGGGTCATTTTCAAGGATCACCAGCATTGTCATAGTTAAAGCACAGCTGTATTAGGACAATGTGTTTCCTTCCCACCCAGCTGGAAAATTCTGCTCTTCCATCCCCATACCACCTCAAACATCAGTGTGATAACTGTGCTCAGTGCTGGCTTTTAATGGCTTCACTTCCATATCATGTCTTGTACTGCCAGGGTCTCCAGCCCCTGTGCTGAGAGAAGCTTACCTCCCTCATGGATGTGAGCAATCTGCATTCTCACGGGTGATGCAAGGCCCAGGGTTTGGTGATGCCAACTGGGATTTTGTGCTCCAGAGAAAGTCATCCCTGGCGTGGTCGGGACGTGTCACGGTGTGTTCTATATCATTAACTCAAGGAAATTCACTGAGGGCTGGCAGCGTTTCAGAGTCACCTTTTCAATGCTGGATTCCTCCCTCTTGTCTTCACTAAGCCTCTGTTGCCATGCCATTATTGGGTGAGTGAGTAATGGCAGCAGTCGATTCAAAATAATACCGAATCAGGAGCACAAGGTTTGCGTTCACCAGTTGCTTCATATTACTGGTACAGCTAAGCACAGCTATCCCTTGCTTTTCATCATGTGCGGAGTGACATGTGCCTGGAAGGAGAAGGACTCAAACGCTGGGGTATAAAAGCTTGTGCAGGAACATCTGCATTAAGGTAACTTTCATTAAGACAAGTTTCACCTAAAATTGTTGCAGACAGTCCTGAAGTCGCAAGCACGCTAGAAATATGATCAAAAATATTTCTTAGACATTTTCTTTTTCTTTTTCTAATGAAAACCCTCATGAGTTTTGCACTCCTGGAGATTCATGAAGAAAATACAATTGAGGCTTTGGCATCCTGTGAGAAATTATTTTTCTGATTTTTAACACTTCGATTTGAGAAGTGTGGAGGGTTTTGTTAAGTATTTCGATATTAATACATGGGTATATTATTGTGTGGGCTTAGTGGCTTTTTTTCAGTCCAACAGAGGGAAAATTCTCCACCCCTCAGTGTATCTTCATTTAACAAATGGCCATATAGTCAATGACTTAGCTGGCATTGGTGACACGAAAAAAGCATTGACTTTTATAGATAGAAACAAATATTGATTTACTTATTTCCTCTCCACATCAGGAAGAGCAAACTTCCAGTGTGTGCTGTTGGAACATGTCTGTCGTGTGCAATTCCCTCGTTTCCCCAGCAACCTTAAGGCTGCTGCTTTCAGATCATCGCTTTCTGGGGACATAAATCTCTTTTTTAGAGGTGAAGGAATGGACACCTCTCTGCTTTGTATTTTGCTAGCTGAACCAAGCTATTAGAAAATAATTTGATTGAGCAGGAACTGAAGCAGATATTTTCCATGTCTTTCAACGATATGCGAAGCTGCCAAATTACATCCATATTTTGGCATGAAGTGGAATATATACTTTGGATTAAAGTATGGCTTTATCCTGCACTTTCTTTTTGTTCTAAGCATATTTTGAAAAAAAAAAAGGTAGTGTTTTGAAATGAAAATACATTGAAATTTCATTACTTTCTTTTTTCAAAAGTATGGCTAAATGAAATATGTTGGCGTTTCTGGACTAGATCGTCTAATTTTGAAAATATTTTCCTCTGGTGAATCCAATAAATATTCTGAAAAAACCCACATTTTGGATGGTTATATTCTTCCTATTAATCTCTATTCAAAGTCATGCAAAATTTTAAACATTTGCAAATTATTCTGAGTCACTGAGGTATGACAACGGAATACTAGATTAATACTCAATCATTTGTAAAGAAAATAATGTGTTAGGTCATTAAAAAAAATATGTGCTAGGAAAAATGGAAAATTAGAAGTATCCAAGAAAAAGTTGTTGGTTATGCTCTTTTGCATTTTGGCTGTGTTTTGGGGCTTGTGTAGACCTGAGCATTGCTCATCACGTATCTTTGATGCATTTGCTCCCACATTTGTTCTGCAGGGTAAAGTTCTGTTGTTAATTCCCATTCTGCAAAAGCTGGGGGACAAAGAAGTGGTGGGAGGTGGTACAGGAGCTGGAGTTTGCACCCAAATTTTGACAGTTCACAGGCCTTTGTAGCTGATGCTCCAGGAGTTGTTCCAAAGCAACCAGATTTGTTAAAAGTCTCAGAACCATGGAAAGGTTTGGGATGGAGGGGACACTAAAGGTCATCCCACTCCAATGCCCCTGACATGAACAGGGACACCTTCCACTAGACTGGATTGCTCGGAGCTCCATCCAGCCTGGCCTTGAACACTTCCAGGGATGGGGCACCCACAGCTTCTCTGGGCAACCTGTGCCAGCGCCTCAGCACCCTCACAGGGAAGTATTTCTTCTTAACATCTTAAATAAATCTCTCCACTCTTAGGTTAATACCGTCCCTCTTTGTCCTATGATCTGCAAATATAAAAAGTTGCCCTCCCTCTTTTTCTTAAGTCCTGTTTTGGTACTGGAAGGTGCTCTAGGGTCTCCCCAGAGCCTTCCCTTCTCCAGGCTGAACCACCCCAGCTCTCTCTGCCTGTCTCCATAGGAATTATTGATACTGTCGAGGGAACCTGGGCTGAGACAGGAACTGGCTGCACTAAATCTTGCCTGAGCAAACGGAGAGTAAGAAATGTCATGGTGGGAAAAATGTAATGGAAGCAGTTGCTGTAGCTGCTGATCAGGGCTGTGTGGGAAGCTGGGCAGACCCAGCGTTGGGTGTGACAGGAGGCTGCCGGGGGAGACGGGCAAGGCCAGCGGCAGCAGAGAGGGGAAAAGCAGCTGCAGCCCTAAAGGCTGAGAGATGTGACTCTGGCACTCCTGAGAGGAAGGCAGCCTTGAAAGGAGTGAGAGGGAAGAGTTAAGATCAAGCAGCATTGGCAGGAGATTCACCCCGAGGGCCAAACATGCAGCAGTGGAGGTGGGGGTGGCACAGACGTGTATTTCTCTACCTTCCACTCCCACCCCATACACCCACTGCATGTTACAGGGTGTAAACACATCTATTTAGACTGAAATAGATTTTTTTTTTTTCCATCCTGAGATGGGGATGGGTTTAGTTAATTTTTTTTTTTTTTATGGTAACAAGGAAGAAAAATTCATGTACAGGGACACTCTGAAAAAAGTTTTAACTCCTTTTGCTTGTGGAAAGCTCCTCCAAACTAATAAAGGCCATGACCTCCTCAAGGGACTTTCATTAACACCCTTTTACCTTTACTGCACTGCTTTATAATACCTCTCCCCAGAATTTTCAGAATGATTCAGGCTCCTGACCCAAAGCCAGTGGGAAGAGTCATATCAGCTTCAGTGAAATAGGTCTTTAGAGCCCTTTGCACAAGCTGCCGACTCACTAAAAAGGGCTTAATGTGCAGGCTAATAAGCTACTTAAAAAACTTAATATGAGCATAATCCTCCACTTCATTACATTGGTTTTACACGCCACTAAAGCCAATGGAGTTCCACTGGTGGAAAGCCAGGTTCCCAGGATGGAGGCTCACGCCCCGTATAAGCTTTTTAAAACTGGTTTCAAAGATCAGAGGCAGTTAGTCTGTATCATATATTGGTGCTGGGCCCGATCCAGAGCTCACTGTGCTGCACTGGAGTTGTTCCATCGGGCCCTAGGGATACGTATGTCTATTGCACAGGTGTGTGTATGTCTCTGTGTCAATCTAGCTGGGCAATTTCTCTGTTTTTACCCTGCTCCTCACTGCAGTGACTAAGAGCCCGGGTGACTGAGGTTAAGCAATATGTAAAGTCCCCAAAGCCTTGATCTAATGTATACTTGCTGATCCTGTAGTATAAAAGTATATGTAGGTAAGCCTGTGATCCGTGGGACATACACACTCAAGCATGCAGAACACACACAGAAGGAGCAGGGCTGTTTTCCATCCAGCTGGACAGGTTGTGCCATTGGCAGGACACAGGAAACCGCTGCCAAACAGGCATCACCCATTTTTTAATCCTTGGGCTCTGTTTTTATATGCTGCTGATGGATATCGGATGAATTGCTCGTTGTAAATCAATAATACCTCAGATTAATGAGGAACTAAAAGTGTTTCCAATAAATGTTTAAATGCTTAGCATTTTTTAGAAACCAAGCTTTTTATGAGGAACCCTTTTGCTTTCTTTTAGGCCAGAATGGTATAAAAACATTTGGGATAACCTTGTGAATTGATGAAAAGGGAGAGAGCAAATGGACAAGTATGTATCTTAGCCCTTTGCTGTATAATTTCAGCTGTACAGAACCATGTTGCTCAAAGGGAATCATAACTGTATATAAGTTGCACTATCTGGGTGAAAATTAATGCTCTGTTTATTATTTACTAATAAATAATAGTGCTGTACTATAGTGGTTTTATTCCTCTGCTACAGATTTTTGAACCGGAAAAGATCTGTGGAAACTGCAAGAAGAAAAGATTTCGTAGTTTGCCTCTTGGTAGTTCCTGAGCCTGAAGTTTTGCTCATATTAAAAAAATAAAAGGCAGCTTATGGGTTTTTTTCCCCTAGTTTTGTATTCAGGAATTCTCTCTATGAAGTAATGAAAGATGAGGGTGAGAGATGGGCTTAAAGTGAATGGGGCAGAAACAATTGGTTTTTATAAAGAACAAATGTTTTATCCTCACGAGGATCTGTGTGAAGTGAAATTGTGTGTCAAAAGTAGCGAAGCAATACAGTGGTCAGCAAGCTGCAAAACTTTCCCGTTCATCAAACAAAGAAAAGTAATGAAACATTCTTAGAATTTCCTCTTTACTGTGTGAGGAATGAAAATAGCCCAAAATAATGTGGTGGGTGAACTGTATACACCAGGAAATAAACTAAACTTCCTGTCTCTAACAAAAGGCTTCTCTTTATAAAGTGCCAGCACTTTTAACTCCAAAACACTGGTATCCAGTTCTCCTTTAGCCCTTTAAGAATGTCTTCTGAGAAGTTTGTAATTTGGCATTTAAATTTTTGGGTATTTCTTACAGAAACATAAGCTGCTGAGAGATGAAGAGCATAAGCTGTACTGCTTGGAGCCGTGGATTCCAAACGTTTTGGAGAGCAAGCCACTGTCAACCTTGGATCCATCTCGCAGACCCCCTGCATGACTGCATAGAAATGAATTTATAGATTGTGTTCTTTCATGCATTTTTGTGGGCTGATTATGGACCTAGTCAAGCACTCGCATTCCATAGTTTGAGCTATATGAGCTTGGAGGTTTTTTTCCCCCTTCCTGATGGCACAAACAATTCATGTCTTTCTGTCAATCACACAGACAATCATGTTTAGCTGCTAGTGGGTTCTAATGCCTCTAGTCAAAACAACCCATGTGATCTCTTCCATCAATTGCCTATCAGTGTTGCTTTATTTTAATGATAGACTGACCTTTTTTCCTGAAGAAAATCAGAATTTATCCCCATTTAGTAGCCTTAAGCCTGGTGTTTTCTTTTACAAGTAAGGTTTTTTTTTGAGATTAATCTATATGAGGCTACAGTTTCCATGGCTGGAATAGGTGAGAGATGTCTCGTAGTTTCACTGATTTGTGGGGGAGAGAAGCAGAAAGCCTGTATGTGTTGTGTCTGGAATTGCTGAGGATCAATTATTTTGTGGGTTTGTGTGTTTGTTTGTTTGTTTTTCCTCGTGTGGTTTACACTGAAGCTGTGGGTTCTGTGCTGGCTGGAGGCCTGAGCTGCGAAGAGGCAGCCCAGCGTAGACCTGGGGAAGTGGCTCGGTCTGGAGCTGCAAGGATTTGGTCTTCAAATCCTTCTCCAAAGCTTGGGATGCTGGTAGGAAAGGTGCTGGCTTTGGACTGACCCTCTGAGGAGTGTCCCTGGCTCCTCAGTGGGATCTGCATGCCCTTCAGAGTGGTGGTGTGAGCACCAGCAGCAGATCTGCAAAGACTCCGCACACGGGCTGGGGAGGGAGGTCGCACTGCTGCTGCGGGGCTGTGCTGGTGAAGCCTGCAGGCTGGCTCCAGGGAAGCAGCCTCCATAGAAATGCTGAACACTTAACAACGTTTTTGCTTTCTTCCAAGGGAATATTGAGATCTTGTTGCAAAAAGAGGCAACAGGTGCCTCCTGAGTGCTTCGTCGCCAGGCGCTCTAGGATAGAAACCGCATCGAGAGGAGCACGCTGCTCTGCTGTGTTTATCTACCTTGCCCATCTTTGCATCTTTGCCATTATTCCCCCTCTCTATTATTCCTCTGTTGTGAGGAGGGGAAATTCCTCCCCCGTCTGTGTCTGTGGTGGACTTAGAAGTGTTTGAACAAGGGATTATCATCGTTTTGAGGGGCTCAGGGAAGTCTCAGAGTTTTCCTTCCCATACTAGAGACTGAGCGCGAGGGGAGAAAGCCAGCGGGAGCTGCCACCCCTTCCAGAGGCAAGGACATGCCAACATGTTATTTCTGCAAGAAGGACGTGCCAACACGTTTTTTCTGCAAGAAGAACATGCCAACACGTTATTTCTGCAAGACACAGCGGATCCCACTGAGTTTGGAGCTGGTGGGAAGGGGAGCGTTCTCCTGAAGCACTAATTCCTCTCTGGTGTCCTCGGGTCTGCAAATTGTGATGTCTGTTTGGGCCTTTGTGTCCCGGGCTGCTGGTCCTGCCCTGAGGGAGGCGAGCCTTGTTGCAAACTCACCCAATCAACTCCCTGGGCGAGGCAAGGCCCTAAATGAGCATCCTGAAGGCTTCTCACTGCCTTGTGAGTTTGGATGCTCTGTGTGCTGTGGATTGAGTTCCTGGCACTATTTAAAGGACCCTATTTTGACCTCCCAAACACCTGAGTTAGTTGGTATAGAGTATATTGGTGAGAATTCCTCTTTACTCACACACACCTGACCATATTCAGTTGCAATCTCTTGGTTTAATAGCCAAAAAAAAAAAAAAAAAAAAGCCTATCCAGCAGCATTCCTGCTCAACTGAAATCTTCAGAGATTCATGTGTTTGGCTCAGCATGGCTTGACATTAATCTGCTGCTGGAATATCTATGGGAAAGAGCAGCCGAGCGACTGAAGAGTAGAAGAAATCCTAGTTTGTCTGGCACGGACTGGCCTGCCACCATAAAAGATGAAAACACAAGTGAAAGGAGGTAGGAGGAGTCTGCTCCGCTGCTTCAATTCAGTCTTCAGTCTGGGCTGGCTTCCGTTTGGTTATCAGGGAAGCTAAGAAAAGTGAAACAGTGCTGCTACTCTGTGAAACAAACTCTTTAAAACAAGTTAGGTCAACCAATGACCTTGTGGACAGTGGTGAGGGGAGCTGAAGTGTGTAATAATGGTAAAGAGATGGCATTAATATTGTCTCAAAGAGTTTCATATTTAAATGTGGCTCTAAGTTTGTTGTGTGTAGCAGGACAAATGTAACTGAGGTGGGGCTGAGCACAAGATCTGGATTCCAGCCCACTTTAGAAAGCCAAAATAAACAGTCAAACAAATACAACATTTCAGATGGACTTTTGTGCTAATTATCTACAGTTTCTGATGCTGTTTTTTAAAAGGGTGGGAGGAAGACACTGACATATCCAGAAAGTTGCTGGCAATACTGTGGGCTTTATCCTGATCAGCAGTGTAAATCACGTCTGACTCTTTAGAAGTTCAGGATGAGGGCTGCCTGGCCTTTCTCCCCAGGCTATGTTAGGCTAGACTTGACTTTTCATAAAAAGTGAAATGCCAGAATTCACTGGGTGGATGCTAAAGGGAGGATCTGGTTGTCAGGCTTCTCTCACTGCGAGTTTCACGCTCTGTGCCTCCGTTTCCCTTTTGCCCTTTTGCCTGAGACCGCCAGCTCAGTGCTATTTATTTGTTTATCTATTTTATCCCTCCCTCTCTGTTACTTAACTTGACTTTTCCTAACTCTACATATTCTACTCTTGCATCATGAGCTGTGCCTGGATGTCTGTGCTTGGCTTTCTTGTTTGCCTAGGCTGTAAAATCCTTGGAGCAGATTGCTTTGCCCACAGCCATTGTTTTATCCTTTATAATAAACATTATTGCTAATATTTGAGGTAACAATAATCTCCTATCATCTTAAATAGCTTTCTTGGTTTTTTACCCCAACTACAGTATAATCTCATACTTTCCCAAAGCCGATGACAACACTAAAGGTTTAGGATTTACATCTTTGAAGATTTTTTAATGCTTAATGTAGCAGGGCTGTGGTATTTTTTTGGAGTCTCAAGGTGCTACTGTCATACTACTAATAAAGTGCTTATAAACCAAAATTATTTAAAGCTACTTTCTGCTCTTGGTGTGTTGTCTCCTACAAAAACCCCAACAACCCCCTGTGTTCCTGATGGGTGTTTGTGGCAGTAAAAACTCACTTATGTGTGCAAAGCTCTGTAGAGACACTTGAGTTACTGTACATCTGAATGGCTGTCACATTAGGAGTTAAAGATCTCTATTTCAAGGAAAGAGGGATTTTTATGTTTCTAATATAAATGAGTATGCTTCAGCCTCTTTACCAAATTCAAACTGCATGGAAGGGTATTTTATAATACACTAAGAAGGCAACATAAAATTAAGTAAAGCTGGGTCTGGTGCCTAAAAATATTTGGCAGAACTCCCTGGAAAGCCACATTTGAACATTTTTAATATATATTACAAGGCAGACAAGAATAATTATCTTCTCTTGAAGTTCCCCAAGTGAGAGAATTGTATTGTAATGCCCTTTGAAAGAAAATAATATAAGTTGCCAAATGATTCTGTTGTGGAATTCTTCCCCACCCCCTGTCTCTTTCACCCATCTGATTGTATGCAGAGAGGAAGAACATGGGACAAATGGAGCAGCTGTTCTTACATTCCTTTTCAAAACACAAAACTTAGCACCTTTCAGTAGGTGTACCTGCCAACGTGCAGAGGAGTCCTTGTAAAAAATAATTGCGGCAAATATTTTTAAATGACTAAAGCATAGCACTGCTAGAGATGAGACAACTTTCTTACAGTTCTGTGTTTTGAATTCTTTGGGAAATTTAAGTAATGTTGTTCTTTTTTTCCTACTCCCTTCTACATACAGTATTCATACACACTGATGTTAAAGCTTTTTTTTTCTTTTTTTAATTTTTTTTTATTTGCCTTTTTTTTACTATTAAAATGAGCAGCAAAGTCTTAGCAGTGGGAGCTGAGACAAAACAGGATTAAGTGAACCTGCAGCAACCATTGGGATTTTAAGAGGTAAATGCCCAGCTCCTTTAAAAATTAAATTGTTCCCATTAAGGTAGATAAATGGAAGGATGTATCTTTAGATGAGATGGAACTTTCCTAAAACATGTAGATCCTTCTAGAGCCAGTATATAGACCCTAAGTGACAGCTATTACAGCTTTTGTTTTCTTTCCAGTCTCCCTGTGCCTGGCAATAGTTACAAAAAAGGACAGTTGTACCAGCTTCTTCCTGGGGAGTTTGTCTTGTCCAAAATACAGGAGGATCATGAGAAGAGTAAAGGTAGCCAGAATTAAAAAAATAAAACAAAACCAAACAAATCCTAAAATGCGACTCTTGGAAAGTGATTGGATTCAGATTTCACAGTTATTTTCAATGTGTTTGGTGTCTATGGTGAATAAAGAAAAATCTGAGTCCTGATACTGAATTGCTAGAGGGAAAGAGAGGCATGGGCTCACAAAATGAACGTGGGGCTAGAGGGGCTGAGGGAGAGGCCAAATTCTCTGCTATTGTAGGCTGAAATTGCTCTTACTTGGATAAGAAAAGTTCCTTCTGATTTAGACCAGCCAAGAAAGGTCCTGCAGGGTCTTGAGAGAGCTGCAGATATGTGATCCTGCAAGTGAAGAAAGAAAACTAGGGATATATGGAGGGGCAGTGAGAGACGTTTTGGCAGCAGGATTTAGAGTTAGAAATGGTGGGAGGCAAAGCTGTGATGGGAGTGCTGAGGCTGAGCAACCCTACCCTGGGAAATCTGTCTGACTGCAGGGCTGCAAGCTGCTCTCTTAATTATTTATATTTTCAGACCAGAGGATGTGAAATCAGACTGCCTCATTTCAAGGGGGAGGTGGAAAGCTGGAGCATAATAGTGTTCCTTTGGTCTGGTGGAATCTTTCCTATGAAACACGTGTGCACGTGGTTTGCGTCCATCCATTCCAATGAAGAGCATTCAATTAGGTGGGTGTTCAGGAGAGGTAGTTTAGGTCTCCTGGGAAAGGTTGGATGAGCGTCCTTGTGCCTGGCCTGTTGCACAGCGACAGGGTACTTGGGGAACCTCTGCAAAGTTGACTTTATAAATGTTCTAATTTAATCTGGACGAGACCAGCAAAAACGGGGGTCTGATTTTATGGGTGACAAACGGATCCTTGGCATGCTGGTCTGCCGCAGTGAACCGCGGTGCTCTGCGTGTGTAACTCCACCTCCCTCCGGCCCTGCTGACAGTACTCCTGCAGCAGCCCTGCGCTCAGCCTCACCACCACACATTTCTCCTCCTCGGGGAGCTTCTGCAGGTGACACCGAGCTCCAGCTTGCAGCTGCTCCTCAGCCACAGAGTTGTGCTCTGAACACACAGGGTGCTACCATCTCTTGGTCTTCCACTGGGGAGTCCGGCTAAGGCTTGTCCTTCCCGGTGGTGTAAGAAAGGAACTGCCCTTGTACAAAGCACAAGGTCTTTGATGTCATCTTTGATGACAAAGATGTTCTGTGTGGCATGTTGTGGCTGTTAATTGGTGCTGTGTGCTCATCCCCACAGCCTTGCAGTGGGTTGATTCCCGCAGGCTGCTGGCACCGGGAAAGGTCAAGGGTGATGCACGGAGGTTGAGGGAGGGCTTGGGGGTGATGGCAACCCCGTTCTTCTCTCCTCCCATCCTCTCCCACTCTGTTGGCAGAGTGCAGGGTGTTGGGATAGATCCCAAGGCTCTCTGCAGTTGACCAGTGTTAGGCAAACCCAGAATGCCCAAAATGCAGCACAGGAGAGTCCAGTCCTGCGGAGAACGGGAGGAGGTGGAGCTTTCACGATCTTCTGGGAAGGTGCAGCAGTTTGGGTGCTTTCCACCCATGCCAAATCCTTTCTTCCACCAATAATGCTCTGCTTCAGACTTTTATTGGCCTCAGGAACCTGGATTCTTCAGCCAGCTGAGAGAGCAGGACCTCGGCTGCCTTGGTGGTGCCGCTGCGTCGGCTATTGCACATTTCTCAAGTCCTTCTTTTTAATGTAGCACATCAGAGCTTGCAAAACAGGACGTCTTGGAACTCAAACTAGATGAAAACGAGCTACAATGAAAGTGAAAAAAACCATATCGTTTTACTACCAATTGAAAATTAGGACCAGATGAAGCCTCTGAAGCCCTGGGCATTCAATTTACTGGGGTCGGTCACTCCTGTGTGAAAGCAGCATTGGGCTGTGTTCTCTGCACATAAGTGTTGTCTTTGTTTGTTTGTGTTTGACAGAATTGGCTGAGGACAATAATGAGACGGACTGTTTTGGTTTTCTTGTTTGCATAAACTTTACGTACAAGTGATTTACTTTGCGAGCCACTCTGGTGGGGTGTTTGTAGTTTACGTGGCTCAGAAATTCTGCAGAGCACAGCTATCGGCTGGGGCGCTCCTCTGGACCTGGAGGAGCTTTCTGAATAAACAGGTTAATGCAGCTTGGCAAAGGCTAGGGTTTTGTTGTTGTCCTCCCTCCATTTGCATGCATATGAGTTTTTATCAGTCATAGCCAGAAGGAGAAGCTGCTTTGCAGTCTCACTTACTTGTTCTGTTTCTGTGAAGGGAACACACCTTTTCCTGGGGACTCCTTGCCCAAGATTTTCATTGTGTGGGACACCCTGACCTTCTCTCTCCGTGGTCATGTGTATATAAATATCTCTGAGTTTATTTGGTTTTTAGGCTAGAAGATGGCAGGGACTTCGCACATCTCAATATCATCCTTTGAACGTTCATTTTTGTTTGAACTGGTTGTTCAGGTATCAAACTGAATTATTTCTTTTTGTACTGTCTGTTTTCGGACTTGTTTCTAATCAGAAAACTTGGCTTATGGTCCGGATACCAGTAACTTAAGAGAGTCAATCACGGTCACAAATCATGTAGTAAGAGGAACTCCTTCCATATTTGCATTTATTTGTAGCATTTTATACGTGTTTTGAAGAAAGCTTTTGGTGGTGGTCTTTTAGGGAACTTAGGGTCTCAAGCCGTTTTAAAAACATACCTTCAACAGCTTTCATGTGGATTTTATACACTTAAAGATAAACAAACAAAAAACCCTCATAGATGTAGCCAGTAATAAGAAATGGAAGCACAGGTATCCATACAGGAAGTGTGGTTTTCATACCATGGGTAATATGGCCTTTAAAAATAAAACTTCTTTCTCCAAATGAACATTTTTTAACTCTTGCTATATATATTTCTGTAAAAATATTGATTCAGGAGTGCTGAAGCTCTTTATTGCGTAAAGTAATAAAATAATTTTGCTTTGTTTAGTGCAACTGGCAGCCAAAGCCTGCATTTGCTTTGATTTATTGAAAGAATATCTTGAAATAAGAAGTCAGGAGGATACAACTGGAATAAAACAAAGTTTTTGTTATTAAACACTGTCAGAATGGGTACTTCCCACCCTGAGAGAGGAAGGCTTTTTGTTCCAGAGAGATATTTCTTCCTAAGATGCTCCACGAGATTTAATAGGAAATGTTCAGCCTCATCCCAGTGTAATGCCTGGTTTTGCCATCCTGGTTGCAGTAAAGAGTTGTGGTGGGATTGTGCAGCCTTGGGCACTGGATGCTGGTCAAGCTTTTAGCACTGAGGAGCTTGCATTTATATAAGGAAAAAAAAGATATTAACAGAGCAAAACAAGGGATATTTATGATATTTAGGAGAGTCCCTGAGAGAGATCCCCTCCGGCACTGAAGAGGCACGAGATAAGTGTTTTCCCAGCCTCAGAGCAGTTACTGAGAGCCCTGTGAGCCCCGAGAGCCCTGCCCACAGACACATTCTGCACTTGGCCGTGAGGTGCTGGTGCCTGCACTGGGCTAAACAGAACCTGACCAGCAATAATTGTGTGTCTGCAGCAGGCTGGGAACGAGTTCAGGGGCTCCGTGGAGCTCTCCAGATGTGCAAACAGGCAGGTGCTCACGTGCTGAGCCCCTGGGCACCCAGGAAGGCTGGAGCTGTCCTCCAGAGCAGAAGGAGGAGGGTGATGCCCACCTGTGGTGTCCAGGCTGGAAAGGTGCAGTGAGTCCTCAGGCTTCCTGCTGTAATTTGTCCCCAACTGTTCCTGCTCAAGCAGAGTGTGAACAAATGGCACTCAGAGGGCAAAATTAAGGCCACTCAGCGTGTCTGTGTGTGCACAACACTTTTAAAAGGAAAAGCTTGAGAACTGTTTTCTTTTGACTTTGTTCCGGGTTAAGTTTCATGTGGTCCTCTGCAAAGAAAACAAGAGACTGGGAACCCGAATCTCCAGGAGACTCTGGTCTATTAGATAATTCGAAAATCTTTAATGATCACACACGTAGATCTGAGAGCTGAGGCACGCAGCTGTAGTTGCTGAGCACTGGCTGGATTTCCCATCTGTCTCTAAGCAAGCAGATTTTGGCTGGAAGCTCTGCTTCCTACAGCTGGCTGTTACTCATTTTGCTCCTTGCCACCTTTAGACTGGGCCTTCCACAAAGATTGATGGGACACGAGAGAAAACTCTTCTCCCCGTCCTGAGAAAGCACCAGTATGCCATGCCAGTTGTGTTAACTCAGATCAAGTGGGTGGTGTTCTCATATTCGGTGTTTCTTTCCCGGCTTGGAACTTCCATTCAGCCTGAAAATGCAGAGGCAACTCTTCTGTTCAGTAGAGTTAGAATTGCTCATGTGTCTGTTTTGTACAAACAAAATCTACACAAACTTCTCGCTGGTAAGACAGGCACAAAGAGGAGCCATAGTGGTGTTCTGGGGGCTAAGGTGGCACTCCTGTAATCCCATTAAACTGCCGGGAAAAAGAACTGATTCATCACCGTGAATCTCTCCTCAGTCTGTTCCTTGCCAGTGGCTTGGAGGAATGTCTGTTGATTTGGGAAACGGAAGAAACTTTTGGTTTTCACTGCAGCCTGTGAAAAGCTTGGACTGGAAGCCTCAGGAGGGCTAGTGTGTCCTACTACATATATACACTGTACCCAGAGATTTTTGAAATTGAGATTTTTTTTTTTTTGTCTGCGTTTACAGTATTCAGTAAAATCATGGATTACTGGGCAGAAATATACCCTCCCTTCTCCTTGGCTGAAGTGTAGGCGTGGATTTTGATGCTGATATTTTTTTAATTTTGGTTTTCTTGAATTGTACTCT
The DNA here is from genome assembly GCA_013390045.1 of Picathartes gymnocephalus. Lineage (NCBI taxonomy): Eukaryota > Metazoa > Chordata > Aves > Passeriformes > Picathartidae > Picathartes > Picathartes gymnocephalus. Next base: position 168,887 of record WEKY01032919.1, read on the forward strand.
ACCTTCTTCATTACCATTGCATCAGTAGAAACTCAGAATTTCTCCTTACCTTGCTTTTGTGGGGCTAACTGCTGTTTAAGAGGCTGATATTGACAGACTTCTGCCTGGGAAAATTTTGAGGCAATTATTAAAGTACACATTAATTTAATTTTGGGGTTTTTTTGCAGAATTTGGGTCAATTACATAGGGGAAAGATGTATGTGGGGATCTCGTGCTTATTTGAGAAATTTTGAACCAGCTGACACTTTTATAAGGAGTGATACTTACTCTCTGTTTCTCCTATTAATGCAGGTGATAATCTTTCCTCCCGTAAAGGTTCATTTTCTTGGGCTGAATCACCAGTAATTTGGAACAAAAAGTCGAAATGTTAGTAAAGAAGAAATTCAAGCAGTCTGACATTTGATCTAGACAAAATGAAGAATTTGTGTTTCAGTGTTCATCCTCTGACTTAAAACTCTTCATGGCTTCAGTGCTTTTTTTCAATTTTTGAAAAAAAAAGCAAAGATAATTGAAATTTGTGTTTCTGGTGGAAACATCAATTTAGAACCTGCTTTTTAGAGGGAGAGCTAGGTTGTGTTTTGTGAACAGAACTCTGCTGTTGCCCAAAGACCACCTCTAGTTGAAAATTATTTTCATAGTGGTTCAGACAAGGCTTGAGTGCTGTGACTTGGATTTTACATTTTCACTTTACACACATCGCCGTTCTGCTCTGACCACAGGAATTGTTCTGTAGTTTGCTTTTCACTTTTATCTCTTTGCCCACGGTGACTTTTTCTTATTAAAACACTCACATCAACAGGGCAATTAATTCTCAGTGATTTCCAAGCTGTGCTGCTTTTGACTTTGTTGGTGGTTAATCTGGTGCAGCGGATCAAAGCAGTCGGTGCTGAGCCCCTGTAGCTCTGTGTGCTGCTGGGGACACGTGCTCTGGAGTGAATAATTCCCAATGCCTCTGGTCCAAAACCTCTAAGAGAAGGTGCCACGCTCAACCACCCTGAGGCGAGCCTGGATGTGATCCAGAATCACAGAATCAACGAGGTTAGAAAAGACCTTGGAGATCATCAAGTCCAGCCTGTGGCCTGACACCACCTTGGGGACAGTTTTGCTTCGAAACTCCTCTGTTGCTCTGAGCACAAAGGCTGGGATGGATGCAATGTTTGCTTCTCACAGATGTAGTCTGCCGTGTGTAGACCAAAGCCTGCTGGTGGATACCAGGTTCTGTATTCTCTAGAAGCCAGACTGTGCTGATCTGGGCTTTACTGGTCCTTGTGTTCTAAAAGGATATCCCTCCCTGCTTGTCAGAGACAGGGAACCCTGTCCATCAGCTGGGCTGTCAGTGAGACTGCAGACGTTACCTAAAGATTGGTTGGATGTCTCTAATGCGGGATCCTGGGCCCTGTTTCCAGTTAGCTGGGAGACAACGAAGCCAGATCTTCTCCTGAGGTCTTTGAAACCCTGTAATAGTGATTCCTGGATGCCACAGCTGCTGGGATTTCCCTGTGCTGACACACAAGGTGTCACCCCTGTGAAGCTGCACGGCCAGCACTCAGGTCTGTCCGTGGCAGCAGTGAGTGATCCCAACAGCAGAGCCCGTGGTGTTGCTCTCTGTGCTCCCTGTGTGTGACTGGGGACATCCTATTCTTGGGCTCTCTCCTGTCACTCAGGGACAAATGTCCCTCCTGTTTGGAGGAGATTTAGGAAACACAACCTGGCAAGTGTTTCAGTGACTCTTCTCCCTCCCATTCTGCCTGTTCTTGTGGTTGACCCTTTAATGTATGTTTAGGGATTAAATATACCCTCCAGCTACAAAAGTTGTTATGGGCTTAAAAAGTTTCCAGACTTGTATTATAAACTTTTTATCTGAATAGTAACAGGGTTCAAACTCAAGTGTGGTGACTGTCCACAACTCAGTGTGAAATGAAGACAGCTGTGGTCACAGTCCTTGCCCCAAGGCATTTATAACTCAAAACCAGTGAAGGAGAAGGGTTGGGGTGACTTGCACCAAAGCAGTGCAAGGAATCATCTGCCCAGTTGGACTTAAATCCTTCATTCTCCGTCTCTGAGCTGCACTGTCTTCACATTGGCCTATGCTGTTCTCCTTTCTCTAAAATCACCAGAACTGGCCTTTTAAAGTGCTTATTTAGGCTGCCTCCTTGTCTCCCATGTCTTCAGCAGGCAGTGTTGATCAGGAAATTCTCACTGACCATGCTTCCCTGCGATTTTTCTGTGTGGTCCGTACTGAGGACTCAGCTGCCAGCTCTGTCTCCTTGAGACAGACTCTGCTGCCTACGGAGCAGGAGGTGAGCACTCATTTATCCACGGGTCCCTTCTCTGCTGGATGGATTCAGGAGCTGCAAGTGGTTTTGGACCCTTCTGCACCTGTGAAGGCATGGGCTCCTCTGGGTAACCACCATCCACAGCAGCACTGACCCACAGAAACTCTTCAGCAGCCCCGAGGGTGGAGACTTTGTGTGCAGAGAGGAGGGGAACGGGGTGGAGTGAGAAATGTGGATTCATGCACTCGCTCTGCAACAGCCTTCCTGGGTGGCCTTGAGCATATCACTGACATCTTTCCTGCCCCTCCTTTGCTTCCTTGTGCTTCAGTCTCCCACCTGTAAAATCAGGATGGTGAAACTTCCTGCTGCCCTTCCTCTGGCTTAGCCCTTCAGGGGGTCAGCTCTCCACAGCTGATATATTCTGTAGAGTGCTGCAGCACTGAAATCGATGAGGTTGTTCTTGGCCATGAGCTAAGGGGTTAAAGCAGTGCAGGTAATGTAGATGTTCAGAAGCCAGAATTTACTGTAGGTTTCTAGAGTGGGATTTTCCACGTTCCTGAAGACCATGTCTATGTATTGGGGAAACAACAGACTGATCACTTAGCCTAGGAAATGAAAATTTTAAATCCATATTCAGGCGCCTGAATCAGTGGCTTGACTTCAGAAGTGCTCACCACTCAGCAGTCTGCTGTGACTGTGGCAGATGTGGATTTGGGGGGCTGAATATTTTGGCAGATGTCACGGATTTAGATGGATTGGGAGCCTTGCTGTAGATGCACGAGGTTGCGGGGCGGCAGTGGCTCCGTGTGCATGTGTGTTTTCTTCTTCCCTTAAACCACTGCTCCAGTTCAAAAACCCAACTCGTTCCCAAGGACAGAGCACATGCACTGAGTGCCTTGGTTCATCAGTAGGTTCCAGACTGCCAAATGCATTTGGTGGTCTTGGGTGTTTTCCAAGAGAAAGAGTCACAGAGACCTGACAGTGTGCACATGTATTTTCACACATAGATATTTTGGCATTTTAGCTGACTGTCTGTGCTCACTCGGTAGAAACGTGGCTCGAGCTGTTGCAGGAGTGAGGGGGTGGTCCCAGCAGGTCAGAGTTCAGTCTAGTGGTAGGGCAGGGTGGGGAAGCTTGGATTGCAGCTGCCTACACAAAATTTGACCTCAGATTAACCAGACAGCTTCGGTTTCCACTGCTGCTGTCCTGAAGCCTCCATGAGCAAAAATAACCAAAGTACAAGAAAAGAAAATAGATTTTTGGAGTCCATACAAAATGAAGAAAAACTTCTTTCTTGTTCCTTATAATTTATGAATTGCCTCTGTCTTTGACTAGTCCCTGCTGAAAGCAAACCTTAGATATTCTGGGGCCGGTACCACAAGGGTGCACGAGTTTGTCAGTGCTGAACAGGTTAGGCACGATCCTGTGCTGATGTTAATCAACAGGTCCCTGTTGAAGTTGTGCCAGTTTGCACCAGTTAAGGGTACAATTCCTGAATGTAATAATTTACTGCATTACTCCATCTAAAGTTTAAACTCCTCTTCTTTATCTTCTAACTGAAGGCAGAGCTGTTTTTTATTAGCTAATGGCTCCATAGGAATGGGGTGTTTTTATTAAATATTAAAAATCCAACATTTACCTTGACTGAAAGGCTTGTCTTCATTTAGTCCTGGTCCAAGCTGACAGTGAAGAGTGTGGGCTGTTCTTGCCAAGCTCTGATATGGCCCAGAAGCAGAGTTTTGTGAGTGGTGATGAGCCTCCCTTCTCAGAACTGATCTTACTGAGTTTTCATAATCAAGGACAGACTTTCAGAAAGGCTCAAATTGGCTAGTTTTTCAGAAACTGCTGAGTATTGAGTGCTCATCTTCCTTTGAAAAACTTACTTTCAGTATTATGCCAGAAGCTTCTGAGTGCCAGGGGCACTTAAAAGCCAGTTTCTAAGTGTCGTTTGAAATATGTTCCCACATAAGCAAATTCTATACGTTTGCAGGCAATCTGAATTTTTTTAAACAACAGTATTATTAAGTGGAGGGTGGCAGTGGTGTGAATAACCTTAAAGAAAAGCAGAATTGTCCTAAAACTTCATTCACGTCTTGAACTTCAGTGAACTTAGCTGAACTCTTGGAATATCGAGAAGCTCTGAGAAGAAAGCAGTTCTGTTTCATGCCTCGTATACCTTGTGCTCTGTTTTGTTAAAAATGGTGCAAAAACCTCTGCTGAAGAACTCAACTTTCTGGCCTTGTCAGAAGGAAGATGTCTCATGTATCTGGTTAGACCCATCCAAACGCTACTGCATTTAAACCCAGAAGGCTTAAATTGTTTAAATAAGAACTCGTGAAGCTTCTAAAACTCCTCTGGTAAGTTTGGACCCTGATCCTTTAGACTGTCTGATTTAGCCCTCCTGACTTCGCCCATAAGAAATTCAAATAATATTTTGGAAAGATATGCAATTCAAATAATATTTTGGAGAGATATGCAGTAGTCTTTGTTCCACAGTGTATCGGACATGACCGATTGTCATGGCCTGCTATATCTAAAAGTACTTCAGGAGGTGCTCAAGCTTCTGCACCTTCTAAAAAATATGACGCAATTTCAAATTTAGGGTGGTTTTTTGTGCATCAGAATTTCATTATTTGACAAAAAAATGTAGTGGAACAGATTCTTCCTTAGGCTTTCATAAATAACTGTGGTTCAAGTGGTGCCATGGACTGAAGCATCTTCAAATTTATGTGAGTTTTTTTCATTGCAGTGTAGACAGTAGATGCAATGAATTACAAGAAATGTCTGATAAAGGTTGTCAGTAGTCAGAACATGAAATATCATTGAACTCTGGCCTATATCTTTAGATATAATCTAAACATCAAATTCTGCATTCTCTAAATTGACAGTAAAACTTGCATTGACTTCAGTAAACAAAGTTATTAAAAAAATTTAATTTTTTTCTCTTATTTTCAAATCAGTCCCTTCAGGTTAATATTCAGTAAGAGTGAGGGAGAGAAATATTCTATTAGAAATAGAAATATTCTATTAGAAAACTTAAATGTAGAACTCTGAATCTGGTTTCTAGGAGCATCTTTTCTCATTGCTATGGGTGCAGGGTCTTCCAAAATTCAAAGTAACCTTCAGGAGTCATCAAGGAGAATAAGAGAGGAGTAAGTGCACTGGTGAAAAATATTTGAGGTGAGAGTTTCCTATTCCCACAAAGGAAGGATTAAGTTAATTTTGAGGTACCATGTTCCTCTTCATGTGGAGGTCTGGCTAAGATTGCAATGATCTGTATGGACAAATATGGTTGGACAGGATATGGTTCCATCTTTTACTCTTCTCCTTTCACAGTGCCCAGCAACAATCAAGGCAAGAATGTTCTTAAAATATGGATTTGCAACTCTTGTGGTGCTTGGTCCCACAGTCATCCAAAAGAGGGTGAGTCACCAGTGCTGCATTGTCAGGGAGATGGATTTTGGAGCTGGGTTTGAGTGGATTTCCCTGGCTTACTAAATTGCTGAAATACAGGTCTAGAAACAGGTTTACAAAACCAGTTTGCACCTAGTCATGACTCACTTGAAGGCCATATTAAGGCTCCTTTATACTCATTTTAATCAAGTACTGTTCAATATTTTTTCAATATTTTCTAATTGGTTTTTGTTGTTTATATTTGCACTGAATGGTACAACTACAAGTTGGGTTAATCCTGTGCCTTAATTATTTGTAGGCGGAAGAATCGACTTCTGCTCCCCTCTACTTCCCCATCTCTTAATCTATCTTCATTTGTGAATGTGTGCAACCATCATTTTGGGGGATGAAAGGGCAAAGGTGATGCCCATTTACTCTTCTGCAGATGGCAGGTAATTTATAAGAGTCCTGCTTCTTGGTATATTCCTGCTTTCTAGACAGTCATGTCAGTGTGCAAAGCTACCCTCCAGGCTGCAGACGTTGAGCAATGAAGGGAAATAAACAGTGCAAAAAAGTATTAGTTTTTAGAATCCTAAAGCTGTTTCTTAATAGAAAATCACCACACTTTTGAAAACTGATGCTGAAATACAATTTTTTTTGTATTGACTGAGACAAAGCTAGAAAAATTCTGGGTGGAAAATCCCTGATCTGAATAAGTTACTCATCCCTACATCTCAGTGTGATGACATAACCTTACAGAGCATCTTAAAACAAAGCAAAGAATTTTGCTGCTTTCTCCCTCGTTGCTCTTTAACTCAGTAACATCTTCCTTCCCATGACTTGTTCCATTATCTTCAGCGTGGCAAGTTTAGCATGAATTTACTCCTTTCAACATGAGTGAAATGTTTAAATCTGCTCTAATTAATTGTTTCAGTATGTTGGAAGAAAGATCTTCCTCCTCCTTTCTTCTCCCCCACCCTCCCCCTCCTTTCCCACATGTTTTTCCGGCAGTCTCTCTAATGGCCCAGGCTCTGCAAAGCATCCCAAAACACACTCGGAGCCAGGTGTTTGGAATTACCTGGGATGTCCCTTCCTATCTCAGCACTTCCTTACAACCATCGCTGCAAGTGTGCCCTGAGACTCCCTGCTGCATCCTGGTTTTGGCACCTCATTTTCTTCCCTTCGTGGGACACAAATGGGCTCTGAACATGCTCAGCCCTCTGGGTGAGGGCCCAGGGCCACAGACCACCACCCCAGTTAATTCAGTTGTGTTGGGCTGTGGAAGTGCCACGTGGGAAATATCCGCAGGGCGAGGCACTGGTTGTCAGCGCAGACCCACGCCCGACCTTTCGCCCTGGAGAGTGGCAGCACAAGGCAGGAGTCTGACAGGCTCCCTCAAGATTTAAATGGCTTTAAAACCTTGATTTACTGCCTGTATGTATGTGTACAGGAGGTAAAGATTTTGAGACAGTTGTGTAGCAACCTATAAAATTCCTCCTGTTCTGCTTCAGGTAGATTGATTTGAGTTTTGTCTTCCAATGCAAAGTGCACCTAAACTTTGGAAGCTGAAGTTTTAGTGGAAGTGTGATTTCAGGCAGACATTACTCCTCTGGAAAGGCAGAATCAGTATTATTAATAAGCTGTCACTATTGTTTTTCTGTCTTTGTTTAATGTGCTTGAATGTTGAATTATGCTAAATTATGTACATGTTAAGTGATAAATTATGTAATGCTCCAATGTGGTGGGAATTAATAGTGGGACTGCCTTAATTTGCTCTTTTGTTTTTTTTTGCCATAAACCCCATTAAATCTCTCTGTTATGTAGAAGGCCTGGTCAAACGGTTCATAAGAAAGGAGGATGGGAAGAGGAGGGGAAAACCCCCAAGCCCCAAACCGAACAGAGCCTTGCTCCCTTTGGACAGATGGTGAGGGCTGAACCTTTGTGCATTTGTTACTGCCCTAATTGAAACCACGTTGCTGTATTGTCCCCCGGCCATGCCAGGGATGCTCCCGGGGATGGGGCTGGGGAGAAGAGTCCCACTGCAGAAATGCAGAGCTGTGGAAATCCTCCAGAAGGCTACGAGGGATTCCAGCACCTCCTGGGCTTTTGCTGCTGCCCCAGGGTCAGGCACGGGCAGACACCTCACAGATGCACGGCTTCGCCTCCCTGTTCCCCGTGGAAATTTCTGCAGGGAATGGCTCCCCCCAGACAGCATAGCTGGAGCCTGGGAAAACACGTGCTGCTCCGGAGCAGTTGGTTTGCAATCTGGTAAATTAGAGGCAGGTCTCGTAGTCACAGAACCCACTAGAGGGAATAAATCAGGGCTAAGTTTGTGCAGAGTTTCAGTTCATCGCTGGCTGCTGAATTATGGAAAGATGTTAATGGTGGGTGGGATAAAGAACGGCTTTGATTCCTCGGGCAAACTGCGGAGGTGATGCTCTAGGATGTTCTTCTGATTGCACAGCTGGGAATGATATGGAAGTGTGGTTTAATCCTACACGTTGGCAAAATTCCCAGCAGCAGAGAAGGAGCAAGTGCATGCATCTATGCCTGTCGTTGCTTGGGTGTTGCAGGAAGAGTTCTACAGACAAAACCGAGGATATTTTTAGTCGTAGTTAATTCTGTTTCTCCTCAGTACCTGTGAATTTTGGCCTTAACCTAGAGTGCCCTCCCAAGAATGTCAGTGTTGAATACATTATTTCGCCATGATTCTGGTGTACATTTGAAGCCAGAGATGAGATTCAGGTCATTGTCACAGGCCTGTGCAATCCAGAGAGCTCAGTGGCTTGGGTTTACTTCCTTTTTCCTGCAGCTTGTCAGGAAAAGTTATTCTGTAAGTCCATAAAGTTTAGACTTTGCACTTTAATATTTTCTCCTTTAGCTGACTTTCTTTTGATCATTAATCATCAGGAATGGGTCTATCTTATATTCCTGCCAAAAAAACAAGTGAGCTTAGGTTTAAAAACTATTAGAGGTTCTGGTGTCTCTGATTTCCAAACTCACTGCATTGCTCACTCCTCTGGAGTGCAAATCCGAGGAAAGAGCAGAGAAAACAAATTGCCCTTTTAATCTCAGGGATGAAGAATGCTCTCTCTGACACTTTTTATTTTTCATACAGAACTGACGTGTTTTATGGAGAGTCTTTCTTTCTTCCTGCATTTTCAGAATTGGTAAAAAACCAAGAACACACATTACTTAGGTATAAATGATGCAGAGCTCACATGTCAGATGTACTTTAATCCTAAAAAGATGCCTTTTAGTAAAGCACACATTTTTATATGTGGATATGTTTACATTACACTTAATAATTGTTGAGTCCTTGGTGATGAATGATGTAGTAACAGGCATAATACTACTAATAATGCAAGTTCAGACTAGAAAAGAGTTCTCAAAATTAAGAGATATCAGAGTACTTTTCCTTTTTAAAGAAGTTCAGGAAAGAATTTCTTACACCTAGAAAAATAGTTGACAGAACTTCTGAATTCTGATTTCAAGCTTTGCTCCCTTCCTGATTTTTTTTCTTTCTCCTTTTCGTTTTTTATTCTTGTCACTCTTTATCCTTTTCTCCTTAGTCCCAACATGGAGACAGAAAGAAAGAATAAAAGGGCCTTTCAAAATTTAGAAGTTTAACTTCCCACTTCCATGGGGAGAAAAAAATAAAAAGCTTTCCAAAGCTGGATGCAAAGTTTTTCCATGCTCTTGGTGGCATGAACAGCTGTATATATGTACATATTCATAAAGTTCTGATGGCACTGTGGAAATTCTCTCCACAGTAGAACAATATAGTTATTTCAGTTTGCTTCCCTTAAAAAAAGCCCAAGCTCGCCCCTGTCAAAATCCAGAATAAACGCAAGAAATCAAACAGGCATCTAATTTCCAAGTTTAATTAAAAAGGGGACAAATAGACTTATTATCCATTGTCTTTCAAATTCAGTCATTTTCTATGCATGGGAATATGCAGGTTGAGAATAAAACTGTATCTGTCTTATAGAACAGAGATTATCAATTAGTGGAGGTGCATCTTTCAGGAATATTTTGAACATTAGATCACCTGCTGAATAAGGTACACATACTAACTTTCTCTCTCTGTTTTTGCAGGACAGACCTCTTGGTGGCTTTTTGACTCTGTTTTATCGTAGTCCTCTTACACCTATAATCTATCCAGCCAATCTGTATTGTCATGGTGCATTACTCTTGAGGCAGAACTATACCACTTTCTTCTTACACGTGTGCCAGAAGGTGCCAAAAACTCGTTGTTTTTTTAGGCTGTACTTCTGTTAAAAAATGACAAGAAAAGAATCCGGTGTGGGAAGCTCACAACTTCCAAGAGGTATCCAGTTTAACTCACTTATTCCCCTACTACAACCTTACAGTTTGCTTTATGCCTTCAGTCTTTGTGTCTGTGAATTATTGGTGACTGTTGAGGCTGTGGCTGATTCCATGCAGTCCCTACGAAACCTTTGAGTGTTCTACATCACACCACAAATGAATCTCTTTTAAAATGTCTTTCCTGTCAAATGAAGCTCTTTTAAAATGTCTTTCCTGTAGGCAAGTCCCTGCTCCTCTCAGGAGTCTGCCGGCCTCCCTTTGTGCTTTTTGCTCGCTGTCTAACAGTTTTAGCTGGACCCATCCTGCCCTCTGGAATCTTCACGCTGGCTTTATGCAGTTATTCTCAGGAGAGACACAATATTTCCTTTGCTCTGTAGGACCCAACAACCCATGAAGGAGAAAAACGGGCATGTTTTGACTCCCCCATTTCTTATTTTAACAGCAAACGTGATGCATAGCACCAATACAACAAGCTGGAGACAAATTAAGCATTTTTTCCATCTGCTGCGCCATCTGAAAACCTCTCAAGCAGCAGATGAGGCTTTGCATTTGGATGGTGATCGGGCAGGGAGGTGGTGAATGTGCCTGATGCACATGAAAGCCTGAATGTGTGCAAGGATGCGAGAGTAAGGGGCTGGGGGAGCCACAGACCTCAAGTGCTACTTTGTCCAGGAAGCATTGCAAGAGGGCTCCTGTGCTGGGAAAGCTGCTGGATCAGCTTGCTGTGGGAGCTGAGATGATAGCTAAGGAAAGGTGGCTGGTGACAGAAAACATGGCCCACTCAGCAAGAGGTTTGAAGTGGGAGGTTAAAGGAGTGTCTGTGAAACCGGCCTTAGGCTCTGACTGGAAGTGAGGGAACTGACTGCTACCCTGAATTTCCTGACAGCTCATCGAAAGCCAGAGATATGAGGGGGAGATATCTGAGCAGGTTGCTCGCTGAGCTGCCACAGGAACTTATTTTGAAGTTATAATGAAAAATACGAAGCTAAACTTACTGCGCTGGTTGTCCAAGTCAGCGGCATGGGAGGAGCACTGGGATTTAGTGCCCAGCAAACGCAGAGGTGCTCCTGGAGCGGCACATTCCACAGGGGATGCTGGTGTCACGGAGCACACCCTGTGCTGCTCCAGGGTGTTGCTGGACGTGGCCTGCTCCGCTCTTGACACTTGGATGAAGGTGCTCTGCTCTCTCTGTCTTGTGGAGAAGTGTGCTCCAGGTTCTGGAGGTGACAGAGTTCACATGGCCCTTGGAGTCAGAGACTGGAAAATGTCAGTTCAGGAGTTCCCATGGAGGAGCCATTTATTTGCAGGAGCTGTCACCTGGTTTATTATTAGCTCTTGGATTTCTCTAGCTATACATACACACACACACATATAGGAAGAAAAATGAACTCCACTTCTGTATTACTGTCACCAGTGATGCTTTGTCTGGGAAACTACTGTCCTTAAGAATTATGGATTGCAATGACTCAAATCTTGGCAGGAACGGCTTAATGCATAGGAGAACGCCTTAGCGTTGACTATCAGGATTTTTGAATTTAAATTCCAGTTTTTCTGCATGTTTCTTTTTAGGACTACAGTAAGTGAATAGATATCTCTTCCTCCAGCTCCTCTCTCCTCTCCACCTGGAGTGGGGCTTGTTCTGTTCTGTTTCTCTTTTTGAATGCTAATCCATATTGAGGATCCAAGACAGTTTCTCCTCACAAGAAATGAAACTGGTGCGGGGATGCAGGGGTGTGTTTGTGTGTTCTCAGTGTTGCTTGCTCATATTCCACAAAATACCTCAGTCATCCCTCAGGGCCTTTGTAGGGTGTCCCTGTGTCTGTTCCCTGCTGAGCAAGAACTCTGTGCAAATACTGTAAACCGAGAGAAACCTCCCTCGCCGCTCGCAGGAGCTTTCCCACTGGAAATGTCTTAAAAATAATATCAATGGAGATTTCTTGAAGGCTGAACATGACTCACTGCTGGAGCTCGTGAGACTGTCTCTAGCAGCTCCATCCAGTGGCTTTGGCTGTAACATGAATGTGGGGTTTGCCTCACAGGGGTTGAAACCTTTGGGGCTGGAAAATGCTGCTTTAAGTCGGATGATTTGACACTTACCACCTTATCAGAAGGAAGCGCAATTGATTGAAGATGAGAGATGCGGTGTTCGCATTTTGCAATTACTTGCGAAGAATTTTTATACTCCTTGCAATCAAGTGGCTTCCACCTCTTGGCGTGCGAGGGGAGACCGTCCCTCTTCAGTGGCTGGAACATAAATTATGCTTGTTAGGAAGATGAATAGAGTCCCTGTGTACAAGGGATTTCTATTTTTAAAGAGCAAAATATCCCAGGTGAGCTCACTCATGCAGGAAAGACCTGCTCTACAGTTCAGGAGAGAACGTTGGAATTGTTCAACAAGTTTTTGATGTCTCATTCTTGTTGAAAAAATGCTAATTTCTTTATACAAAGCTTTTGATTTTGAAAACGACACTTAATTTCAAATTTAGTTGTTTCCCTTCACTTTTAAACAAAATATTTTAATCAGGTTTTTATTTTAAATCTTGTCTCTTTTGTGGGAGTGATGAAAGTAGATACTCAGATTGCAAAAATTTGAGATTTCAATTTTTCTCTCTTGGTCAGGATGGGAAAAAGCTTCCAAAATCTCAAAATTCTCATGGGTCAGGGGAAAAAAAAGGTTTCCCACAGAGATCTAGTCAATGGGAGTGTTACCATAAACTTCCCTGTGCCTTGGATCAGGCCCTGAGAGCGTATCAGAGATTTTGTCAGCCTCATTGATTGCACAAACCAGCCTTGTTATGAGGAAATATTCCCGGGCCAGACAGAATTCTGACATTTGTCTGTAGCCTTCACATCGAGGAGAGATTATTGTCTCCAGAGGGCCATTCTTAATGATTTAAATCTGAGGTAGATCGTTTTTTCTGGCAGCGTGTGCGTAATCTAATCCATATATTGTTGAAAATAATTGGCGCGAGCATTGAGTTGCTCCGTGGCTGTGGTCAGTCGCTATTGACTGTGTTGAAACTTGCTGAGTAGGTGGTATAAATTATAAGGGGACCTGGAAAACCGAAGAAAAAAGCACCATCAGGAACATATTCAAAGCAGGGAAATGTGGAAGTAGAAATGCTTTCCACTGGGATCCCTTTGGAAGCAGAGTCTGCGCTGTAGAAAACTTCCTCTTGATAATTACACGTCGGATAACATCACACAGGCCGTATGACCAAGAGTATGTAAAATCTGTGTTTGTTTCCTTCCCAAAGAGCTGGATGGTGACTTAAGGCTCATCCTCTGAGCAAGAGATGGTGTGTAAACTGTACCACCCAAGGAGCAGCCCCGGGAGGCAGCATGACTCACAGCCACGCTGCTGAGGCACAGATCCCTCCCTGCTTTCCCTCCACTCTTCAGGCTGTAAAATAGAAAGATTCTGCTCTTAAGTTTGGGTTTTTTTCTTTTGTTTTGTCTCCCCTAAAGTGCCTGCAGCGGCATAGCTATCCTGATTGGTTGTTGGGATTGGAGGAAGAATGCTTGGAGCAGGGACGCCTTCCACTAGACCAGGTTGCTCCAAGCTCCATCCAACCTGGCTTTAAACACTTGCAGGGATGGAGCAGCCACAGAAGCTCTGAAGAACCCTTTCCAGTGTCTCACTACCCTCAGAGTAAAACATTTCTTCCTGATACCCAATCTAAACCCACCCTCTGTCCATTTAAAGCCATCAGCCCTTGTCCTTGTAAAGAGTCACTCTCCATGTTTCCTGTAGGTTCCCTTCAGGTGCTGGAAAGTTTCACTTATTTCACCTCAAAGCCTTCTCTTTTTCAGGCTGAACAATTCCAAATCTCTCAGCCTTTCCTCATCTCCTGGAAGCGGGGATGTGGGGACAACTCCAGTTTGTATCATACTCCACTATCAGAGCAACTTATGGAAGTGAGTTAGTTCTTGAGCCCAGCTGAGTAAAGCATTTCAACACACTCTTCGAGGCTTTTAAATGTTGATTGGATTTAAATATGTGCTTAAAAATAAGTGCTGTAATGCTTCACCAGAGAAAAATATTCCTATGAGATTATGTTCCCTTGCAAATGTGTCTGCTCTGAGTTAGAGTTCTGCACTTTGCTTCCACATCCTCTGCATTCCTGCCCTGTCTTGTGGTGAAAGGGTTTTTTGCTGACCTCAGTTTTGGACACCTCGCTACTTGCTAATTAGAAAAACATTTTAGACATTTTTTATTAGGACTTGGCACTGTCAGTTATCATTGTTTCTGTATACTAATGATGTGCTTGGATTAAAAACAGAAATGGTCCTGGATGCATGGAAGGTTCTTGGTAGTGCCCTACAGAACAAGAGACCAACAGTGGTGTTTCCCCTGAAGGTGCAAGGTCCAGTTTGAGACACATCCAACATGTTGAACTGATTAGAAAGGTATTTGAATAGGAAGAAGGCCAAATTTTAGCCAACAGGTTGAATTTTATTTCAGCCCCAAGAGTTAATTTTGCAAAAGGAATCGGGCCTCCCATTTCCCATCCCTTGGCACTCATGTTTCCTCCTTTTCTTTCCATGATTGCAATAATTGTCAACTGAAAGAGACATTCAATCCATAGGTTAATTTCTTCAACATGAGTAGTTTTAGGGATACTGCTCTTAAACGTTCACCATAGTTAATTTAGCATAAACCTGTGCAAAACACAGCTTTAGGAGGTTCTATTGAAACGGCAGTTGTAAATATTTCACTCAAATTATTAGCTCAGTGCTGAAGACAACCACTTATGTTTGTTAGAAACTTAATCGTTTTTACTGGCTCTGATTCTTAGTGAACATTAGCGAGCTGAGAGAAACCTGCAGTTTGTCTGGTGGGTTTGTTTTTTTTTTTTTTTAACCTTCCACCTATTGAGCCTCCTCATTGTCGAGCATGTGAATGATGGAACATTTGGATAAAGAAGTGCCGGGATCTGAGAGAAGACAGCTTGGAGTACGCAACCACTGCTGGCAGCCATGTAGGCACAGAACTCGTGTTCGTACCAGCGGAAACTCTTTGCTGCGCTACTGTGCGTAGTTACACGAGCTATGCCAAGGATTTAAACATCCGAGGAGAATTCGAAAGCATTGTTTTACTTGTTTTACTGGAGGGCAAGCTTGTAGCTGTGCTCTTGACCTCACTGAAGAGCGAGTGGTGTGTGGAGCTGGGGCTGCTTGGGCAGAGCGTGAAGGAAATCCTGGGTTGGAGACTTAAGTTGTTTTTTTTACCATTGTGGTCCCTTTGCCTCAGAGTGAAGTGGTTGACCCTTTGCACACTCTGGTCCTGCAGTGTTCAGTCCTGAGACGACGCTGTGTATATATCCTTAATTACATCTACCTGCATTATTGCTGGGGGATTGCATCCAAGTGATGCTTGCCAATCCCTAATTGGAAAAGAAAATAATGTTTCCTACTCATCTTATGGAGCAGCTTCCACGGTGTAATTGATAAAATAAAGGCTTGGTTTAGCACAATAAAAGGCTGTGTTTGCACTGAGAAGTGGAGGGAACTCTGGTGCTTATAATGCTCTTACAGGAGAAAGCCACATTTGTTTACTTGGAATAATTCCTGTTTCCCTGCCTAACATAGGTGAAGACTTAGCTAATGCATTCCACCTGCCCTAATCACCAGGGGAACTCCAGAGACAAGCTTCAAGCTGCTCCTGAAAGGCTTCTAGTAACACAACTATTGGACTGATAAACAGCAAAGGTATGTGCAAGACAGGATTTGAGATTTTATTGATTTATTTTTAGGTCAGTTTTTTTAGAAAAGGGAAGCTGTGCTAGTTGCCAGTTGAGCATTTCTGATTTTTGGGTGTCACACTAGAGGTAAACGTCAATATTTGAATTTCCATTTACATAACTTTTGGAGGTAGTTAAAGTACAAAATCTTGCACTTTTATATTTAATGGAAATTTTAATTGCCTCCCTCTCCCCTACTCTCCCCTCTGCCTCTCTCATAACATCGCAATGGTTTGAATGTGTTTGAATATATGTAGGATCTTTCAGAAACTCACAGCTTGATGGATGCTGCAAACTGAACAGTGAGTGCCTCATACATGCACATCTTGTGTATGAGATTTTCGCCTTCCCACACCTTGTAGAATTTTGCTTCTGGGGCTGAAACTCTCCCATGCTCTCATCAATGTTGGGTACACCCAGCTGATATCAGAGTTGCAGAGCTCAGGCTGTAACAAAAGTGACAGCCCTGCCGTAAGGAAGAGGAATGGAAAGAATTAAGCTTGTGCTGGCTGTGTTGTGGGTATCTCTTAGCATGAGGTAGCAGTGGAGAACAATGTTTATTCATTACGATATCATTGCTTGGAGCTAGATGCTTGGAGAGTTTCTGCCTTCCATGCTGGTTTGCTCTGAATGCCTCGTGTTTGGATTTTTTCTTTCTCCTCGCTGTAATTTGCTGTGCGCTGATGGGGATAAATGTCATCAAAGGTCTGAAGCTTTTGATGTTTGCCATATAAGATGCAAATGTTTAACAGATGAAAATTATTTGCTAATAAGTAAATAAATATCAAAAGCAGCATACAAATAAAACCCCCTTGTGTAACAGTGTCTAAAAATTCAAGTGACTTATTTAAACACTCGTCAGGCCCTTCCTTGATGTATGTGAATATTTTCAGACGGAGGCAGCCTATTATTGTTAGACCGTAACGCTATTTTCATTTTCTTTTAGACCTCACTTGAAGCATTCTGAGGAAGCATAAAGCCACTGAATCTTGCTACTTATATTGGAGCTGAGGGACAGAGGCAGGATGGAGCCTTGCAAAAGTCAGTGATTCCCATCCACTTATCTGTTCAGCTTGGGTGACTCTTCCTGTCTTAAAAATCTGGCAGAAAGTCTCTGCATGCTCTGTACAGACTCCTACAAACTCCTTGAGTTCAACATCAAGCTTATGGGGTCCTCATGCATGTCTGAAGCTTCTGCAGGCTGCTGTATTAAATACTGGGCAGCTGAAAACCGTCTAAAATCAGGGTTTCAGATTGAAAGGTGAACTTGTCTTGACCATGTCACTGGAAGACCAATTCTGCTTGCTAATCATTGCAGCCGACTCAGAGCTCGCCAGAAGAGTTGCTTGGCCATTTTTCATCATGACAGCCTGAATCTTTGTAGTGCTCCAGCTGAAATCTGGGAAAGGATGTTGAGCTGGACATGTTATATCTTGACTGGTTTCTGGCTGATCACTGCTTAGGGGTCAAGGTGCTTTGCCCTTTGGGTTTATTCACTTGCAGCTTGGAATGGCTGAAGTATTAAAACCCTTAAGAGCATTTCTTGTCAAGGACCTCTTAAATCAAACACAGCTTAAACGAGTTACTGAAAAGAAACAGTTTCCACTTCTCCCTTAATCTGTCTCCCATGCTCAGTAATTGATGTCTCGTTTCATGAGTCACATTATCTCGCCTCAGGTTAAATCTCTTGCAGCCTAATCCTGCACATCCTTCCGCAGTCGATGTCTGTGCTGGGAGATGGGGAAGGTTTTGCAGGAGTGAAGACAGCCAGATGGGTTTCTGCAAGAACTTGTGTTGTTTTTACCTAGAGGGGAAACTTCAGGAAAAGAACAGCATCTGTAGTTCTTTGCCTCTTGGGCGACTGGAGAGGTGCCCTGGGTGGATCTCACGGGGATTCCCATGGAATGAGGGGTTCCGTTGTAGGAACATGCAGGATACGGAAGCATTTGTGATCTGGTGTTAGGGCACCTAGAAAGCAGCTAAAAACACATTTGAGGCAGGTATCCCAAGCAGAGATTTCAACAGGGCTGGAGTTAAAAACAGGCGTGGCAGCCAGGACTTGCTGATCCCTGCAAGTGAGCATGGGCTTCCCTGTTTAGGAAGATGGCGTTGGGAATGTGTGGGTTATGTTACTTTGGTTTCTGTCAGTTCTGCAGAGAGGCTCTTCTGAGCTGAGAAAAAGATGCTTAGAATTTTTCAAAAGACTTAAAAGCCATTCTCTTCCCTGGTTTCTTCTGGCCTAGTATTTTGTTATGGAAAAGGGAGAAAAAAAAGCATGTAGTAACGAGAGTTTGGGGTTTGGTCTGATGAGAAGGAAAATGTGACTGTAGTGCCCATTTTCACTACAAACCAAACTTCCGACATCAAAAATTTGTCATATCGTGGGTGTTTTTATTAGTGGTGCTGCTGAAGAAACAAAACATTTTGGAAGACAGAAGTGCATCAACATTTTCCTGACTGCTGCCAATCACTCTAATTAACAAAGAGGAGGAAAGTTTTTGCTCTTGTCTTCACTTGGTTTGCTGCCTCAGTCCTATACATAGTAGAGAATCTGTCTCGCCTCTTTTGTTTATTTTTTTTTTTTCTGTTGTCCCTGTGATTGTTTTCTGTCGTCCTTGTGATTGTTTTCTGTCATAATCAGACCAATTAAAATGTTGACAGAAGAGAACCACTTGTGGAATTTTTTTTTTCTTTTTCCCCCCCCTCTGAGTCTGGAGCAAAGTTGAGCAGATAAATAGCCTTTTCTGCAGCGCGAGAGGGGGGAGGCTGCAGAGGGGGATTTCACCAGACGCGTGCCATTAGTCACTCCCACGAGCCTTACAGGTGTGACATTAATCAGACCTTGTGCCATGTTCCCGGAGCCTCACAGGGGCCTGACACCATCTGCGTGGCTCCTGTGTTCAGGGTCACTAACTGGGGATGCAGAACAAGATCGCTTCCTGAGGCATCCCTGCCTTTGAAGAGGCCCCTGCCAGCCCCGTGATGCATTCCTCCAGCAGCCAGCACCTGAAGGGCATCGCTTTTCCGGCACTGACACTGATGGATCTGCCCACAGCCCAGTGAGCACCCACCCCCTCCTCCCCTGGAACTCCCTCCCGTCAGCGTGGGCACTGGGTTTGGAGTGCTGGGTTAGTGTGGCAGGATCCAAGGAAATCCAGCACCATGCCAATGGTCCTATCTGGAGACTTCTCACTTGTCCTGCTTTCTTAGAGATTTCGGAAAGACTGTTATAAAGGGGCAGCAAATGTCAGTTTGGGACTTGGTCCTCAGGTCTGCCATACCGTAGCAAGGCTTGGAAAAGAAATAAGTATCTTTAAAAAGGTTTTGCAGTGCTTGGTTGTAAAGAAATTTCTCCATGTTACATCACCCGTGGTATCAGAGCTGGGAACAGGCAAATATTTCCTGCCCCCCTTTTTCCACCAGCCAAGTGGAATATCAGTTGTTGGGTAGATAAGTAATAAATTATTTGCATTCTCTGTCTTCCTTGCATATCTGACTGTGTAGTCATCACTTGAATTTGGCTGCTTGCTTTTTGGGGATTTTACATGAAGCACCTGCATGCCAGACATGTCACATACTCCCTCGTGTGCAAGGTGACACAGAGGGTCCATCTCTTGGACCATGATTCCCATCAGTTCTACCACAGGGAGATCCTTTAGGGAGTCCTGTGCACCCAGCCCCAGACTGCACAGTGGAGAAAAAGCCATCTTCGAGGTAGTTGTCTATATTTTAATTCAATAAAACAACTTGCCGTATTTATTCCCTTGGGAAAACATCCACTGATACAGATTCAGTTCCAGTCAAACCTTGCAGTGTCAGTATCTAAAGAGACAGTCCTAGTTTCCTTTAGGCTGAGGAGTCTAACAACTTGGGAACTGTTCCTCTCCCTCCCTCCCCCCTGAGAGATCATGCTTGCTAGACGGGCTTTCCCAAATTCTCGCAGCTGTAATCTGGATACCATTTAGTGTGACAGCCTTCTTCCCGGGTTCCCACAGCTCCTCAGTGTTTTGAATTCCAGCCTCGTGAACTCATATCAGGCTACATGGGCTAATGCTCCGAGCACAACCTAGAGCAGATATCTCTGATGACAGAGTAATGGAGAAACTCTGGGCCTTTCCCCCTCTTTATTAATGCACAGTCATTTGCGGTGTTCTTCAATTGCTGCGGAGAGGAGCTGGCTGCAATGCCTCACAGAGGCATTTAAATGGTAATGGAGGTAAAAGTAAAATCATTCAAGGGTTTTGCTTGCAAGAGCAGTATACCAACCTGCTGCACTGGGAAAAGTTTATCAAATCCCAAGGGTCACAGATATGGCTAAAAATATCACTTAAATAATTACTGTCATAGCCAGCTGAATTCTTACAAAGGAAAACCCAAGGAAAATATGTTCTATTTTCTCTCATAACATTCAGGCTTCACCTTGGCTAAACAGTGTTTCAAATAGCAGGAGGCAAGCGTTGTCAGTGTGATGGGCTCAGCAGCCTGTGTTCAAGCCTGGTGCAGAAAATGCCGTTGGATTCAGTGCCTTGAACTTGTTTAGGGCTGCTTTCAGCAGCAGCCTCTGGTTCAGGGGTGTGCTGCTCATTTTTGGGCACCATCAGCATATGGTTGGATTTGTGTGGGCGTTTGGACCCTCTTTGGGAACGTTAGTTCTGAGGTACAGCTGAATTGAGATGTGAAAGAAGAAATTACATGGAGCAGGCTAATTCCTCACATCATCCAGAGTGGCTCTATTCCAGGAGCTTTTCACAGTCCATATCAGGGCAAGATCTAATACATGTTGCTTGGACTTTGAGTTTTCAGTTGTTTTCTCTTTAAATTAAACAACAACAACAAAACAAACCCCTCTTTTAGAATGAAAAGCAACTGTACATCAAAATGGAAATGGTTGGTGGCATGTGCTGAGAGCATGGGAGGCAGTGGGTGGAAGTCAAGCATTTTGCCTGCAATTGCACCCTTTAGAATGTTATTAGGGAGCTGTTTTACTTAAAATTTGGGAGGGTAAAGCTACACTCAGGGCACATGAGAAATGGGATTTCACTCTGAAGCGTTTTCAAAACACTCGAATGTTTGTTTTTCCTTTGATGTTGACACAACTGCATCTTATGACCTGCTCATCCTAATCCAGAGAGTAGCAGTCAGGAATGTGAGCGCTGTGTGGATGGGAGGTAGCTTTCTTCCATGGAGAGGATATAAAGAAGGTAGTTTACTGGGAAGCTGAAGATGGATCTCTCTATTTACCATACAGGCCCACTCTGGGAGAAGTTCAGATACCTAGAATGTTGTTCAGTTTGTGGCCAGCTCCTGGACTGGACCTTTGCTGGGCATCAAGACAAAAAAGATGATGTGGCCCAATAAAAAATATTATGTTAGTCAGAATTTCAGAGTCTGACCAGGTATAATAAACCCCCAAAATTACAGCAAGCAAGTAGACCTTTGTGCCTTAAAATAAAGTCTGCTCCTTTTGCTGTGTTTTTGTAGGTTAGTAGAGGCTTTTCCATATCAAACTCCCTTGTATAATCAGGTGATTCACCTTGAATGATTTTGCATGTGAGAAATATGACTTATATATGGTCGAAGGCAGGACTAGGAGGGATTTCTCCACCAAAAAAAAAATAAAATTCTCGGTAAGTGACCTGCTATACAATCCCATTTGTACATTTACCAGGCTGTTTAAATTTGGATGTTTGCCATCTATTGAGGGGCAGCTTCAGAACCTTTCTCCTCTGATACTTCAAGAATCTCATTTCCCCTCTGAATGGGGTAGCGCTCAACCTTTTCCAGGTGACAGGATGATCCTGTGAAAACAGGGGTGTTTAACCTGGATATCCTCTAAAATGTTATACATCTCCTCAGCATTTGCGTCAGAGAGGAAGAAGGTGGCTGGTCCCACTGCTGAATTCCAACTAGGAATTATTCAGGCCTTTAGGAAACATGGGAGAGCAAATGTTTACTGACCGTGTAATTAGCACCATGACTTGCTCTGTCTATTGGCCCTTAGCGCCATATTTCCTGTCTGAGCAGTGGAAAGCAAAAATATTAGTTGCTGTTTTACTAGAGGAACAAGTGTCTTCCAAATGAACAAATGATCTATTGCCAGTCCTGCAGACTCTTCCCATGGGAATAGGCATTTTGCTTCTTTTTCTACAGTTAATTTCTCTTAAACAGCAGGTTCCCAGACACATCAAATGCCTCGCATGTTGAGCTGTTAGTTAAGATTTATAGTCTCTGCGTTATCAGAGTGAATTAAACCATGGCTGGCACTCAGGCTTCTTCTCATGGGCTCCTGTAAAAATGTATACGTAAATTAATAAATTAGGGTTTGATATTTAATGTCTTTCTAAAACACAAGACATTCTGAAGACCACTCTTCTGCTCAGAAGTTCCTCGCGTGGCTGGGCAGCCGATAATCAGTCAATACTAATCCTTTGCTTGTTGAAAGGATAATACATAGGCACAGCTTTGGTGGGTCTTCTGGAGCCAGATGAAAGCTGGTGAAGTTTGGAGTGAAATTCAGTGGCTGTACATTACTTTGGTGTTAATAGAGCTCAGCTGGAGTCTTGAGAGGAAAACACAGAACTCTGCAGTTGGAAGAAGAAACATTTTGTACACTAGTTTTTTAGTCTAGATCTTCATTACACAGTGGCAGGGTTGGAAGGATGTGAGTGTTTTAATATTAAACTAGGCCATATGAGCCTTCATCCAGTGCTTTTCATTTCTAGTTGTAAGTATGTCACGGAAACTTCTCTGTGGTAACATGAGACATAGAGATTAAAAGCAAAATTTGCTGTTCGAAAAGTGAAATGGTTTTTTTGGAAAGGTCAAATGAGCTCTTCTAATGTTTCTGGGAAATTTTATTTAAACTGATTTGCTAATTTATGTTTAATTTTATGGGACAACTTGGAGTTGAATGGAATGTGACTTCTAGATGTCAGAATCAAGAATTGTGAATAGAGGTGTAAGCAAATTGTTAGTTTGGGGAGAAATGGAGAGTGGGATCCATGAGACTTTGCAGTTCCTCAAGCTCTGCAGCTTCTTATTAGCTGTGTGATAAACCAAAAGGAATAAACTTCTTTAAAATAAGGGAAGCTAAGCCTGCACTTCTTTTTCCTCATCTGTCCTTCGTCACTCTCTGCTCTAAATATTGAATTCTTTAACCTTTAGTTAAATATGGTCTTATGAAAACAAACTTCCCCCCAAAAAACCCAAACCGAAACCATACATATTTTCAATATTTACAAATTTTTTTGAGGGATTGATGACAAAAGCAGAGACACTTTCAATCCAGAAGCGTTCTACAAACTGCGACCGAAAAAAGCCGGTCATTGCTGACAGCTTAGCTCCGCTTTTATCCGTTTCAGGCAAAGGAAGGAGCATTTCTCATTAAAGCCATTCAGGCAGCACCGTGGTACCACATCACCTCTGCTTCTGCTCTGAGACACCCCTGCTCTCTGAGGTGGGACCACGAGATCGACCAGACCTGATAGTTAACCTCAGGTCTGAGCTGGTCCAGACCAACAGGGTTTAAGTGCTGGTACTTTGGGCACTCATCTGCACCGCCCAGGTGTTTGCTGCCTTTTTTCTCAGGGGAGATTTCACACTTGTTTGGTTTCTAAGAATTATACTTTTCAAGTTCATGGCCATTACATAGTTCTGCACGTTTATGTAACTCTAAGTTACAATAATAGTCCTACATTAGTTCTACAGCTTGTTCTACAAAGCTTTACTGCTCCACACTGGGTTAGTTCAACCATTTTTAGCCCTGGAGATCAGGTACTGATTTAAGTAATAGGTCAAAAAGGATTCATTCTAGTCTTTAAAAGCCATGAGTCTGTATCCCAAATGTCATTCCCTGCCTGCACTTCACCCAACGGATGAATTCCAGCCAAAGAGAGGGCTGGAGGTTGTAGGTGAGTATTTTGGGGGGACCATTTGTCATCTGCCTTACACCTGCTCTCTTTGTTCTTGATTGCCTGCCCACTAATTTGAGGTCCTGATGTGACAAAGCATTAAAGCACCTTTGCAGCTGGGATAATCCAGGTAGTTGGGTTGAAAGCCACACTGTCACCAGTGATGTGACAGCTTTTGGTTTTGGGTTTTTGTTGGTTTGGGTTTCTCTTTTTTNTTTTTTTGTTATTTGGGTTTCTTCTTGTTTGGTTGGTTGTTTGGTGGAGTTTTTTGCGTTTTTTTAGATTGCCTGCATTCTAATCTTTCTGCTTCTCTGACCCTTAGAGTAATAATAATTTTTACTTATTGATTTTTATGCTTTTTTTCTCTCCCCACAGTTAATACTGTATTTCAGGATACCCTTCTTGAAGCGAATACAGTTTGAGAACTTATTTTCTTATATCGGAGACATAATAGGATTTTAGTCTAGTGATGTCTGCACATGGATTTAAATTTTAATAAGTGAGAGGCCCTGTGTAAAAATGATCAGATTGTGTTATATGAGTACAGTGGAGTTTTTAGGTTTGGTTAAATTGTACTCTAAACAAATATTTTATATTGTTGAGACCTCACAGCACTGCAGAAATAATTCTGCAATAGAAGAACAACCAAAAGAAAGAGAAACAAACTAATACATGATTTATATTTGGGTAGACTGTGTTTATTAGGAGTCTTGTTTACCTGTATTCTGCAGTAGTAAAAATTCTGATTTCTACTTTGTTATTGCCTGTAATATTTTGCAACTCGGTGACATAACGTAAATGTAGCAACATTTCAGTGTTCCATATACCCCTTTCTAAGCAACAAAAAATATATCTTATTCCAGCAAATCAAAAGAGAAAAAAATAAGCAGAAAGGCAGTATTTTTGTTATTGAAATATCCCCAGAGTAACAGTTTAAAAACACAATAGATAAAAATTATGTTACAGTATTCTTCTGAGATGTGGCTGCAGGATTTTAGGGGGGACAGGAATGAAAGGGCAAAAATGTCTGCAAGGCTGTCCAAAAGGTGCATTAGCCCTCTCCCTTCTGAATTTCTCTCTAGAGCTGGGGAATTTATCTGTGGAAAGCCTTGTGCAGTGGAGGAGTAGCTCTTCCTTACATCTGGGAGGCTTAGAAGCTGGGTTTTCAAAAGCAGCTCAGTACGTGAGATCGGAGGATTAGCCCAAGTTTTGTGGAAGTCTGTGGCGTAACCCAAAACCGGGTGCTGAATCCACAGCCAGAGGCCAAATTTCTGCGTGTCTTCATTGGGCCTTCGCTGAGAGCTGTCCCTGCTTTCCTTGAGCACCTCTGTGCCACAGCGTTCATAAGCAACCTTAGAGGGGTCCCATGGGGACAAGAGTTGGGCGGCCCTGGTGGCACCTGTCACCTCTCCTGGAGGGGTGACACACGGAGGGCAACGCTCTGCCCAAAGGTGGTGGGAGTTCATCGATGCGAGAGGGTGACTGTAGGATGGAAAGGGAGAAAATAACTGGATGGAGGGAAGGTGTCTGTAAAAAGGTGTTTGCATCCAAGCAAAATAAGGACAAGGGCAACAGAAGGAAAGGATCTCGAGTCCAAGGAAAATGAGGACAAGGACGACAGAAGGAAAGGACCTCGAGCCTCCCCCTGGTGTGAATGTGGTGGGAGAACCTCTGGCAGCAGCAGAGGTGCTGCTCCCTTCTAATTCATCCCTTACCTCGCAGTGACTGGCTGCTGGTACAGGAGAATGTCAGCATTAACTGGATGCTTCTCTGCCTCAGAAATAATTACACTGATCAGTTTAGGCGAGGAAGAGTGCAAAATGGGATCCCCTAGCACCTCTCCAATTCCCAGAAGCTCGTGCCAGGTTTACCTCACTATCAGATGAGATAAACCGTGGGAGAGACAGCAAGGAGCAGCCGCTTCGTCTTTGTCAGGCAGCTTCTCCAACACATTCTCTGGAGTGGGATCCTTCCCTCGCAGCAGACACACACGTCATGTGCCAGGCTCCTTCCAGAGGGTGGGAACCTTTCTGCCACCCCTCCTTCTCGGTTCCCAAACAAGTCAGACACCCGGTGAGCGCTTGACACATGCAGTGGGTTGGTGGTCTGCCCGCCGCCGTGCACATGGGGCTCTTCCCGGGGCCGCAGCGCTCGCATGTGCTTTCCATCTCGGAGCTCTCAAAGCCTTCTCACAGTGCCACACCAGCCCCCTGGAGCAGCTTGGGAAGAGGGCAGCCCCTCTCAGGTGCCGGGGCTCTGCTAGCCCTCCCCTTGCCTGGCCGCACCGCTGTCAGCCATGCTCACAAACGTAAGGCGTTTTGAGTCTCCTTTGGAGTGCCGCTCTTAGCTGCGGCTGGTGAGCGGGTTTAATCTGTAGCATCTGGTCTGCGGTGCACTCTTGCACTGCCAGGCTCTTCTGACATCCCTTTAACCTCTGTATTGCCGAGCCTCTTCTTTTTTTCTTTTTTTTTTTTTTTTTTCCCTCTCTGAGGTGATGCGATTCATCAGGCAAGGGTTTTGCCCTACAGAAAACGTGAGAAAATCGCTTTCTTTCTGTCTCTGCCACCTTCCCTTCTGTGTGTGGATAGGATAAACCCGTGCCTAACCCAATATGAAAAGAAATATTCACTAAATATTAATTGATTAGGAGGTATCTTCTCATCCTCCCACTACGTGTGTGGCAAGGTGTCTGATAAATGTTCTTAATTCAACTTTAATCCTGGACTGGCCCTCGCCTGAGGATGGCAGACCCCAGGAGACAGGCACTGCTCTGCAGAACTTCTGCTTTCAGTTCTTGGCTGTGCCACAGTCTGTGTGGTGCTGCTGGAGAATCTCTGCTCTCACTGCCCCTCTTTAAGAGACGAATAATGGTTTTCCTTCTCTCCCACCTGCGGTTGCTCCTGTCCGCCTTGACTTGCTGCTTGTTTACTCGTGTACTGCCAATCACTGCCTGTCTGTCATTGCACGTAATCTGGGTAATCGCTCTGATATAAAAATTACCTTTGTGGGGCATGCTCCTCCACACGGGAAACTGCAGCCCTGAGAAAAGGTTAGTCTTTCAGAATCAGACCTTAGGAAGCCTTGGTGTGCAGCCTGGATGACACAAATTTTTGTGGTCTTAGTCAAGACGTCTTGGAGCTTTCGTCATACTCTGAAATTGCTACTTTTTTTTCCCTCTCTTTTACCCCGGTCTTGCAGCTACATCATGTTGCTTCTCTCTGGTTTTATGAATGGAATGTCACGATCTGCATCTGCATAAAGGTCCTTTCATTAGATGCTCCCTCTGTTCTTAAGACATTTACGGAGGTTAATTTGGGGAAAAAATTCTTTGCGATACATGACATTTTCCTTCCATTATACTTCAGCTGTCCCTGATTTATGTGAAAAGTTTGCACAAAACCTCTTATTTATAAGAATATGTATACTCATCATTCGCACAGACAAAACTATTACAATGTATTCTTTCTACAGGGGAAGAGCTCTGGCCAGCCAGCCCAAATTACATCATGGGACTAAACAGTTTGTATCAAAATCCAGAACTGACGTAACTAATTCGAAACACTCCTTATATGTGCTTTCCCAATCAACGTTACCAAAAAACCAAATGCACAGCTCAAATCATTGCTGACTTTGCCACTGTCTTTTGCCTTCACCTCAGTGTTTTTGGTAACACAAGCATTTTCTGCCCAAACCTAGAAAGTCTTGTGGGAAATTGAACCAACTTTTTATTTTAGTTCTTTCAGCAGCAGTTTGCTCATCCTTTTTTTTTTTTTTCCCTCTGTTCCCAACATGTTAACAGATGTAAATATGAATCATATTTCATTCTCAGACTCCTTGTAAAAATACACTCAGAACCAAAGTTTCTGAGTAATAAAAAATTCTGGATGCATCTCCAAACCACAATGAAACACCCTCTCCCCAAACAAGTCAAGGCTTGGCTTGCACACCTCTGTCTGAAAAGGAGAGGAGAAACCTTTTCAATATCATTGTTGTTCATTTTCTGCAGACAGGCAGCACTGACAAACTGGTGCATGTGTGCAGCTTCGTGCTTCTGTGCGTTTAGGTGTGTGGTTTCCTGCCCTCCTTATCTCCCCTGTCTGTTCTGGATGACTGATCTGCACTGTAGACATTTTTGTGGTTTGGATGGCTAAAACGAGCTGATATTCATTGTTTTCAGTCAGTCTCCTTCCCCCTTCTCTTCCATGCACTTCAAGCAAGGTTCAGAATTAGGCTTTCTGAGCTTCTGCACCAGGAAAATCAGGATATATTAGTGGTCTGGGATTACATTTAGGCTACTGAGTCTGCTATGAGTTAGCACATCACCCATTGTGCAAGGAATGGTGCTGGGAGTTGGGTGTGAGGCTTGTTTGAATTATTGGAAGGATCCTTGCTGGCTTTGGGCTTGCTGTGATGACCTCTAAGACAAAACCCTTCTTTTAAGCTCAAAAGAAATTATTTGCTTTGGTTAATGATCTCAGGATGGATGGGCTGCGTACCATCCCAATATAAATTGAAAAAGACTGGGATGTGAATCTCAGTCTAGGCTCCTGTTGGTTGCTCACACTGTTTAATTGTTCAACAACTGAGCAGAACGCCTGGCACGCTTCTAAAATTCAGCAAATATCAGTCACCCTAGTGACTTCTGGCCATCTTTTGGGAATAGAGAGTTGCCAAGATCTGGTCCCAGTGGCTAATATGAATGAGACACCCTTCTGGGGAGGAATAAAGGATTCAGCTTTGGTGGATGTGAATTGTACTGTGGATTCCTTCGGCCTGAGGGCCAGAGGACAGGCCCAGCCCGCTGTATTTGGTGGCATAGGCACAGCTATTGATGTTTTCAATTGAATCTTTGTATTCTGGATGTTCCAGTTCTGGGCTCGACATCCCCTTTTCCACGTCAGCAACACACAGAGTGTGGACACCCCCGTTTAAGGGTTTAGATTTGATACTCTGAGCTGGCAAGCTTCGGTCTCACCTGCTGAAAATATCAGCTGCTTTGAACAGAAAACTCTCTGAGTGGGCTTAATTAAGCATGGACTGTTTGCCTTAACTGGGTTTTGATTGTAATGGGTTATTTTTCCTGGCAACAAGCCAGTGTAACAGAGGTTGTTCTTTAAGTGTAAATGTTCACTTTCATCCTCCCTCACCAATTCACAAGCCTCTTGCTATTATGTGCGACCCTGCAGCACTGAAACGTTCTTGCTTTCTCTGTGGGCTTTGCATGGGCAAAATGTGTACCTTGTGTTCCCAGAGCTCCAGGAATCCAAGTCAATAGTGGGAACAAACCACAGCCATGGGAGGCTGGGGTGTGTAGAAGTATTTCTGAGGCGAGCAACAAACTATTCCTCTGGAGTACTTCCTTACATAACCTAAGCCTTCGATCTTTGTTTGGAACCGAATCTTTGATTGCAATGGGATTCAAAGAAAACTCTTCCAGGAGGAAAAGGCTATTGCTATCACTTGGCTGTAAATGCTCTTGAGGGATTTCTAGTACATATATCTTAACTGAGAAAATACCCACCCTGCTTCCCAACGCAGCTCCCTCCCCCAAACAAAAAAACCTCTGCAACTCCCTCCCCTGAATTTGCACAGTCAGGAACAACGAAAAGTGTTCTCTGCTTCATTATGCTCTTTGCATGGGCCAAGGCAAATCCTTGACAGATACTGTCTCTATCCATGAGATAAAGCTGTGTTTTTTTTAAAGAAAGAGACAAGGAAATCAGCAATGATTCACTTCTGTGGGAAATATGCTTCTTTGCTTATTTAGGGATTTAATGTTACTTTGGAATATGTGTGTCTGCAGAAAGAAATAAGGAGATAGAGAGGTTAGTGTCTTAAAAACTTGGTTTTCTAGATGTGGGGCCCAGATGTGAGGTGCAGCAGTGTGTCATGTCTGCTGGCAAAACAAACTGGAGTAGAGCAAATGTGTCCTGCTGATTTTCTTTCCATACCAAATCAGTATTCTGGGAATGCCTAGGATATCCCTGGCTTTATGTATTAAACTGAGTCATTTGAGGAGTTTGCTGCTGTAACTGTAGAACATTCATACAGAAAGATCTCTTGAAAGTTGTTTGTTTTGTGCTTACCATGAACAAACAAGCCAGAGGGATATGTGGTCAGCATGATGAGGAGGATTTGAAGTAAAGAGAAAAGCCAAAATGAGCGTAGACATGATCAAAGCCTTACACTAAACCTGCTCACTAAAAGCACTTTCCCAGTGTTTATGGGAAATGCATTTAGGACCCTGTCTTAACGGGAAAGGTGTTCAGTCCAGAGCCAGGTTAAATCTGTCCTTATGCTAAATAAGAACCTGGAAGTGAGGCCACCATTACTCCTTTGCTTTTCTGAACTCATTTTTGAATGCATCTTGCTGCAAAATTGAAGTTTTCTAACTATGGATTTGATTTTTCTTTTTTTTTTCTTTTTTTTCCNTGAGGTTTCTATAATTCTTTTTCTTTTTTTTTTTTTTTTTTTTTAACATGTCTTTTTATTAATGCATTGGGATTGAGCAAGAAGGGAAAGCATTTGGAGGTTCCCTTCTGAAAGTGGTGCCTGGCCGAGCTGCCTGGGCTCAAAAGCTGCCATGAATTGTTTTTACAGGGAAACAGCAATTATTTATTTCTCTGTAAACTAGAAAAAATAGCACCTCAGCAATGTGATTCTTAGTCATCATGTTTTGTAAGACCATTTTTTATAGAGCTTTCGTAACAAGTCTCTCTATATCCAAAACAGAAATCTAGTGTTACTTTCATTTTTTGCTTGTGAGTGGGTCGGTGTGGTGATGAGTTGACTTTTCTACTACAAGGAAAAGATTTCTCTTTTGATTTTTTTTCTTCCCCCTCACTTGCAGACTTCAAAACAATGGTCTTCCTATCTCTATTGGGCAGACAGGGTGTCAAAATTAGGGCTGAACATTTTCCTCTCAGCACCACCCAACATCCGAGCACGGAACTCTTTGATATGAACAAGGTTACAACGTTTCCAGAGCAGAGAGTCACCGACTTATTTTGCAATGAGGCAAAACTTCCTTTGGGACTGGTTTTCTCCAGGGAAATGAACCTCTGGACAGCATCTTCATTAATGGTACAGTCAGGAGGATTTTATGCATAACCCTCTTCCTCACCTCCCAAGATCTTCAGCTGATCAATTTATGTACTAGAGGCAGTAAGGATTAAGGAAAGATTGCAGTCTTGGGAGAAAAACTGAGTGCAGCAGCCAGGCCAATAGTTTTTCCCCTTTCCGCTACTGAAGATGCTGGATGGCTTTAAAGCAGTTTTGTGCAACTTAGGCACTGGTGTTTGGGAGAATTGGTGCTCTGTGCTGCTGGCCTGGGCCTGTGCAGGAGGGAGTAGAGAGAAGACGTGGTGATGTGTTCCCTGTTTTGTCTTTTTCGCTGCTTCACCAGTAGAATTTGTGGAGGAAATAGTATCCCACAAATTCTATTTTCCATTTATTGAATATTTTCCCTCCACCATGTAACCTGTCGGAATATACCACCTCAGGAGTAGCAGGAATTTTTCTCTACTCAGAAGGCATGATAAAATCTTTGTTGTATTGGAGATCTTCTGCTATTACAGGAAACAACACTGGGCGATGTAACAGAACTTAGCATTCACTGTGCTCATGAAATACAGATTGTATACCTTGAGATAGAATTTACCAGGGAGCTTATCCAAATTTCTGTCTGGAAATTCTTGCTCAGCGCCTGTTTGAGGCTTCTATAACCCTACAACAACAGCTGGAAGAGGGATCTCATGAGGGCACCTTCCCCTCCAGAGCTGAAACCCGCTTTGGCTCTGCTTTGTTTTCCCAGAGACCACAGGAGAGCAGCTCCCTGCAGCCCCTCTGCTTCACCTGTGCCATGTCACTCCCTGGCATGTGAAGGTGACACCGCCCCGTGTCTGAGATGCGACATCACCCACCCAAGGTCCCCCCGTGTCGAGTTTTCCCAGCCCCATGGACCTCTCTGACTGCACAGAACCTTCCTCAGTGTGGTTTTCACTGCTCTTACCCAGTGCTCTACGAGCTGGGGCAACTCAAAGGTTCTCTGCAGAATCCCAGGAAATGCAGTTTGGCAAAAGCTCTGCTCTGGCTTGGGCTCTTCCTGACCGAAAGGCCTTCCCATCCCTAAAGGCTGCAATGCTGTTATTTGCATGCTTTAAATTAAATATTCTAAGGGAAGCTGTGCAAAAGCCCTTGCCATTCTCTAGGGTTGCTAATTGAGACGTCCATCCTCTTCATCGTGCGAAACCGCAGGACAGCCGGTGATTTCTTCGAAGCCACTTCATCTTTCTGGAAAAGTGATGGTTTTTTTAAACTGATTATTCTATGGGAGAATTCTCCATGGAATATAAATTTTTTTAAAAGATGTTACAGAAGTGCAAAATTTGTGCCTCGTATCATTCTTAATTGCCTTTTGAGACTATTAATAATGAGATATTAATGGGGGAAAAATGCTGGAGGGAGGAAAAATGTGTCCTCACTAGAGTTATGTATAATTTTCCACCAACTTTCTTTTGCATTTAGAAATGCAAATTTAGGCCAATCAAAACTTTGGACTCATTTTAAATTCCCTACATTGCTCCTCATAAACAGAAAATAAAGTATTGACAGAATATTTCTTTTTTAATGCCAATGATATCTCAGGCAGCTTTCTCTCTGACAATAGTCAATAGCTAAAATTGCATTGTACAGCAGTGTCCCTGTTTTGTGACAGTGGCCTTCTAGTAAATTTTGTGTAAGCAGACTTTTTTAGTCATTATAAAATTATAAGCTGCTCTTTTGAGCAAAGTATTGGAACATAAGCAGACAAATCTCTTTTACTGAATGTACAAAATTGCACAAAATCCTTCTGCCTTGAAGTGTTAGCCCCTTTGTCCCAGAGGGGAATGCACAAATAGTTATAAACAGAGAGTCTTTCTTTGAACCTGAGTAAGCAGTCTGAAAATACAGTCAAAAATTCAGATAAAGCCAAGTATTCATAGGGAAGAAAAAATAGCTGAGCACAAGGAATCTATCTTGACAGCAGGCAAAGCTTTTATGGGAATAGAAACTCTTCAAATGAAAAATTCTTCTCTTCCACCCTCCTCAATCCAAAGAGCCTTCTCTGAACCTGTATGTCTGGGTACAGACATTATACAAATTTCCATCGTTACATGGAACAAATGAGACAAATATGTATATCTTGTCAGGCAGAGGGAGCAGAATCACATGGAAGAATTGTGAGGAAAAAAGAATTTGGGAAAGTTTCGTGGAACACAGACAAATTCCATTAAGCCTGTGGAGGGCAACAGCAAAGTCCTGCTGCGCCAGGTGAAAATGTTCATTGTAATGTAGCAAGCCTTCCACAGGTGTAAGAGTGCGAAAACTCCTGCAGGTTGATGCCTCCTGCACCTGAGCATCTGACTTGTTGATTTAATTGATCAAGCTGTGATAATTTATTAATCATTGGCTCCCTAGGATACTATCGAAGCTCTTTAATTCTGCCCTTGAACCGTGAGAGCTCCCCAGACTATGGCTGGCTCATTTTAATAGTGCTTGCCAGGTCAGGTTTTGAAGGCTTTGTCAAAATGTAGAAAAAAGGACACTTGCAGTGCCTGCTCTTGTTCATTTTTCTTCTCTGTGGCGTGACGGACAAAGGGAGACTGCGCTGACCCACAGAAGAGGGTTGCAGGTGTCCAGGTTGCTGTACAGAAGCAGCTGATCCACCTGGAATATTGGGATTCGAAGGTCCTGAGGCCATCCCACCCCACAGATGTGATGTGGCAGCTGAGGGCAGCCTGCTACTAAACTTATCCTGGGCCACGGGTCCCATGCAAGGGATGAGCAAATCCTGTGGATCTTGAGGTTTTCTGTGCATGACTTGAATTGTTTATCAGAACAGTAAAGACCAGCTTGAGATCAGAGACCTTATTTTTCCTATAATTCAAACCCATGGTTGGCTTGATTTTCTTTTCCTTGACCCTAAAAATGATTCAGCTCCAAAACAAAAGCGTGTTTTTCCTGTGTATTGAGTTAGGGTTAGAAAGGGCTCCACAAAGGTAGGCTGAGAGTATGCCCATACATATGTGGCCACCTACAAATCCACATTTTATTTTCCACTGAATTTATCTGTCTGTCTGTGTCCATCTCACGTAGCTATTCTTTCCTGCCTCTCTTCCCACTCAATTCTATTTTTAATTAATTCGTATGTGGCTTAGGCCATGAGATGTAGTACAAAATCTTTTTTTAATTCTGAGGAGCAGTTCTTCATTATAAAGTTTCTTTTTATTTTGTGAGTGTGTGTGAAAAGGATGACAGTCTCCTTGGTTATTTTCCTCAGAAAGTTCGTATGAGAAACTCACATGGAAAATCTAAGTAAATGATAATTCCATGTTCATCCATATTTATACTTTGATATTTTTTTTTTCTTTTAAGGAGAGCTTTTATATATTAGAAAGCAAAAATTTGCAGGATTTGTGCTAGCTGGGAATTTAGATGTTGTACAGCTCCATTCTTAGAAAAAAAAGCTCTGGTTAGC
This sequence comes from Picathartes gymnocephalus, assembly GCA_013390045.1. Taxonomy (NCBI): domain Eukaryota; kingdom Metazoa; phylum Chordata; class Aves; order Passeriformes; family Picathartidae; genus Picathartes; species Picathartes gymnocephalus. Next base: position 203,058 of record WEKY01032919.1, read on the forward strand.
TTGAACTCATAACATCTGAGTTTTTACAGTGGTCCTTTATTTCCTCCTCAAGCCCCTTTCTTAGGAAAACTATCCACTCTTCAACAGTATCAGCTCTTTTCAATTAATTTTAGTCCTTATTTATTTGATGGATTGATGGTCCTTAGAGGAATGTCTGATATGTTTACATTTCTAATACTGCCTGTGATTTCTTCAAAGCCACTTCATTTTTCTGAAAACGTGATGGTTTTTTTAACTGATTATTCTATGGGAAAATTCTCCATGGAATATGAATTTTTTTTCTAAGATGTTCTAGAAGTGCAAAAGTTGTACCTCATATCATTCTTACTCGGATTTTGAGACTATTAATTCAGAATTTTGGAAGGAGTCGAGGCTGATCCTCTGGAAATCTAGAAGTGATCTCTTTGCTTCTTGCTGCTTTAAGATTTTTGGGCCATCTGTCTTGGTGCCTTGGGACAGTTGTTCTTCAGGTTCTCCGAGGCATCTGGCTACCTTTTGTTTTTCTCCTTTCCCATGAACTCGGCAACATTTGTGTCACGTGCTACTTAAACTCTTCAGGCATGATTGCCATCTTGTATTTAGACGTGAACGCATTTGTGTTCTTTATCAGCCAGCCAGACTGGGTTTATTTTTTCAGCCTCTCCTTTGTGGCAGGGGCCAGGGGATGTCTCGAAGGAGGGCAAGGGAACATTTGTGTTCTGCAGGGCAGAAAACAGGAACTCAACTGCCAGGTGCCAGTTCAGGCTCTGCAGATGTAGACACAGAGGGATATTCCCCTCTTTTTTCATGGAGCATTGTTTGGCGATAGGAGGAAATATAAGATGAAAGTGTAATATTAATGCTGATCACCATATCAGGTACTACTTTATCATCAGTAATGTTGAGGGTGATGTTTACCTTCCATTGAAAGCTCTGCTTAACTTGTTTTCCCAGGGGCTAGAAAATAATTGCAGATTTGACTACTTACCTACACTACAAGTACATTAATCTGAACTTGAAGCCTTGCAGCTGAAATGCAGAATGTCTGGCTGATCTTCAGCTTCTTGCTATGAGATTTGGACTAATTTGTGTGTTAAACACAGTTTTAGGTCACAGTAGCTGCCTGCCATACGCTGATTCCTTGTGCTGGTATTCCTTGTGCTTTCTGACGTTGATGTCGGCTGTTAACATTTAATGCTTTGCTTGTTACCTGCTGCTCTAAGAAAGAATGTCTTGTCTATCCCAACTGGATTTGGTAAAACATGGATAAAATATTGTACCTGCCCACTGAGTAGTTACTGGTAACTGTTCTGTCAAGGTTGCTTTTGGTAATTCTCACCTGCTTTTGAAAAAGTGTTTCTGTTTCCCAGCCTTTTTTTCAATTGTTAGGAAAGACAGCTTCTGACTTGATAATACTACAACATTCAACTGAAGGAAAGCCTTGATTCTCACTGATATTTCTGCATTACCTTGGATGACACTCCATCTATCTTCTCCCCCACCCTCCAAAAATATTTGATGATCCAAAGGCTCCCTTTGGCATGAGCCTCACTGAGAGAATCCATACAAAAAGCTTCCATGCCTCGTGATCTGGCCACAAAGACTGTAGACTTTCCAGCCTCCTTTGCTTCCAACTATATTCTGGCAATATATTCTGGTAATTACTAACACAATATTGTGTTTGCCAGGATTTGTAGCACTGGTTGGGTTGTCAGAACCTCCTGACTGCCAAACAACAGACCCAGCAATGATATCAGGTGAGCAGGAGCAGTGCAGAGCCTTCTGTTTTAGTAGGCTCTTTAGGAACCTGAAAGATGCCACAGTTTGCTGTAGTTAGAAGAAGTGTCTCTTGAATTCCAGCAGGATTTAATTAGAATACACCTGAAGGAAGAAGAGACCCCCTAAAGGAATTTGGTTTCAGGGCCCTATGTGCTTATTATACAATTTCGTCTTGGTTTTTGATCACAAGCATGTCTTCAGCTAGATCAGGTTGCTCAGAGCTCCACCCAACCTTGCCTTGAATGTTCCCAGGGATGGGACATCTACAGCTCCTCTGGGCAAACTCTTCCAATGTCTCACCACCCTCACATTAAAGAATTTCTTCCTAATATCTAATCTAAACCCCACTGTGTATCAGCTTGAAGCCATCCCCCCATCCTATCACTCCATGCACTTGTAAAAAGTCCCTTTCCACCTCTCTAATACAGTTTTTTAGGTACTGTAAGGTGCTTTAAGATCTCCCCAGTGCCTTCCCTTCTCCGGGCTGAACATCTCCAACTCTCTCAGCCCTCTGAAGGTCTCAGATGAAAATAAAGTGTTCTCCAAGTAGGAGTACCTGGAGCAGGTATTTTTGCAACCACATTCTCTGTTTAGGAAGCGTGAGACAAGTGTGAAAACATTTTAAAAGCCTGTGGTTTTCATATCTCTGAAGTGATTCTAGTAAGTTGTGGTGTGCCATAACTGTTAGAGGCTCTCAGCTGTTATCAGACTGATAGCAACCTGGGTCAGGACCACGTCCTAATGCTCAAATAACCCAGAGATTCTTGGTGCATGAGACAACCACAAACTGACTTGCAAGTCTGCCAGCAAAGAAAATCCATTCTTTCTCTACCCCTTCCCCACTCATCCGCTCATATCCTCATGATTCAAACCGATAGGAGCTGTGGCTGTGGATCTCACTCCAGCCAGAAGTCATCTTCCATGGTGAGAGAGCTCCTTGGGGACAAACACATTCAGGCAGCCTTTGTATCAGCTCTCCTATGGGCTTGTTGATCCTTGTCAACTTGCAGCTGGTTGGAGGCAAGCAGACCAGATCCTCAGCTGATACGGAGGAGCTAATCCCCAGGTCACTTTCTCTTCTTGGGATTCTCCATGTTTTCGTTTGAGTACGGTGTTCTTCTACAGCATCTTAAACTTTTGGGTAGAGGGTATTTCAAGGGCCAAATAGATAGCACATTTCAAAACTGAATGCTCGCCAGGTTAACAGGTTTCTGGCAGATTTTCTGGAGGTCTCGTTAGCTCTTGCTGATGAGTTGAGTAAAAGGCTGTGATTAACAGGAAAGGAACACCCATCCTTGGTAAGGGCAGTGACCTTGAGGTTATTTTTACTTCATGTGACATTGAACGTCTGAAACATCTGGAGACCTGTCTGACCATGGCCCTGCTGAAAACCCAAGAGACAAAACCCCACCAAAATGAGAACTTTGACTGCCTGGGCCTTACAACCAGTGCCAAGCTTTGCACCGCAATCCCTGAGCTGCATCTCGTTGAGGAGCTGCTCTATCTGCTCTGGTCACCAACGAGCCGCCCTGGGTTTTTATTTCACATTCTTGGTGATAATTTCTAGTACAACATGTCCCAAAATACTTTCTGTAGCTTGGAAGCTCTGCTTTTAGGGTCCGATCCAATACTCGCTGAAGTCAATAAGTCTCCCTATTGATTTCAGTTGACTTTGGATTAGATCCTTTTTTAGGGGCTATAAATACATCACTGGAGGGGAAAATCCCAAAATCCCATCTCAGACTTCTTGATAGATTTTTTTTTCCCCCCAATTTTCTTCTTTCTCATTCTCTTGTGTTTTGGTCAAATGAAATCTGTCAAGCTCTACTGCATTTCCTAATCTTCCCTGTTCTGACAGACTTCAGGCCAGCAGAAAGACAAGCTTAAAGTTATGGAAATTAAGTGCAATTTTTTATTATGTTCTCTAAGATGTTTTCAATAAAGCAGAGAGAGATCACTTTGCTAGATTGGTGTCATGGTGTTCCAAAGGTTTTGGCTAGGTAGCAGACTTCCAGTAAAAATACATGTTGCTCTTCAGACCTCTTGTGGGTGATCCACACCTCTCTTGGAGCCTCCTCTTATTGTCTTGTGGCTTCAAATGGAAGAGAGCCTAAATTATTTTGGACCTGTACTAAGAGTTCTCAGTATTATTAATAGCACGCTGAGTGAACTTACTGTATAAAGACGCTCCGATTGCCCCTCCTGCCTTTCACATACCAGGCACTTAAAAACCAAATTATATTGGAGGAGACACGACTTGATGAACCGGCTTCACATGGAGCCAGAAAGTAGGTGAGTATCTGGAAAAGCAAAACATTTCTGTGAGGAAGAAAGAGCACGGGCTGTTCCTGAACTGTGGCAATCAGGCTGAAGCCCCTCTCAAACTGACATCCAACATACATTGGCATTGAAATAGTGCTGCACACAACTGTCCACATGATTCTCAGTCCTTTTTCTTGGAGAAAGGGACTTCTCTATGTTGTTTTGATTTCAACCTCCCAAAGATTTCTTTTTTTTTTGGGGGGGGGTTCTACCCATTCCATTTTCATATTTTTATGATATAGAAATTAATCACCAGAAATTTTGCGACCGGTGAATTATTTCTATCACTTTTTGGTGCTGTTGTAGATGTAACAGACCAAAATGCCTGTTAGACAGGGTTTATTTTAAGCATTCATAACATACGTGCTAATTGTGTCTGTATTTAGTTCTTCTGACAAACATTATTATCAGTATGTCTAAAATCTCTGGGTTTTTATGCATGTGACCCATAATCATGTGATTTTTGATACATGGTTTAAAAAGGGGAAGGTGAAAGCAGAGGAATGTAACAGTCGGAATGAAAAAGGAGCACAAAGCAAAAAACCCGGACATTCCTCTGCCTAACTGCTTGTTGGATAGATTTAAAACAGAATTTTCCACCCTTGTCCAGGGAAAAGAATCTGAGATATAATAATACTTCTGGCACCACCTTTCACAAATAAGGCAACTGCATTCGCTTACTAGGCATTTAAAATTCTGCAATAAGATACTTGTAGCACACTTCAGAGACTGCAGCTGACTTCAGAGACATCCTTACTGGAGTCTGGGAAGCAGCCAGGACCACTGGAAAATATTTACGAAGAAAGCAGCATTAGTATGACTTGTTCAAAAAAGCCCTAAACAGCCAAAACAAAAGGCTGGGCCCAATGCTGCTCCCCCACCTCCATCCCTGTCCCGAGGTTCAGCCGGGTCCTGCGCGGCCTGGGGAGGTTTCAGTGTGTCCGCCTGGCGTCGAGGAAGCTCAGCACAAGCTCGGGCTCCTTCGTGTTGAAGGCTGGGTCTGATTTTGGGCAGTGTTTGCAGCCTTCGGGGTGAGTGATAGTGTGGTGGAAGGAAAGGTGGTTCTGTGTGTTTTGGTGCACCCCTGGATTCCAGGGGGTGGGAGAGATACAGAACGTCGGTTTAGCTGGTGGGACTTGAAAACGTTGCGACATGAGGAACTGTCAAAAATCGCTTTCTGCGCGATTTTCAGACTACAGAATCATCAAATGGTTTGGGTTGAAGGGTTCCTTGAAGGTGATCTCATGATGAACCCACTCTGCCATGACAGGGACACTTCCCACCAGACCAGGCTGCTCGGAGCGCCATCCAGCCTGGCCTTGGACACTTCCAGGGATGAGGCAACCACAGCTTCTCTGGGCAACCTGTGCCAGGGCCTCACCACCCTCACAGGGAAGAATTTCCTCCTAATATCTAACCTGCATCTACTCTGGGTCAGTTTGAGCCCATTCCCCTTGTCCCATGGCTACAGTTCCTGATGAAAGGTCCCTCTCCCTGGAGGTGCTGGAAGGTGCCGTGGGCTCTGCACACAACCTTCTCTTCTCCAGTCTGAGCAGCTCCAGCTTCCTCTTGTCTGATAACTACGCTTGAGAACAAGTGAGGGTTAATTGCAGCTCCAGATCTAGAGATGATATCTCTATTAAAAGCTGGAGAGCAGAGAGAATACAGAGGCACATTGACAGAAGAGGGCTTGGTGACATCGCAAGGCCTCGTGACACCAGCAGATCCCTCAGAGTGAATTGCCATCTTTGTCTGCATGGCAGCAGCGCTGCCGCGGGCCTAAGGCTTGGAATGAGGGAGTGTTCTGCTGGCAGCCTGAAGCGGGGAATGAGGATTGAATCCGGGCTCACCCAAGGCTCGCTTGCTGGATTTGGGGTTTTTTACCAAGCCTGTGGAAGATACAGGTAGCGTTTTATTGAGTTCAAGTGGGATATTGAGCAGTCTTCACAGCGCTGTACAGTGAAGTTCTGTGGTTCAAGTGTCCTTCTCAGCTATACTGGAACTCAGTTAGAGCGCTGCACAGAAGTACTGAGTTATTTACTACCTCCTAGTGATTAATTTTTTAGAAGTATGTAAAATAGATGCTAAGAGACCACATTAATTGTTCATGAGGGAGGCAAAAGAGAATCCTTTAAGGCAGAGTATTCCAAGAGAAGCAGAACAACCTCTATTCATCATCAATCACCCTGCAATCTGCCCAGCACTCAGAGAACAGCAAGTGCATAGCAGAAGAGAAATATTTTAGGGCTTCAGGAAATCTGGCGTGCATTCAAAACATGGCAGAAAATTACGGCAGTGCAAACAAAATACAAATAGTGTTTTGAATAACTTCTTGCTGCTTCTTTGTGGACACCTTCAAGGATATCCCTCTCAATAGAACTGTTTTCTTTTCCTATAATGCTAACGTTACATATTTTTCAAACAAATTCGGTGCATTGTGATTCCAGGAAATTCTGGGTAATGAATGTGTTCACAAATACTCAGCCCCTCATGCAGAAACCTTTAACCCCTCCTAAAAGGATTTATCATTAAGCAGGAACCAGTATGAAACTATGTAGTCACCAGAGACAAACATCAAATGTTTAAACATCAAGGTCTTTATTTACAGCTTAATCAGAAGGCACATCAAAATAATGATGTTATGACCACAACTAGTCCTACTAATTTCTATATAGATCACATTGCACGTGTCTCAAGGTGCTTTGAAATACAGCTGTAAAAATGACACAAAGCCACAAAGACATAACAAAGCATAATTAGGACAAAAAAATAAATCTGAAAGCTGTTAGGACAGTCACACGGAAAATAGATGTAGTTTTAGGAATTACTTTCAATCAGTGATGGGGCAATGGGAGCTGAATTTGCTCCAGATTTCTTCTTTATTTCTGATGCTGACTGGCAATATTTGAGTTTTCCTGTCAGAAGGTCAAAAAGGATCAGGATCAAAGCATGTCAGATTCATTCCTGTTCATTTTCACATTTCACAGTTGGAGGCTTGGTTTTCAACAGCACTTTCCCTGAAATTAGGTAACTAATTTCCATTGCTCAAGGTCACAGAAGGTATATCCTATACCTTGGGATTAGTGTGCAGTATTGGCTCTTTTTATGTTTGAAGCCTCTGTCTTCTAAGCATGGGATCTATTTCTCCTTTCTTTTCTTATGTTTGTTTCCTGTTGTGACAGGGTTTATAAAATGCAAGAATGAGAGTGGAATTTTTTCTCTTAACTATCTATGAAAATGTTGGGTACTTTCATTTTTCTTGTTTCATCAAAAGCTCATTTTTGTTCATTAAAACCTCCCAACTGTCTTTTACTTGAAAGTAAAAGTACCTAATTTTGCCACTTGTTGGTTTTTGTTTTTTTTTCTTCTGAAGAACACCAGAAAAAAAACTGGTAAGGTTTGCAAAAATATCCTCATAAAAGAGTTCATCCTAATACCTTTCTAGGGTATCTCTTTTGCACCTACATTTCATATCTTTCTCAGAAGAGCCCTGTCCTTTCATTCGATATTCTGAGATTAATTTTGATCACTGTAAATATTTCAGGGCTTCATGTCAGCACTGATATGGCAATACTGGACTTAGAGTTTTGTCCTGACATTGCCCATGTCTCCAGGCTGTTTTATGCAGTTCTGCTTGCTCTTTTCACAGCCCTGATGTGGTTGGCCAGCTGTTGATAAGGTTGATCCTCTTCTCCTGCCCAGTCTAGCTGGGGAAAATTCCTGTATTGGACCAGCTGGAGAGCAAAAGTGCTAAGGAGCAAGAGGGATGCAGGGAAAAGCCAAGACCCTGAGATTTTAGATGCATTTCTGGGTTTTGATTTGTTGTTTTAGTATTTTGCCCAACTTTAAGTTTTATTTTATTGCATCTGATAATTCTAATCTTGGATGTTGAATCTGAATGTTTCCAATGGAATAGAAGAAGAATTAGGGTTCAAGTTCATCTCTGATCTCACAGTAATGAGCTGACCAAGCCAAATTTTAAAAACTGTGAAATTTTATCATGGACCCAAGTCCAAAGCTGGCATTTGTGTACAGACTTCCAGCAAGAGAAGAATAATGTGTACCAGTGGTTGAAATGAAGAAAATAAATCAAAGCAAAATAATATTCATTCTGCAATAGCTCTTGCTTAATATGAGCCTCACTATCTCTGAACTGGCAGTGTACCTCAGGAATGGAATGAAATCCTTAAGTAACTAAAGACCATGGTAAACTTCCTTCTGGTACAAATGTAAAACTTTCTTTTTCATTCTTTTTTAATTATTTCTTTAATCTATGTAATCATAGTTACATGCACTTAAAATTTAAATAACTGAGACCATAGAGTATTGGAGTATTTCTTCAGACACACAACTGTTCCCATAAATAATACATTTTCTTTAGTCCATAAAAATCATAGTGTATGCACTCAAAGTTCAAATAAAACTGGGACAGAGTAGTGTGATGGAGTAGCTCATCAGGCCCACAAGCAGCCCCATAAATAAAAAAAAAGGGGGAGTATGAATGATGGAATTTGAGATAGCCATGTCAGAATATGCCACTTCATGTATTTTGGGAAGGGCCATAGCCATGGTAAAAACCAAAACAAAATGGAAGAGTCTTTTCAAAATGCTGATGTAGCGATGAATTAACTTCTTTAAAATGGAAAAAAAAAAATCAAAATAAAAGTTTAAAAATCCATTCATTCCAATTACTGTATCAAGACAAAAATGCTTCTTGGAGTTGCTCTGCTGCTACTAATGCCACATACATTTTTAACCGTGTTTGAGAAAGTGCAGACATTGCAAAATCCAGGGAAGGTTATCATCTCATGCACTGCATTCTTCCAAGCTGGTGAAAAAAATGCTGGGGTAATAAAGGTTTATGATTCAAGTCAGAGACATGACAGCAAATGTATGATTGCAAAATGCCCCAGCTCTTTTACTGTACTGATTCTCTATTAACAGACTCAATATATCTGTCATAAGTATCTGCTCAAGCAACACTGCCCAGGAGAGAGCTGAAACACTCGGAAATCCGTGGAATAATTCCTATCTGCTCTCTTGAGTCTTAGCCCAGCAGGCTGAGGCTTCATCTGTGTTATATGGGCCTGCTTTTGCTACCCCAATTGAAGGGCTGTAATGAACTGCTCAAATGAACTCATCAAATAATTGCCAGTGATGTTCACAGATTCACAGAAGCAAGCAGGCTGGAAAAGACCTCCTTTTGAGAGTGTTGACGTGGCCCCTGAAGTGATCTGGTGCTCTTTTGGTGGTGGGAACAGGTCAAGCCTTGGAGACAGCCAGGTATAAGTCTGGATGTCCTGGGTGTGCCAGAAAATAACCTTGAAATGAGGGTTTGGATTATATTAGAAATTGTCTCCTCATTCTGCGACGACTGTGCTTTATTTTATCCAATAATTAATTTATCTATAGAGGGCAAATAAACCTTTCACTGTCATTGGAAAAATAAATCCCTCTGGCAAAGGCAGAATGGTTCAAAGAAATCAGAACCACCTGAAACCAACGAAAGCAACAATCCTGCCGAGTGGGAGGTCAGCTGCTGGGATGGAGCTCTGTCATCTAGAGGCTGGGGAAGAGAGTCAGACTAATCTACTATAATGCCATAGCTGTGAAAATACAGTGATCCTCCATGGTAAAGAACATTCCTTGGGATCAGGGAAGCAGATAAAAATAACTGCTGGTGGGAGTCAAGTGTCACACTGCCTTTTCCTGGGAAATTGTGAGGGCCACTAGGCTGGAAAAGGATAGAGGGGCTGAAATATTGCATTAGCTGGGCTGACTGTGATAGTGTGTGCAAGTTCTCTGCTGCTCAGTGGTCAAGATCTTCAGTTTTGAATTAATATTTAAAATCTGGAGTCTTTTGCCTTACAGTCTTTTAGACCTGTGCAGGGTTTTGTGTGTTGCGGTTTTTAAAAATATTTTTAAGCTCTGTAGATTTGGGTCCTGTAAAACATCAAGTGGTGATTGATGAGAACTAAACCTGTCTGCCTTTAAGGCTTTGTTGAAGGGTTTGAGATCATTCATGTAGTGGAATAGTAATTTTTTTTATGTAAATGTAGGGCTGACCATAAAGATACGTACCAGAGTTTCTGGAGGAAAGCGAGACTTCACTAAAATCACTTTTTTACTGAGAATACAGTGGTTTTGAGAGATATTTTGACAAGAATCTATCAAGACAAACACAACATTCTTGTTTCTTTCTGTAACACTTTCAATTATAAATATAAATTGAGAAGAAATTAATTTTGACATATCTATGGATTTTGTGTCAGCTTGTGAAAAGTATGTTTTCTACTGCTTTACAAACTTAATTTATATTTTGGATTTCCTTGTAGACATTTAAATGCTACCATAGTACTACTGCATTATCCTGACATTTTCCTGGTCAATTCTATTCCCTTGTTTCTCTTATTCAACACTAGGAATTCTTAGTAAAATATCCTAATGTAAAAAAGTAACCGATAGAACACGTTGGAATCATTGACTCTAGGTTGGTATTTTCTAGAACAATACAGAAAGATGTTTTGGTCTTAATATTTTTGGGATAACTTCCATTTTTTTTCCCAGCCCAAAATCTTATATTCTCATCATTCTCCAATCACTGTATTTAGTATTAGCTCTAAAGAGAAAGCATGCCCGAATTTCTCTTTGTATAGTTATGTGTCTAGAACTAGAATCAGATGTTGTGCTTTCACTCCAAACTTCTACATATTACCCTTGCAACATTATACCGTGCCCCTTTTATGTAGAGATGTCAGGTCTCTCTCTATTTTTACTTTCAGCTATATGAAAATGTCATCAGGGCTAAAACTGAGCTGTTTTTCACACCCCGTGCCCTATAAAACACGGAAACATTGCACTCATTAAATTTTACGGAAGGAATTCTTCTTTCTTATTCCACTGCAAGTAATGTTTTGTGGTGTGTTTTTGGTGGTTAAAGGGCAACAGCAGTTTGAGGACTCACACCCCATTCTTGCATTACTAAATCAGGGATATTCCACTTGTTTTGAGTTACAACTTTGTTTTGCACATCAAGAGTGCCTCGGAGAATATTTGACTCGAGGAACACTGAGAATATATGTACATGTATGTATGCGTTGAGAGATCAAACACATGGGACATAATGAAATTAAAATTTTTACTGCATAAATAAGGGCAAGTTCAGGTAACCAAGATTTAAGAAACTGGAAGAAGTACTCAATGTACTTTGTGAAGAAAGCAAGGGAATATCACTGCAGTGCTATAAGACTTCTTTGGAATGCACTTAAGTCAGCTTTTTGTGATGTGGAGTAACAGGAAAGTTGGAATAGTTATTGCTTGCATGTTTCTGAACACACCATATTATTTTATTGTTATAACATAAAAATACCTGGTGATGTAAATAAAACATTCATTTTAGGATAGGACATATTGAAAATTATCCCTCATTCTGAATGTTTCACTTATTCTGCTGTCAGGTTTGAAAAATGCAATAAATACTATGGCCTAATCTCTGTAGGCATTTTGGGGATAGTAAGCAACAGAAGCCAGCTCTATCCAGGCTATTCTTTTCCATCAGAGGATAAGGAAGAGCAAGGTTCTCCTGGACCCCGAGTTATCCAGTGTGCTCCCTACAACTTTTCCTCAAGCAAAACAGCAGCTGTGTCACTGTGACAGTCCAGACTTCTGTGCTCTGACTCCTGAACTTGTCCATAGCTTTGGGGCTTATTACTGGTACTGTGGAGCCTGAATTTATTCCAGCTCTGGATACTAGACTGTTGAGAATCTCTACTTGCAGTTATGACTTAAAACAAAGCCACTGTTTTTCAGGGAAAATTGCAAAACAAAGTGTAGATTAATCTAAAAGACCCAGCACCTGAAAGGGGAAGAACAATTCAGGACTCTTGACTTCTGCAATGGTCAGATGTGCATAGGCTTGATTTATGCTCTTCCAGGGCTTCATTTCAAAAATTCCAGTTAGACTCTGCCTTCTGCTACAACATATAAATAGTGTTGCAGCATTTAAGACCTGGAACACCACACTCTGAGGAGTTAAATGCTACCTAAATGTAGGAATTTGAGAATTAGGCATCTAGGTCTAAATTAAATGTTTTAGCTTTCTTTGGAGTCACTGGAGAGGGAGTTCCCTGCTCCTTTCCTGCTGTCCCAACACACCTGAGCAGTGGCAGTGGAATTGCTGCAGGTGGGAGCTCTTTGGGCAGTGGTTGTACTTGAGGCTGGACCTGGAATCTCTGCTCCTCTGTGGAGAAGTTTTTGGATTTATATTCTCTGCATGATCAAATGAGAAAAAAACATCTTGAAGAAGCGACTGCTGCATTTGGCTGTGAATCTGCTAATTTAAGAAAAGTATTCCTAGGACTTTAAGAAGTTGCTATTAATACCTGATTCTTTAAAATTAACTCAGTGGTGAGGGCATTTTTAAGAGCCATTAGAATCTATTGTACATAGAATCTGTTTGTTATTTTGGAACACTTTAAATTGCGTGTTACTGACCTGGGGGACTCGATTGGGCGCCACCGTAATGTTTTATATTACCTCATCAACCTTGTTTTATGTAGCTAAAATGTTATTTGCTCCCAGCTAAGTGCCAGGAGCTTGCCGGCGTGGCAACTGGAAAATATTACCCCCTCTGTAACTAGCGCAAGGAATTGTTGTCTTCCCCAGGCATCGCTGACAAGGATTTTACTGGGGAGTAAAAGGATCAGCGGGATTGGCTTGGGCACACCCTCAGTGGCTGTACATCGGTGTTGTCCCTGCTGAGGGTCTGTCCCAAAGATGCCACTCCCTCCCCTGCAGACACGCAGCCACCTGTGCGTGGGGAGTTGTGTGCGAAACACACGAGCGGGGCGCAGTTATTGCTGCCAAGCCGGAATGAGAAACTCAATTCCACGAGGGGATGGGGTAGATTAGTCAAAAAAAAACCCATTGTGCAGTCATACATAATCTCTGCTTTCACGACACGTGCAGATACACCATAAGAACATGCACATTTTGAATATACGCGTACTGCTTTGAAGAGCATCTCAGTGTTTTCTGAAACTGACTTAGAACACTTTAACAAAAATCAAATTACCGTGTTGCAATTTCTAGAGATCACTCTGTGTGAAAGCAGAAATATGAGCTGGACATGGCACAGGAAAATAACATGCCTATGTTTTCAGTTCTTCAGTGTGGATTTGGCTTGTGAGGATGAGAAAAGGGCCAGAGTAACTGCAGCCTCTGTTAATGTCAGTGGGAGAAAGAACCCCATCAGCTTAGAAATAATTCCTTTCCTTGGTCTGCCAGATAAAGCTCGTGTAACCTTTCTTGTTCCTGTGCTCTCTCAGAGCCTAACGAGAGATTTAGTGAGAGCCCCTCTACTGATTCCAGTGATCTTTGGATCACTGCAGCTTCACATCATGCAAATTTATGCAGCGAGAGCAAGGTTCATGTGAAAAATTACGCTCTCCTCTAACATTCAGTTGCTGGATTTTATAAGTCATTTAGTGACTTATTTATGCAAAATTCCAGACTGTCTGATAACACTGTTTTTTGGACCTGAAATTCTGAGAATAAATAGGGATAAAGGGAATACCAAGGCTTAGTTTCTTGCAGCAAAGGTATTCTAAAGCAAATAAGAACACTTCTGCTTTGTAACTAACTGAATGATTCCATTGTAAATTCAGGTTTTGGCTATTTATTTTAAAAGCTGCTGCTGCTTAAATGATTTTCAGTCTGTGCTGATGCATTGTTGCTTTATCTCCATAGTTTATACAGCTGTCAGATACCTGTGGAGGGTCCCTTATAAATCAATTCCCCAGTAGTAATGTGCAATTGGCCTGAAGGGAGGCTCAGGTCACTTAATCTGAGAGGTGCAAAGAGGCATCTTATGTACTGTTTAGTTTTATTTATTTTTGTAAGACTTAAGGCTACTTGAAGCTTTTGTGAAGTAAAAAGGGAGGTTTTAGCCTGAAGGAAATACTATGAACTGTCACTAAATCATTTTGCATTTTCTCAAAACATATCTTTTTTATTTTGAAGTTCTCCACTTTTACTCTGGTCATGCGTCTGTCTCTTCCAACTGCTGTAGTCTGGGAAAAGGATCTGGATCCTGACTAGGATTGCCTCAGTAAAGCTCTGTGTTTAAGGAAGCACACTCAAAAAATGCTGCAGCAACATAATTTTATAAGGGTCTGGGAAAAGGAGATTAGATCTCTCTATTTCCTAAAAAACTTGCTTTGTATGTATGCCTGTCTAGGCAAGAACATATGTGCAAGCAAAAGGAACTGAAAGGAGAAGAGGTAGAAAGAATTGCAGGAAAATGAAGGACTGGCTTTCCAGCATTTGTTTTCCTTTTTATGATAGCATATTTTATTTTATGTTGTTTGGCACAGTATTTGCTTGAGAACTGTTGGGCAGAGGCAGCATTTGGCTCAGTGGTGCTATGTGTGTGACCATTTTACAGATGGAAAAGTGGAGGCACAGGAAGATAAAGACCTGCACAGGGTCCTGTGGTGAATCACAGGCTCAGGCAAAATTAGGGTTTCCCTTCTTAGTGCTAATCCTCCTTAGATCCACTTCATCCCCTCCTCTCAAACTCAACTGCTCAGCAGGTTTTTAAATTGAGGGATGGAGGCCCAGGTTTAAAGAATGCAACCAGACTTTGATATAATTTCTGGTTGGACTTGTCAAATGTGTTGCCATTCCATGCTTGTGCAAACTCTGTGTGTGGAAAACGATATGGATGTGCTGCAGAGCCTGCTGCAAAGCTCAGTGAGGGGGTGGGAATCTTCCCATGGAGCTCTCTGGGATTTGGACCAGACCTCACAGTCATACATAAAGATTATTTCAAAGGGAGAACCACGATGTAAACACAAATCATTTCACATCCGTGTGTCTCAGGAACCTTAATGTGCTACGAACTTGAATATCTATTGTTCAGACCTCTCAGTGTTTTCCCTTTGTTTCTCTGTGTATTGTTTGTACTCTGGAGACCCTATGTGTGGCTGAGGCATCACCAGTGAAGTGTGTGCCTTTTAGGAACTGAATCCCATCAGAAGGCCACAACTTGTGTTAATTTGGCCTCATAAATGTCACCCTGGTACATAAAAAAAGACTGTAAAAGCAGGAAAACATATGTACATTAACATTACTCGAGATACAAACACTAGAATCCATTCCCACACACAGCACATATTTTATTACTATCACAGTTTTCTTTTAGGAGCGCTAAATCCAGTGGTGATGAAAACGGGTTCCAAATTCCATGTTACAAATACACATCCTCTGGCAGAATAAGCTTCTGCCTTGTGACAGGAGAGGGTTTAGCCCTCGATGTTAAAGACCAATTGCCCTTTTGCCACACTCTATCAAATGGCACCACGCTTGTGGCCAACCTCACTTGTGATACTGACGCACAAGAGGAAACTGGGCTGACCAGTAGCAGCTATTGCTGAGAAGAGGAATAAATGAGGTTTTCCATCCTTCAGCGTGTTGCAAACACACACACTACTCACTGTCCACCTTAGCGACCTTCGTTCTTTGAGTAACGTTCTAGGCTTAGGTTATGACATCCATTTAAATACACGAGCATGTTTTAATAGGCGCTAAATAACATGTGGTGGTAGTTCTGCCATTTTTATTGCACGAACTGACGTAGCAAAATATCTGAACGGAGCTTTAAGTATGTGAAGTCAATTAAGCTGCACACACACTTGTACTTGAGAGCACACGTGTTCCGGTAAATTGGAAACACAATTTGAGGCAAGAAGGAAGGTCTGGAGTTTGAAGCAACTTTTTTTTTTTTCTGACTAGTGTTGCAGAACATCCGTTATTTTGTTTTCCCTTCTTTCTTGAGGTGTTCTTGTACTTGCTGCTCTGCTGAGATTTTCTTTTAGCAAATTTTTGGGCTCAAAGGAAGGTCAGTGTGGGAGCGCACCTGCCTTGTAGCCCTGAATAGGTGAAGTCAGCAGGATTCAGTGGAGGTGGTGGAAATGGGCTTCTTGCTGCTCTTGTGCAAATCCTGTACTTCCCCACAGATGTAGAGTGAAGATATTTCCAAATAACTTCTTCATAGAAAAAAAACCACATGAGTAAATTCAGAGCTGTTCATAAAAGCCTATTTTGGTTCCTGTTAGAAACTGTTTCCAAACTTTCCCAGTCAAGGTCTGTGTTTTTCAGTTGATTTAGTTTCTAGGTATTTCAAATACTCCAAAAATATTACAGCAAAGTAATTCTTTCTGACCTCTGGGGAAGGAATAGGGATGATTAATTCCACAATGCCCTTTGGTAGTGAGTCAGCAAGTTTCTTACTCATTTGGTTTTCATGAATACTTTTTTTTAGTGAATGGGAATTTCCTCTTTTCTCCCTTCTCACACCTAGTGAACAACCCCACAGCTGGGCAGGATCCTCTAAATACCTTGACCAGTCCTAAAAACCCCATATTAAGTCATCTTTTCCCAGCTGAATCGCCTAGTCCTAAGGAATATCAACGTGTCCAAACTCCAAGAAAATGCTCATATATTGAGTCCATTGCTCTCTTCATTTTTACTTCATGCCTTTTACTTTATCCCTTGAATTTACAGGTCAGCCAAGGAAAAGGGTCAATACTTCTTTATATGTATTTAGTTTTTCCCTGAAGTAATAGTTTTGCTATGGGCACTTATTTCCATTCTCACTTTCTAGGTTCCAGTTCTCGATACCTCCCTGTATACTATTTTCTTGAAGGGAATTAATAATCCTCCATAATGCTCTTTGCTGAGGTTGTTGCTGCTTTGAAACAATTAATGTGAATAGTGAAAAGTCTGTCTTTCATCAGGGGTTCCTCATGCATGCTCTGAAAGAAGCACTGACTGCAGGAAATGTGGTGGTAGTTGCAGTTCCCTTCACAAATTACATCTTCTGACACTTGATAAATCATGGCTGACATGTCTAACAATGTTAAAAATGAAAATACTCTGTTTTCACAAAAACTGTGCAAAGAAATGCATGCACTGGGTATGCTCACTAGAATTCCTTTTAAATGTTGGTTGATGCTCTTAATTTCCCACTGTAAAGCAAAATGGCAAATGAGACTATAAATTGGGTAAGAAATTGCTGCTTTTTAGATTTATTTTCAACCCGGTGATGTAAATTCTTATTTTCCTCAAGCAGATGTTTTGAACACACATTTGATTGAAAAAGTTATTTATGTGATTGACATGTTTATTAAGCCATGTAACAGCTTTTTAATGTGAACTATTATTTGCCCCTGTTTCTGTATCTATTTTAGCACACGGTTCTCATAGTTATTGCTTTTACCCAAGTTAATTGGTGTAAGGTTTTGTTAGCAAACGGCTTTTTTTCCTGCACACTTGGACCTATTCCACAGCACAAACCATTATGATTACCATTATCATTATTATTACTGGACAAAAAGCTACACCAAACCTAATTCTAGGACAAATTCTACTCCATTTGAAACCTTTTCAGGTTCAGCCTGTTCCATGGAGCAGGGTTTCTATATGTCCTAGATGATCTATAGATTTTTCTGGGGCTTGTACTTTTCATCAGAATTTGGGACTCCTTTGGGATTCACTGTTAAAATATTCTCTACAGATTTTTGAGGTGAGAAAGGAAAAGTCCCCTCTGTTTTGAGATTGGTTGTTTCATTCTAAAATAAGTATAAATATTGAGGTCAACAACTTGCTTCTATGCTCACCACAGCCCTGGACTGCTGTTTGAAAAGTGAAAGACATCCTACTCATTCTGTTACAGTCACGTCTAGAAGTATGAGAAGGGGATTTCTACAAGGATACACAAATGATAGAGTTTATTAACACTTTTCCTGTTAGAATGAGGAAAGGGAAAAAGGGAGAAATGGTAAAATGATGAAATTCAGGGAGGGGAGATTTCTCTAGTGGTAGACACAACAAATTTGTTGGTTTAAGAGAAAAAAGAAGCCAAGGGGATACGCATGCCTGATGCCAGAGAACTGCCAGTGTGCCTGACACACTGGAGAAACTGTTTCAGAACAATCCATCCGTGGGAAAATATGACCTTTATGATATTACCAAGGTCACTGCAAGCTACAGTGATTTGCTGAGGAAGGGGTTCACTGGGCAAACAAGAGATGCCTGGGGTGGGATGCTGTCCCAGGACCTGCTTCGTGTAAGATTTTCAGAATTAGAAATACAGGGATGAATTTATAATTCATAGCTTTTCTCTCTGCTCTCTCTCGCAAAGTCCCACTGAGTATCTGTAGGAAAAAATAAATCCAGAGGGAACAAGGAGTTTTTACATATGTACTGAATAAAAGCGGCACTGGAGGAAATATCCCCTCAGTAGTTTTTAAGTTAATTTCATATTAATTAAAACTCTTGTAAATTTGCCTTGAAGAAGTTTGGCTGAAGCAAAATGTAGAAGTAGGACAAGTCATGGAATCATTTTAGGCCATGAAAGGAAAATCTTAATTTTCCTAGAAGAGGAAAGATCTTTCAATGGAAAACCTCATGATGGGAAGCCTGTTAGATTAGAAAATTTGCATAAATGGACTTTTGCATGCAATGTAGAGGATGCAGCTGAACAGAAGAAAAAGCCCCAAACCTTCGCAGAGTGTGTTGTAGTGAAGGGTGACCTGTAAGAATTTTTGGCCTCATGCTTCCTAAGATTTGGTGCAAATTTGCTTTGTGACTCTTTGCTGTGACCTGCAGCCAGTACAGATCGATCAGAACATTAGAGAAGAACACATCTATCACATACAAGAAACTCCATGGCAAAAGCAAAGAATCCAAATCAACAGAAAACAAATGGAAAACCTCAGCATCTGCAAAGGGCAGGATTTCACTCAAAGGAACTGTGTGAAAAGTGCACTATTATCTATTGTGAAAGTTGCCACAGGGATGGCTACACTGAGTAATTAAAGCCTTGCAGTTTTAATCTGCTTTAAATATTAAATATCTTTAGCTGCCTGTAATTCAGTGTAAACCCAGAAGTGTGTTTGCGTGAATTTAGCCTATATTGGCACTTTGGTCAAGAGATAAAACATCAATTGTCAGGGTACAAGTTGGATTTTTGGTGGTGCCTGTACGGTTTTCCCAAGCTCTGGAATGGAAGTTTAGGTTGACCTGAGGCTGTTACTCAGATTCCCGTGATGAGCATCCCACCTTGCTCCTCAGTGGAGGCATGTTGGCACTATAATGGGAATATTAAAGCTGGGCTGAGGGTGGCAGAGCCCGGCCCAGCAGGCACAGGGCAGGAATTTGGGAAGTTCTTACCTTTCCAAGGGAACCGTTGTGGTGGCAGGTCCGTGTAGGTCACGTAGCCCCGGAGTCTCCAAGGATTCCTGTTTAAATCCACCCCTTACCCAAGTGTTAGCATGAGCAGTGTGGGAGAGAAGGCTGGAATCTGACTAGTAATAACTTGGGCTGCTGGGAATGGTATCCACGCACTCAGTGGGAGAAGTCATGTGGGGCAGAAAAGCTTTTTGCAGGATTTGGCCCATAATTCGATTAATGACTATTTTAGCATGTGCTTTGCAACAGTTGGAGTATAAAGCACATGTCTGTGTATTCAAATCCCAGGGATATTTGAGTGTTTTCTTCTCTGAGTAGTATTGCTATAAATACAGAATATATGCTCATTTCAAGAAAGGATTTAAATTAAAACTTAACAAAAATCTGACCTATACTCTTCCACTTTTTATTTTTCGAGAAAGTTCCTTCTCAAAATAAAGAAGAGTTTTTGTAGTGGTGAACATACAAGCTTCAATTGTTTTCCTTTAGGAGGCTGGTGCAGTCACTGCCCATCAACCCTCTGTTATCACCAAGACCCACAGCTAAATTCTTTTTAGACACTTCCACTTTTACAGAAGTTTCCTTTCTCTACTTTGTCAGGAAAAGGTCTTGGCTTGAAACCAAGAGGGCCATTTGGATTTAAATTTTGATGGGTTTAAAAAAAAAAAAAAAAATCTCATTTTGAAATACATAAACCCATAAATCAAAGATTAAGTTGTATTTTGAATAGCACTTTTCCTCCAGCTGAGGTAGAGGAGTTGGAGCAGTGTACTGAGCTGTGAAGATTCTTCAGGGGTGGAAATCACAAAATGTCCTGGAAGAACTCTGCAGTGGCATTAAAATGAAAAGGATTGGGAGGTACTAGTGCACCTCTGGGCCAAGAGCTGATGTGAAATGCTGGTACTATGAGAAAGCTTGCCAGTTATCTTGCCATTAAGAAACTTTTTTGTGAGGCATCGCTATCAGCCCACCGATAAGGTATCGCAAACCAAAAGCCATCTCCACCCTCTGCACCAGCAGCTCTGGCTCAGGGGCCTGAGAGAAGGCAGCAAGTGGAGGCTGGTGAGCTGGGAGGGAAAGGTGAGTTACAGGCAGGATGGTGTTTGATAAAGGAGGTGAGAGAGAAAATCGTGTGAAGGTGTTGTTCTGGCCTTTGGATGCCAGGGTTCACTCGCAGAGCTGCAATGTGTGAAGGCTCCCACTAGGAAATGAGTGTTTGCACCTCCCCAGGCTCAGCAAACTGCGTGGATAAGATGCCTTCCTTTTGACGTGAAAAAGGCTGAAAAGGGAGTTGCTGTTTTAGACAATGAGCAGCTGTTCACTCCAGCACAAAAAGGGTGGGGAAGAAAACACAAAGTCATAGGACGCGTTGCAGTTTCCCTCCAGGTTTTCTTCATGAATCATGTAACATTTTCTTTTCATTTTTTAGGCAAGCAGGATGAAGGAATATCACATTAACCCAAGCATCTTAACTGAGACATGCGTTTATTCATTTGGAGGGTTTCTCTTTCATCATTCTGTATGCAAACAGATTGGCATTATTTTAATGCTAAGTGTTTTCTTTGCTAATCCGGGTGAGATTGATGCATGAAATGCAGAGCTTTCTAGCCAAGTGCTCTTAAAGGAAAAACCATGGTCCATGAATAATAAATTTTAGGCAAGACTAAAGATATAAGATGCTGTTCAAACCCGAGCCAAATGGTTTCTCCGCTCTGAACAACAGCTGTAAACATAAAGGGTGGCTTCACTCAGATTTGGGAGGTTTAAATTACACGATTTATGCCTGGGAATTTTGGAGCTGTGGTATTTACATCTACCTTTCCCTCCTCCTCAGCAAAATCCTACCTTTTGTCTTTGGAATTTAAAAATTATGACTTCCTAATAACGCATAGAATTCAAAGAACAAAATCTTGACCTCTCAGAGCAGTTGTCTCAAAAAATAAATATGGAGATTATGTTAACTAAATGGTCTGTGAATGCATAGCCCCGTGTTCATTTTTCTCAGTGTCTTACCAGGAACATTGTTGGAAGCCTTCTTTCTCTTTTAGCTGATGCATGGGAGAGCCAGAGCTCTGTGTCTCTGTGGGCTGCAGGCTCAGTGTCCAAGGTACTGGTAGCAATAATTACTCAGGTTCTTCTACTAATTAAATCTAAAACATTTTGGTAGTCTTTCCTATGAGGTCCCCATCAGAGCTGCTGGGTGCTGCACTCTTAGTTTGGTCCTCACTTTGGATCCAGAGAGAAATTCCATCGTGTTGGCATTAACTTATCTAAAGGGTTTATGTGCATATTCTGTGCTCCATTCCTTTTCCTTTTTGTGTTGGGAATTTTTGAATAATCAAATTTAATATCCAATTAAAGGGCATTTTGTGGCCCTTTTAAAGTTTCTCCTAGGGTACCCACTAGAAAAGGTATTGTTGGCTTTTCTAAATTGTTGAAATAAGAAATTCTAAATCCTTTCTATTACAGTTTATTAGGGCCTCTGCGGTTTTGGTTAATTGTCACAGTCTTGTTTACAGTAGGTGGAGGAATTTTAATATCTAGAGCAAGATGGTTTATTAAATCAAAAATATTTTATGGGAAGTTGCTATGAGCTGAAGGAAGTGGTGTAAAACGCACTCTTGGGGGTCAGCTTTCTTATAGTCTCATGTAAGAAACAAAGAAAGAACATCTATAAACTAAGAGTAGAAAACTCTGGGTGACAAACCAGGACTGCCCCTTCTTTTTCGGGTTGCTTGGGTACCAAAACTCCTAATTTCTCATCACTGCCTACAAGAGAAATGCTGAGCTGCAGCAGATCATCCCAGTGTGATGCCTTCCACATTGCCCTGTCTAATCCAAAGGCAGCATTCGACCCCAGTAAGCCAGAAGACAACCAAAGTGTTGATGAAATCAGACCTGGAGATTGGTGGTGGTGAATTCACAGTGCCTGTGGAAAAGGGTCTGGGAGAAGGGTCTGGTGTGTCCTCAGGACCTTGGCCACGAACACCTTGGCTGCAGTTTGCCACTCCAGGTTTTCAATCAGCTGCTGGTGATAGGATGTAATTTGTTTTATCTGGCTTTTGGAGGGCAGCGGGGAAGGAAGGAAGAAAACAATTTACTTTTGGTCTTCTGCTTCAATTAAGGCTGTCAGGTGGCTTTAACTGAGAGAGGGGAAATCCCCACTGTAGGTGCACATGGTCCCACTTGACCCATTTTTCCTGATGCACTTAAAAGGGGGTTATGTTTGTTTTTAGTGCATACCTTCAGAATAAAGGAAAACCGAGGGGCTTTTGTGACAGCCTGATAATTGAGGTGCGCTCTGCTACAGCAGTGGCTTTTCAAGGAGGGTGCAGGTGGGCCCTACATCTCCAGGCGAAGCAATCTGTCCTTCCTTTTATTTCCAAAGGAGTAGTTATTCCTGGCTGCTGCTGTTCTCCTACATCTTTCTCTCCCGTGGTATTTGCTTTGTAGCTCTGTAGGTATTTATGGAGCCTTCTCTGCTGTCCTCTGTGATCACCTCTGAGCGAGCCTTGAGTTTTAGCCCAGAGGCTTCCCGTGGGGTAATGAAAAATTGCAAGAGAGATACGAGTTCTTTAGGGTTGTATGGGAAATCTATGTCCAGCCTTGGAAGCAAGTGCTGTTCCCTGATCCCAGGCTAGTTCCTGCTGCAGTGAAGTATCTTTCTGTTCCACAGCGTGTGTCATTTCTTCTTGGTATTTTTCTACTCGGCAGCTGATGTCATCTGCTTTTTGCCTCCGCAATTATGCTTCTAGCATAGAAAATAATTGCGGGGAGCAAGAGATAAAAAGCTTCTGAGAATTCCCATGGACTCTCTTCTGCTTCAGACAAGGAAAGATCCCTCTGGCATCATTGGAATTTTGTTGCCTGCTGCTATTGAGAGGTCCTGAGGACTCTGTACAAAGAAATAGGCTGCATTTCCGTAGTGGGAATTTCAGCAGTAGAGTCTGACTCGAGTCAGAGACACTATCTCATCTGGGGCCCAATCCTGCTGCCAGTACAATTCAGAGGGATAAGATCAAGCCTTGAGCTGGTGGTGCAGTGACAACAGCCCTCACACAAACCCTTTTGAAGGGACTCTTTGTGCTCAACAGGCCCTGGCAAATTGAGTCCCAGTCGTAAGCACAGAGGGAAGACAGGGCTGGTGACATTGCCAGGGTCTGTGATAAACTCGAAGACAGAGCACAGCACGATCTGCAGAAATCTATGAAGTGCAGTAAAAAAAAAAAAAAAAGGAGATATATATATATATATATATATATGTTGAAGATGATGTTTCAGATGTTTCAGAATGGGGCACATCGTATCCCTGACAAGGCACCTGGAAGGCTTGGTCCTAAAGCTCCAGTGATTGGAATTGAATCCATGTGATCTGCCTGGGGGAGCAGCCAGGACGGCATTTTTCACCTTCCAGTGGGTAAGACACTGCTGTAGGGGGAACAGGACCTCACAACTTTCCAGCAGGGTGAGCTGAGTGGGGAAACAGGGCGAAACTGAGGGGGTCTATTTGCCTTACTCAGGTTTGAAGCTGGAACCCATCACTGATTTCACTTGCAGGTGAAAATCAAAGGCCGTGGCTTTTCTTTCTTTTTCCTACCATTTTTTTGCGTTTGTATGTAAGTGGCTTCGAAAGTCTCTTCCCTATAGTGTAAATCAGACCTTCGGGCTGTTACAATGAAACACTGAAATCTTTTCATACACCTTGCAACCAAAAAATGTCCTATTTACAAGTTCCTGCTTTGTGCTGGAAGGCCACATATAAAATATTAAATCCCCAGATTTACCGTCATCTTGGCTTTGCATTTTGCTTCCCTCTCCTCTTGAAAACAATCACAGATACATTTCTGTAGCAAGCATAGGGAAGATAACCCCACATATCTCTGAAAAACACCCAACAAAAACATTAAGGCAATTCAAATATGCAAATGAATCTCTAATTACTTGGTTTGCAGACAGTTGGAATTGGGTAGTAATACCCATTAAATCAGTTTGGGAATGTTGGCCCTGCACAACCTACAGACACATCAGAGCAAGGACTTTGGCTGAAATCAGTCACACTGCAGACACAGCAGGCAGGGCTCCACCCATCTTCTGGAAATCGTGATCCTGTATGCTAAATTTTTATGTAAATTGTGCTTGAATTGTTAATCAAATAAGATACTCACCAGCTGCTGCTCTTCATGGTATAATCAGCAGCCTTTAAAGGGAATTCCACAAAAGAGAAAGGCCAAAACTGTAATTATCTCATAGAAGCAGAATTTTTCTCTCATGAGAACAGATTTTTTTCCATTGAAAATGAATCCATTTGCAAATATAATGATTATAATTCACATGAAGAAATTAATTTGCAGTTACATACTCAGCTGTACCTGTCACTGCCCTTTAATTCTGTTTCCAGGTCTCTAACGTGTCTGGTGATATATTTGATGTGAAAAAATGATTCTCAGAAGAGATGGAAAATTTAAAATTAGCTCCAAGAGCTGGACATCAAACACCCAGTTGGAGTTCCACTGAACCTTCCTCTGGTTCTTAGAAATAAGCAATTTATAATTGTAATGAAAATCCTAGGTGAAATTAGCGAACAGAGCAGTGGAAGGGATCTTTTAGAAGGAATAAGGTTTTTCTCTGTTATTTTGAGCTCCGAGCGTGTATGTGAGTGCACATTTTATATATAATGTTCTGCCTACATGTCATAGCCAGGCTGATTCTCTTATTCACACCATAAACACATATACAGTAGTTTAATTCATCATGTGCAGAGGGATAGTCGAGAACTGGAAACATAAATCAAGGTGAATTGTGCTATCAATTCCTTCTGTGAGTGTCAAATAATGCCCATACATCACTTGATAAAGATAAAATTCATATATTCTTGCACAGCTCAGGTTTCTATGCAGGTGTTATTTAAAGCACAAACCTGAGGAGAGAGAGTGAAATACCAGCTGAGGTAAAACCAACAGTGTCTTGTCTGCAGAGGTTTTCTTCAAGCTCAGTCTTCCTACACAAGTTCTTAAGCTCAGCAATACCCTCCAGATTGCTTTCTGGGTTAGTTTAATCCGTACGGCAAAATACCCCCATTACATATGGCAGAACCCAACCCTTGCTTCAGCTGGGTTCTGCTCTGGAGTCCTGCTCCTCTCTTGCTGTAAATCTGCATATCTCTCACCCTGGGGGAAGAACGTAGACATTTGTCACTTCTTCCATTTTCAAGTTCATCCTTTGCTGGTATTTTGTTGTTTTTTTTTTTTTCCCCTTTGGGGTCTGTTATTCTCCAGGCTGTGCCAGGTGTCTGGTTTGTGCCATTCCCAGGGAAAAGGGACATGCTGGTGCGACACATCTGCACCGTGTTTGTGCTTTCCGTATTTTATCCTTTTTTAATTCATGCTGAGAATAATAAAACCACAAAATGGCTTGGGTTGGAGGAGACCTTAAAGATCATCCAGTTCCAGCCCCCTGCCATGGGCAGGGACACCTTCCACTGGAGCAGGTAGCTCAGATCCCCACCCAACCTTCCCTGAGCACTGCCAGGGAGGGGGCAGACTGTAACTGGGGGGTGATGGATGTTTCCACTTCCTTAAAAGAGACATAAGTCAGTTTGTTTGTTTTACAGCCTTATTTCATAATTGGAATTAATGACTTTTCCTGGAAGATAATCAGGCATTGAGCAATTATTATCTTGATCCTTGGTTAGGACTCTTACACATTCTGATAATGAGTGAGTGTCATTTCTTTTTACTTGAAGAAAAATTCCTTTTTCAGGTTTTAGAAAAGTAAAATCTGAAAAAGAAACACAGCGAAGAGCATACTCCACACTCACAAACCCCCAAATCTCTCCATGTAACAAGTTTTGTTTTCTTGGACTCTTTGTTTTGCAAATTTGTTTTCAAAATATGAACTATCACTCAGGCTAAAAAAGAAAAAAGAAACAAGTGTTTTTGATTTAGGCTACTGAAAAACATTCTTTTCATCCTAATTCTTGGCTTAAATAATGAGATGAAAAGTGGTAATTCTCAAAATAAACATTTTGAAAAAATAATTTTTAAAAGGGAAATATTTATCCCCAGTCGTCCACAGGTTTTGCTGGAACACAGATGTATTTTGATGTAATATGTGATGAATGTAAAGAATGAGAGAGAATTGTGTGCTATTTGTCTTGGGAGGAAAAAAAATCCAACATCTAGCAACGCAGCAATAATGGTAGATTATACAAACATCTTGAAAAATAACAAGTCACGTGTACTCTACAACGTTGTTTAAGAAAATATTCCTTGTTTCATAAGTTGTGTGAAATTCTTCATAGTTGTGACACAGCCTATAAGCCACTTACACCAGATTTCCTGCCTTTGCCCTATGAGGCTTCCACCACGGAGAGTGGGGTTTTACATGATTTTTAAAATACCAGGAAAGGTGTCATTGGAGGATGATAGAAAGTACAGTTTGTGACTGAATGGGTATGGCTCATTCTCTGAGTGTATGACGGTGAGAAATCTATGCAGAGAAATACGAATGAAACTTGCAGGCAAGGAGTGTTTGCAGACAAATTTTTCAGCACTATTTTGTGGAAAAATTAATCTTTCTTAGAATTGTTTGCGGTAGTGGTAGTTTAATCCAATTTTCCTGCAAGTTCTTTAGATATACATTTCTGTGAACCAGTGCTATCCATAGGCATTTTCCCCTAAATTGCTGAAGGAATGTGTTTTAAAAATTCTAAAAGCAATTAAAGCAGGAGGAATTTTTCTCTTCATTCTTGAAACCCCTTATTGGCAATGTCAAAGAGGTTTATTTTTCCTGAATCTAATGATTAACAATAAAGCTATAGAAACAGCAAGTCCTACCTAAGGGGTCAACAATTAGTGAACTACACATAGGTTTAGACAGATGGAAGCAGTTACAGCTCAAGCATTGGGCAGGAGAAACCGAACTCAATGGCTGCACTTCCAAAAAGGCTGCAAGATATAAAATGCTCCACCCATAAAATATGTAATAAAATATTTACAGAATTCCACAAGATCATTCAAATCTCAATATTAAAAAAAACCAAAAGAAATAACAAAAAACCAATCAAAAAAGGGTGTGGGAGGGGATAAAACCTGCCTTTTCCAAAACTTGCTGTTGATACCAAGGAAGAGAACTCCATTTTCCTTTTCATTCGCAGGAGGGAATGTGCTCTGAGTCACAGGGTGCTATGGGGCAAACGTCCTCATGGAACAAAGAGTTCCTGACACAAGTGAGAGCAGCTGCCAAGGAAGAAGGGATACACAAAGACTCACCTGGTTCCATTGTGTAGAAGAATGTTGAAGCAACCTTTATGCACTAGCTTGCTATCGAAAAAATATGAAGTCTAGAAAAGAAGAATGTCTTAAAGCCTGTGGAAATGTAACCAGTGAGCTAACACTGAGTAATCCTCCTGCCTCTGCCAAACTAAGCATTCCCTATCTGATAGATTAAATTCTAAAGATAAATGCTAAACATCAAGTGCAGCAACCTAAAAGTATCAGGGGCTGATTTGAACAAAACACTCAATTGTTTGTTCATACCTTCAAAGGGGTGTTTTCCAAAGTGTTCTAGGAGCACCAGTCCCCTCCCTAGCAATGGAACCTGTAATGATAAATTATCTTCCCCCTGGCACACGCAAAGTGAGCTTTAGTTCTGTTCACGGGATATTCAGTGCAAGGTCTTTGCTGAAGGTGCATTTTGCAGTGTAGCATTGACGAACCCTGTTCTGATGTGAGCTGGGGTGTTCGTATGGAAGAGCCTGCAGGATCAGAACACCTACTGAAATAATAGTTTGGTGGCTGACTCGTAGATTTCTGGGAAGTTCAGCATCACTCTTAACCAAGAACATCAGTAAGAGTAACCGAGGTGAGTGTGAAGGAGTGGCCAACAGGAATTGCTCCCTGGCAGGTTATGGCATGATCCTGCTTGGTTTTTACCCTCTCTGTGTGTCCAAGTGTTTTCAGAGAGGGATAAGCTATAGGGTGACGACAGCTGGAAGATGATCCCAGGGAAATGCTTCTGCCCACCTCCGTCAAGTCTTGTGATGGGATTTAAACTTAGTTCCTGCCTTCTTTTGGAGAAGAGAAGGTTGTGTGGAGATCTCATAGTGGCCTTTCAGTACCTGAAGGGGTCCTACAAAGAAGCTGGAGAAGGACTCTTCATTCAGGAACTGCAGTGAGAGGACAAGAGAGAAACCCTGGGACAAGGGACAGCCTGAGAGTAGGTTTAGAGTAGATGTTAGGAAGAAAAGCTTGACTCTGAGGGACCTGAAGTACTGGCACAGGCTGCCCAGACAAGCTGTGTCTGCGCCATCCCTGGAAGTGCTCAAGGCCAGGCTGGGCAGGCCTTTGAGCAACCATTACTTGGTCTAGTGGAAGGTGTCCCTGCCCACAGCAAAGGAATTGCAACCAGATGATCCTTAAGGTCCCTTCTAGCCCAAACCATTCTATGATCCTAAGTTTAACAAGAATTTGAAATGGATTCTTAAGGGCCAAATGAAGCCATAAGCAGAATTGTCTCCTTAATTATGGGACTTTACCTTGATTTTTAAATGCATACAAGATGCTGAAACCCAGACTGCCAGGGTGTTTGGATATATCTATTTCTGCTTTAAATAAAGAGGAGTGAACCTAACTCTGAGAATCTTGTTCCGAGTGTGCTCTGTCAAGGAATCCATTGAAAAGCTACAGTTTACCTCCAACTCAATAAAGCCTTTCTATCAGCAGCAGCAGCATTAAGGAACAATAATTAAAATAATAATTCCATGAGGGGTTGTTTCTGTTTAGTTCTGTTTCTAAGGCACTGTACAG
Source organism: Picathartes gymnocephalus (assembly GCA_013390045.1). Lineage (NCBI taxonomy): Eukaryota > Metazoa > Chordata > Aves > Passeriformes > Picathartidae > Picathartes > Picathartes gymnocephalus. The sequence goes on from WEKY01032919.1 coordinate 232,196, forward strand.
GCGGTGGCAGGGAATTCCCACTGTTTCTCTAGACGGATGGATTACAGCTCCAACCAAATCCAGTGGTCTCGTTTTCAGTGTGTCAGGGCCACCACCCCGTGCCCCAAGTGATTGCACTGAGCTGAGCTGCACGGGCCTACAGCCCAGTCAACTTTAAGGTCCAATCCCACAGTCAATGGGAGTGTTGTCTGTTTAAGGACTGCAGAGTCTGGCCTGTCTCCAAGTTTTTACAGGTCAAATAACATAAGGGAATATTTTAGTCTGAACCACTTCCTGAATTCCCGATGAAGAATGTAGAGGCAAAATATAATGAATGGTGACTGCATTCTACTCTAAACAATAGCTGCTATTTACCAAACAGCGTGCAGTGTGTAAATTAAATGTGAGATTTCCCCCCGGTCTTTTGACTTCTTAGAAACTTTTCGTTCTTAACACTTGGGATTTGGACTGACTACAGAATTTCCTAGAGATTCATATGGATACAGTAGTGAAGGATGTCAGAGGTGTCAGGCTTCCTTGCAAGGCAGATTCCTGCACGATTTGTATACCACACATAGAGAACATGCATTGACATAACCCATTCTCTTTTACACAGGGATGAGGCTGTAACTCTCCCTGGGCAGGAATAAATCAATGGGCAACAATGTTCTCTAGGTGGCACCTCTCCCAGGGTTCCACCGTGGGGTCAGGCACACCACCCTCCTCACTCCTTCACTTCAGGATGGTATCAAGACTGGAGACGCTCTAGTGGACTCTGAGATTTAGGTTAAACTATGTCTGATGAGTTTTCTGCAGGAATTTTTAGATGTTATAGTTTTGCAGCTCGTATGGAAATGGACAATATATTTTTAGATTTAACAGAGATGTGTGTATCACTACACATCGGTAAAAAATTAAGAGTTAGTGGAAATGAGTACACAAACCTTTTACAGGTTGAACAGGCAGAGCTTCAGGCCACCTTTGCGCAATTCATGAAAAAGGTCTAATTACTTATTTACTGAATGTGTGCTTCAAAACATTACACAAAAGCACTTAAGTGCCAGGCTAGCAGTCGCTTCATTTCACGAAATGAATAACGATTGCATTAATGGAGGACTCGTGTGCTTGAAGGTTGAGCACGTGTTTAAGCAACTTGCCAAATCAGAAACAGTCATTAATTTCAGCTGCCAAACTATTTTTGTGGTTTTGGACTGCAAATTGGAATACCCAAAGAGATCAGATATCAGTATCCCGTGGGAACAAATGAATACATAGGAATATCAATGTCTTCTTGGACTTAACACAGGGGACAAAAAATGAGCTGTAGATCCAACATCTTAGGTCACTCTGAAGGGCTTTGGAATAAAAAACATGCAGGAGACATGCTTTGCCTGTAATGGTGTAAAGCTGACACCATCCATAACCTTACTGCAACATATCCAATTCAATTAGCATGAACTAATACGGAATTCTAATATGGAGCTCATCCCTGCAAGTGTTCAAGGCTGGGCTGGATGGGGCGTTGAGCAACACGGTCCAGTGGGAGGTGTCCCTGCCCATGGCAGGTGGGATGGAATGAGATGAGCTGAGCTTTAAGGTTCCTTCTGACCCAAAACATTCCATGAGTCTAAGGTGAGCCAGTTAATATCCATTTTCCTCCTGATGTGTTTTCCTAGTAGTGATTAACTCATTTTACAAAGCCTTCAGGATTTACCAGCAAGCCAGGAGGTGCAATTTTGTGCTAGAGAAGGCTGGAACCTTCTGTTCAGTTTTTGCAATTGCCTCCTGACAGTCCCGTGGATTGTAGTCCCTGCAGGCATTATTCATTATTCACTTGACCAATCCCAATGGATTCAATGAATTTACTTTCAGTAAGAAATTCTCTGCACCCTCTGGAAATGTCCCGTGCCTGTATGGATATGGATCTTTAAGTGCTCTTTCAGAGGCACCAGGTGAGTGATGCAGCTGAACTACCTGCGGCTGGCACAGGCACAGGTGTCCCTGAAAAGCCATTCTTTGGAGTTTAACACCAATATTTGTAACCAGAGTGTGCAATTTTATGCATAAACCTGTATGCTGCTGCTTCCAGACTGCAGCACGAATTTCTTCAGCTTAGCTTGGCTTTGAACTGTAATTTGATTTTTATAAGGCTGGTTTCCAGCTGCAGCGTACAGCTTTAAAAGACCACTGAGTTATTGCTGAGCTGCTCAGGAAATATTTTAATATCTGCATTAGACAGTAAAATAGAAAATTAAAGGACAATTTTAATTAGAAAGTCAAAATCCATGACTCTTTCTTCAGTTTGCAGCAAGTAAATGCATTTTTAGGTGAGAAGTGCCAAAACCTGTAAAAAGGTTGGAGGAAAAACACTTGAAGCAAAAAAAGAGAAATGTAACAATAGCAAATGATTTTAAACCAAAGAGTAATGATTTCTTAAGAAACAATCAGACTCCTTCTGCAATGCACAACAAAAGAAAGAATAAAAATATCAGTTTGAAACCCCAATTTTCTGACACATGAGAGTTTAGATTTTTCTAAGCAGCTTAGTAACAGTTGCAAGTGCTGCAACTTATCCCCAGGCACTCCAAGGGCAGTTTGGTCTGGATAGCAAGTGGAGTAATTAAAGAGCACTTATATGGGCATCCCAATCTTATGGTGCTGCCAAAATGCACTGGCAGGGAGACAAATCCCTCTCCCACCATTTTTTTGGTCTTTCATCCCTTTTCTCCTCAGTGACGGAGAGGTAGGGCCTGAACATCTTCCTCAGTCTTCTGTTCCAGACCTTTTCAAATAAGTTAGGCTTTTATTAAGATTTACCATGATAGGAGAGGTGTGGTTTACCCATAAAATGGTATCCAGGAAGGTCCCGTGCTTCTTTCTGGCAACTTTGCCTAAAACACACTCAGAATAAGAATGATGATAAATTCTGATGAAAATCTAGGGTTTCAATGGCAAGTCCAGTGTTTCCTGGAAGATTGCATCTCCTTTACAGGGCATAATGGAGGTTATGGACTTTGAATGGGATTCTTAAGGTTGTTTCTCAGTACTTTTGGCGAAATTGGTTTGTAGGTAGGTCTCATGTTGAATATTTTAGGGTTAGATGGCAGCTTTCCCCTCAAGCCATGCGTGTGAGTGCTCAGCAACCACAACACCAAGACAGGGGTGCAGGATGCTCTTTGTAAGGGCACACTGCTGCTACCCCTGGTGACCCACATCAGCCACGGGGATGTGAAAACAGAGCTCTTTAAATGTCTCCCCGTAGGTCTGGGTATGGGAACGCAGAGATCTGGCAGGGAACTTTGGGGGACCATATCAATGCACATCCATCGGGCAGGCACAGACCCGTGATGATTTGTCTGACATGATAGACATGGTAGAGGATTTGTCCGACACAGCTGAGTTATAAGGAACATACGAGTGGAAACAGGAACATTATTCTTCTTTCATACAAGTCTTTTAATATATAGCCAGCTAAATATGTAATAAAATACCCGGCTTTGAAAGTTGTTTGTTTTCTTTTCCTCCTCATATTAGGCTTCATCTTCTTGTGCAGCTAATTCTTTGGGAAGGATTCTCCCCCACATTAAATTTTATAGGTCATTTGATGCAGAGTTGCTACATCAGAGACATATAACAACATGAAAAAACTTGGTGTTTTTAAACTGTTTTCTTATTTAGAGATATTTGTTGGCTTTGTTCTCATGCAGCAGATTACAAACAGAGGTTTTATTCCTTTATATTCCAAACAGTGGCAAATCTATATTGGCATGGTCTCCATGCCAATTTTCTGTCTGCTGAGCTCAGCTAACTTTTCTAAAGTGCCCGTCAAACAATTTATCCAAAGAACAGAATATTCAATATATGCAGCATTGCTTAAGATCTTTGATGCCTAATCAGCACAAGTAGCTCTAAACCATTTCTATGATATTGCCTTCTAAGCTCCTAGTTTGCTGCAGCAATGGTTTCAATCAATCTGCAGTTATCCATTAACATGTCATGTGTCCCTGATTAAACGTAGGCTTGGTTTTCTTCCCTAAGGACTGCAGTTCATTCTCCCATCAGTAGACTTGGTGTCATGTGGGTTATGGGATGGGAGCAGGAGCTGAAACGGGCTCAGTTGCCAGAATCTGCTCTTGAATTCAGTGCAGTTAGATCAGGATGTTGCTGGAGTCGCCCTCATCTTCTCATGGACACCCAGAATCAGTGCCGGTGCCAGCTGTTGGCGTAGCTGGGGTGGGAGGGACTGTAACCTGTGTCGTGCTGCCCCTCTGGTCTTCCCCATGGCGCTGGTGCAAGTTAACGCGCTCAGACGCTGGCGGTGCTCCGCTGGCTTCCCACACTCCCACCGCCGCAGCAGTAAAGGAAGGCCAGACCTCCCCCAGCCACTGGGGAGGAAAAAAACCTCAGACCAGGTCAGCCGTCTGCACCACATGGGAGTGGGTATTTCTGCATACCTTTGGGTGCTGGGACTTTGGAGTGTTTTGCAGCAAAGATATGTCTTTGATAAATTCAGATTTCCTATCTCAGCCCTCTTCACATACTTGTAAATGACTCTCGGAATGAAAAAGCCAGGTTTGTCACATCTCTACGGAACTTAGAGGTGACATGTTTGGAGGCCTTGTGTGGCTTTTTGGTAGAACATTTCAAGTGTATCTGGCTTTAGGTTTTCTGAGGACTTCCAGTCATGGTTTTCAGGCACTTTTTTTTTGGAATCCATTACAGAGATTCGTGGTTTTCCACAGAAGCACGGAGATATTTAGTTATTAGAGTAATAATAGCACTGTATTTCCTCCTTCCACAGAACACCATTCAATAAAGGAAATGGCTCTCTTGGTCTGCTGGCATCAACACTCGTTCTTTCCTCTCTCTTTTACTCCAGAACATCACTGTTTTTACAAAAGACTTATTCTGCTGGAGTCTAAAACCTAAAACCTGTTCCTGACCAGTGGTATCTCTTTGGACAGAGGGGTTTCCGAGAGATGGACATTGCTATTTGAAAATTTATATTAATTGTCAGTTCCATTATACATTAATAGATTTGGGAAAAAAGAATTATCTTGGTTCTGAGATTGTCCTGTAACCTTTATGCTCCAGGCTGCTGTGATCACTGCTTTGTACTGCTCTGCCTCTAGATCCTCGTGGGTATGCATCAATTAATCTTGTCTCACAGTTAGCTAGATCACCCCCCAGAATATCTCTGCCACCAAACTCCTCTTCCTGCCTCCCTGTAATCCGCACAAGTCAGCTCTCCTTATTCTGTGTTGTCAAGATCTTTGAGCTTCGTACCTGGCATGCTGCTCTGTAGAACTGGAAATAATCTCAGTTTGTACTCCAGCCTTTACAAATTAGTAACACATTATGACGAGGGCAATTTTTTCTAGCAAGCGCACAAAAGAGCATTAATGTGCCTATGTGGGTGTCTGCTTTAGAAAAAATAAGGATACAGAGACTGAAATGCCACTGGACATTCACAAGAGGGATGTTCAATCAATCATTAAATCACATCCTGCTCCTCAGACAAGGGATAATTTTTGTCTCACGCAAGTGGAAGTTGAAAGAGTTTAAATGAACTTCCCAAAGCCGTTCTGGGCACAGGTATTACACTGGATGTTCTGCTTTAAGGGTGCAAAGTTCTGCCAGAGGACTAGACATTTGGAAGTTTGCCCTGAATTATTCCACTTTTCCTGTTATCGACTTCGTTGTAGTCAGTGCCAGGCTTTAGATTCATTGAGTCTCTCTCATACAAATGGTGGCCAATACAGGGACAGCTCAGGTCCTTAGACTGAATAGTCTACGTAAAATAAAATTCAGATTTAATTCTATAATAAATGACATCCACTCTTAGAACAGTAGCAGGAGTGAGAAACAGAGAATTGTGATTTGAGTTGCTCTCTGCTTTCCAGGATCTTGCTTCAGAAAAGAGGCAACAAATGGATTTCATTAAATGGAGTTTAGGCATAAATTTCTGAACAGAGTCTTCAGGGTAACCATATGTGTTTTATGTGTCTTCACATGAGAAATGTTGTCACAGGAAGCTGAAATGGATAGTCCATACACATAAATGTCCATTTGGAGAGGCAAGTCTAGGAATACCACATTGATGTACTCCACTGCACAGCAGCTGATTTTTGTTTGAAAATGACCTTTTATACTGACTGGGGGTCTTTAGTTGCCTGGAAGTGTAAAACTGGTTCTTGGCTAGATGTTTTGACATGTGGCAAAAATGAAGAATAATGCTTTATAATCTCCCTGGAATTTGAAACCTGGTTAACTGGAAGCCCTTAATATTTTCAGGTCCTTGGACGGCAGCCACTGCAGTTACATAAATGCAAAATATTATTGGAATAGGTAGTAGGTGTCCTTCCTTCCTTAGGAATTGCCCCACTTAAAACCTCAGTTCCTGTCCTGTCCCAAAAGTTCTTTTTAATCTTGTTTTTCTAAGCTATGACTCAGTTCCCCTGCCTTCTCCTCTTCTAGGTTGAATCCAAAGTTGTCCAATTCTTTTCCCTACATGGTCTGGAGCAGTGGATATGATGTATTCTTGTTTACAGTATGCTAAAGCAGAATAGTTCTGAGATGTTTACAGGTACTTCCTGCCCCGGAGGAAGAATATAGGATTTCCATCCTCCCCAGCAGCAGTGCCTTGGCCTTGCTGGAGCCGAGGAACTCAAGCTGTGTGATCTCTCCCTTCCTGTTTCTCTTACTTGATGCAACGTGGTCGAGTTGTTTGATATCTAGAGTGAAGGATACAGAAACTCCAGCTTGCTAAATTCACCACTTATTTCCTTTATTTTGTTCCCTACCAGGAAGTTGTGAGGATTAACCTTTTTTCTTTGCAAGTTAAATGAGGTCCAATATACACTTGAAATACTTAGCAGCTTTTCTCTTTCGTATCAGGAAAGCCGGACTCTTAAGGCTGCCTGTCTTCACTTCATGCAAATTTGGGGATGGCTAAAAATTTTCAAACACTTTTGCATCTCTTCCTTCAGGGGATTTTCCCTTTAACTCTTAAGGAGACCCTAGGTGGAACTGGCAGCTTAAATACCTAAGTACTCTGTTGGGAATTTCACCTCGTATTTATTTTCTGCTTACCTTCTTTGCAGAAGAAGGTCTCTGTGACCATTATTTGTAGGAAGTTTTTTGAGCCCTTCTCTAAATTACTCTGTCTGCTGTTACTGTGTAGTGCTCTGGGTCCCTATTTCTCGCTGTAGAGTTCCCCATCCTGGTAAATATGGCATTTGACTGATCCTGCCCCACCCATCAAATCCTGCATCTCAGCCAGAGCCCAAGGATGCAAATAGCAGGATGTGGCTTTCATAGTGAGACTCTGTGTCAAATTGTTCCATGCTAATGGCAAATATTTTCCTTATCTCTGCTGTAATCTTTTGCCATCTGTGGCTGTCGTCATCCCTGTGGCAGCCCAGCACCACTCCTGCCTTAAAAGGAAGGTTCGACCTTCAGGTTTGAGAAGGAGAGTGGATGTATGGAATTGGAGAATCAGTGTAGGAGTTGGCTTATGCATTTTTAATCCCATCCTGCATCAGTGAAAGGATCAGTCCATGAAGTCCAAACTCATTGTCCTCCTGGTGTTTGTCATTCTTTTACGTGTAACAAGACCAACATAAACACAGATTTATCTCCGTGTTCCTCCCCTTGGAGCTGCAGTGCTGCTGCCTTCAGGGTTAATATATCTCAGGGGAGTATCCTGTGCAGCGTCCTGTTAAACCTGGGCAGTACCACATGGATCACTACTTCAGCAAAATCTCAGCTCCTCTTTTTGTATCCCTATCTACATCGCCTTTAGGAATGGGACGCTCAGACCAGCACTGCCACAAAAAGTACTGCACAATCACGAATTGTGGCTGTGTGCTGTAGAAACAGTGTATTGAGCACAACTCTGTGGAAGAAGGGCGGGTTTGTTGCACCCCTGCAACGTGGCGCTTGCATGACATATCAACTGCTTTTATTGCAGGAATAATACATTAAGCCAACTTGTTTCTTTGTTTGAGTGGCTGCCTCAGTCATGCCTTACCTTGTGGTAAATTTGGGTCAAGCCTTTGATAGTGTTTCCATTACAGTTAAGGAGCCCAAATAGGGTCCTGAAACATTGTTCTGCATGTTTTCTGATTGTTTTTTCTTATCTCGAGTGTAAAATAGATTGCTTTGACATTGCCAGAACGTCTTTCTAAAGCCAGACAGAAAAATAATAGACAATATTTGATTCTGTTTTTTGGACAGAGATCTAAATGTGTGTGCTTGAATACTTATATGGGTGTGATTTTGGTTCAGATTCTTTTGGCACGAATACTGAAATATTTGGATGGTTCTACTTAGAACACTCCAAATGATGCATCCTTCTCTTCAAGTCTGAGTGCTTAATGCCTTTTTTTGTTTTCATAAATCTGACCTTTTATCCAAGCTAGTTCATGTTCCCTCTGGGTGCTGAAGGAGACGTTTTGAGCACATTTGAAGGCTACTAGGAAGAACTTGACAGTGATTACATCTGATGTAAGGAAAATAGCAAGGCTTTTAGCTTGCTGCCTGTAGCCCTGTATTAGTTTGCCTTACTGTGGTGCTCTGGATTCCATATTGTAAGCAGTTCACCCACTTCCAGATTTTATTTCCATCAACTTCCTCAATGGCTTGCAAGGTGTTTGTATAGGAGTATCAGGGTGATGGACAACCTGAAGCTAATTTGGAACCTGAAGCTATTTTTTTGACTTAAATCAGGCCTGTTAGTATAGCCCAGCTTCCCTGTGTGGTGGTAACAAAAATCCTTGGTAGGCACAGGTTTGGGTCCTAAGATTTTGCTGCTGTTGGAGGAAGATCTCTTAGGAAAATCTTTTCGATGCTTCAGTTGGTAGAATTAAGCTGAAATTTGCAACAGCACTTAAGTGAATCCTGATGTTCTGTTGGACTTACCTCTGGAGCATTTTCCATCTTGGGAACTTAGAGGAAAAAAGTTGACAGAGCACAAAACTTGGCATGGGTTATGCAGAATTAAAGGTGAAGGATCCAAAGGAAATCCCAGTTGTGAGGGCTTTCAATACAAAAGGAAAGGGAAGATCCATTTCAGAGTCTAAGCAAACTGTAGGGTCCTTTTTGGGTGTTTTAGAGGAGTGTAGGTGGGGTGGCTCTCAGAGCAGCACGGCGTCTTGTACAAATATACAGAGAGTTTTAAACAGTGCCATATCTGCTGGGCCTATGCTGAGGGCCTGTGTGCAAGAAAATTTGGCGTTTGTGATGAAAACAGGATGTCATCATAACTTAGGTGAAGAGCCATGATGAGGCAGTACTAACTGTTAGCAAAAAAGTGTTGGTTTTTATGACTCCTCCTCATCCCCAGTGGGACATGGTTTGGCTCAGTGACACTCAACACCACACCACACCGAGGTGGTCCGTGGGTAGAGGATGCTGCCTGATACAGGAGAGGCAAATGGAGGCAGTGGAAACAGCCTCTGTGCAGGAGGACCTTGGGACAAAGTGAGACAGGACAGGTTTCTGGAACGAGCAAATTAAATACGTTCTCAATTTATCAAATACCTGCAATAGTGTTTTCTCGATACAATACCAACAAAAAAGTATAATGTCCCTTATCTGGTAAATATTTTCCCTATGTTTTCACATCCTTTGTGGCTAGAAAGCACTTGGGGATGGCTTCCGTGGCACGATTTCATTACTGCATCAATGGTCAAAAAAACCCAGCTCTTCATCACTTAATTACAAAATACATCACAAAAATCTTTAATTCTTGAATTAAAACTGGAGACCTTTTATACTGTTGCTCCCATTAGTTCCCTACAAGGGGGGTGAGGTCTTGGCAATGTAATTCTCCATCTGTTTCTTACATGTGAATGGAGCGGTTTCAAAATCTGTGATGTGGGTGACCTGCTTTCCATTCTGCTCACAAATGCCTGAGTAATGCTCTAAAAATGATGTGGAAAAAAATAAGCTCCTTTTCATGCTGATGCACTGTAAGTCAAAATTTGGACAGATTCTGAGGTCAGAAAGGACCATTATGGTTATGGTGCCAGGCCTGCGGGCCATAGCATTTCACCTAGTGATTTCCATATGGAGCCTGAGAACTAGGAAATACTTATTTAAAGGAAAATCCACTCTAGCCTTGAAATATACCAATGCAGTTCCTCTGAAAGGGATCTCTTGAGTGTTTTTTTATAAAAAAAGTACAAACTGGGAGCTTTTCATGTGAATCTAGTAATAGGGAATTTAATAAATCATTGTTAGGTGTATTTTGTGCTACATAGTAAGATGGTGACACAAAAGAAGCAGGACAGAAAAGAAAGCGTTAAAATCAGAAAGCTCTAAGCTTCACAATATTGATACAAATCCATATCACAACCTCTTGAAATAAGAATGAAGGTTGATTGGGAGCAATCAGCACCTCCCTTGTCAAGATACAAATGGCTCTGAGGTAATGAGACAGCTGACATACGATTAAAAACGGAAAGAGATTCAACCCCTCCTCAAGTAACATAACTAGAATTCAGATTTGTGTATATTGTCAGAAATGCTATCTCCTGTCCAGTGGCAATACTCTCAAGTGTGATCAGTGATTATCAAGAATGATTTATAAATAAGACATGCAGATTCTATGGCTTGTAGATGTGCAGATGAATTCCCAATTCCTTAAAATTCACCAGCAGCTTTGTCCTGAAGTGAGGCTCTTATCACAAGCAGCTGGCTGTATTGGAAGTCTAAGCCTTAAATTTTATACTGCCCTGAGGGATTTCTGCGGTTCCCTGGCTTGATAATTGATATTGAACTATGATAGACACAAATGCAGTTGCATTGGGTCATAGTTTTCCAGGGTGTTTTCTTGTACATATTTGAGTTCTTTTTGAATAACAGGTCTATCATTTACAATTTGTTTAATGAATAAAGAGTGAATTGAAAATTAGTGTTAGTAGAAGCTCAGAGCAAGAGGTACATTCTAATCCAAAATAGTGCTACAGCTCCATGTTTCCTACAAAATTCAGCTGAAGAGATGACAAAATACAAATGGCTTCCTAATAACACCCTCCAAAACCACTCAACTTTTCTCCTTTGGAGGATGTGCACAATTCCGAACAATCTTGGGCAATGCCAGTCTTCGTACAATCTCTCCTGATCCATAAAAGATGCAATAAGGCTTTTGAAGGGAGGAGCACCCAACTTCTCTTTCGATTTCTGTGCGGTAGGTGTTGCTGTCTCCGCTAACGGGACTTTAAAGTTGCTCTTCAAGCACTTTATCTGGAAGTTTTAAGGCCCAACGTGCCCAGCTTCTAACTTTCTGCAAAATCAACACGGCAGGACAATTTGGATTCCTGGAAAAACTCTGTGATCCCACATGGGCTAACTTCCTTCTGGACTTTGACAGAGTGATCTGATTGCAGGTTACGCCTTTGGACACTGGTCCGTTCTTTCCCCATCCTTACTCAACTTGGACAAAAGCGGGGACTGGCCTTTCCTTAGGATATTTCTGAGTTACAGAACTTCTGAGAGAGATACCAGAAGACTCCAACGAGCCCGTGATTATATCAGCATGCAATAACTATGCTTTTTTGGACTGTTTTAACTCAGCTGCACAAGATGGGTCGCTGTGGAGGGTGACACTGAATGAGTCTTGTAGGAACTTTCCATCTTTCCTTCTGTTAAACAAATTGCTCCTCTTCTGCCCTGGAGGACACGGCCCTGTCTTTGGGGACAGCTATGAACCTTATTAAAGCTGCTCATTGCTGTAATCATTTCTGGTGGAGGCCACAGGCTAAATATAAGTTGCCTAAATACATGTTGTGTAATTACACAGTGTGTTAAGAAAGACAGAAAGGAATAAGGCTTGTTTTCTCCCCTCCCCATTTTAAATGTTGAAACATGAAATGTTGTGATGCCTTTTCGGATTTCCTAAGAAGTTGTTGGGTAGTTTTTTCCCCTCTTTGCTTAGAGATCTCCCTTATGTCCTAGGGCAGGTTTTGGAGTCTAGATATCTTTTTATTAATAAAGAGACTTCCCCCTCCTAGGCTTCCTGGGAATTGCAAGGCATTTTCTCATGAATTTTTGTGTCATGACATTTGACAACACAAATATATATACATATATTTTTAAAAAACAGGCATGTGTTCCTTGGTTTCACCCATGATGGCTGGTTGCCATATTTGTTTGTTGGCCTGAAGAGCTGCTTGAAGGACATGAAAGAACAAAGAAATCCCCTTTCTGTCACGCTTCCTCTGGGAAGAAGTCCTTCCAAAGCTAAACCCATCAGAATAATTCAAAATAGAGGAATTCTTTCAGAGAGACACCCTTTTAAATGGAACTCACTGCCTTTTCTTGGGAAGTAAAAGTGACAGTCCCCTAATGTCTCCATCTTCACTGGAAATACATGTGGTACAAGCCCTTTTTATAGCTGGACCAACCCTGTTAATTTTTAATGCTCTTCTTCCTCTAATTGCCAGGAAACCTTTTACAGCTCTGTAAGAGTCAAGCACTAGGGTTTTCCCAAACAGAGTTGTGCCAAGATATTTAGACCCTAATTCCCCCTGCATTACGCAACTGTTAATTGGGAAAGATCAGCAGCAGACAGCTCGCTACGGGACATTCAATCCCCACTTCTTGTAGCAGCACGTAGAATCTTTGGGAGACGGTTCATGGACTCTCTGCTCTCAATACTTGGCAGTTCCCAAGCAGCTGCTGGGCTGGGAAGAAGCCTTGCTGATTGTCAACCTCAAGGGTTTAAGCAAATATGCCTGAAACGTCTATTTCTGGGAAGAAAAACTCTCGGCATTCTTACAGCACCAAGTCCTGGGAACGAGCACGGATTTCAGAGATCTGTACCAGCATGACCCTGTGCATCGCAGGATGTTTCTGCAGTTCGTGCTAGGCAGAAATGTAAAACCTGTGACTTTTGTGTACCACAGTTACCAAAAGATCACCGTCTGGGCGACTGTGGCTGTACGATGGAAAGAATCAAGAGGATAATCTGAAAGAAGCAGGCAGCGGAGAGGGAATCTCATCAATGCCTGTCCGTATCCGAAGGGAGGTGCCAGAGGATGGATCCAGGCTCAGCGCCGTGCTGCCAAGCAGTAGGATAAGGGGCCACGGGCAGAAACTGAGGCACAGGAAGTTCCACCTGAACATGAGGAAGAGCTGCTTTCCTGTCCAGGTGACTGCACATGGGATAGATTCCCCAGAGAGGGTGGGGAGTCTCCCTCACTGGCGATATTCCTGAACCAGCTGGACACAATCCTGTGCCATGAGCTCTGGCATGACCCGGCTTAAGCAGGGAGGTGGGACCCACCCTGTGATTCCTTCCAAACTGACCCATTCTGTGAAAGAAAAGTCCTCCTGTGCTGGTACTGCAGATGGAGAGGAAAAGAAAACAGAACGAGTCCAACAAAGCCAATTTTCCCAGTGAATCAGGTTTGATAGGTCACTGTTTTATCTAGACTAATGTAAAAACAAAGCTTGGTTATTCTGCAACCTTGTGAAACCACAGTGTCCCCCAAGGTCAGATCCTTGCTCTCAGTGTCCATCTGTGACTTAGAGTAATCTTCAGCTTTCTAGATGGCCTAGGCCAGGAGATTACTGGAATAATAGAGAACTTGTAAAATGATAAATCTTCCAGAAAATACGCACGTGCTTTGAGATAAATTCTCTCCCAGTTTTGCTTCAGTTCTTCACGTTTACAAACCCATCAGCATCCATTCCTACATCCCCTTCTGTGACTGCCCTTTGATGCTTTCAGAGCTTTTGCAATATTGTCACAGCAGCTGGTAGTAACAGTATTGTGAAACCTCCTCACACCAGCTCCTGCGCAGCCATAATGCCCCTGTTCTCACTGGAGGGATCGTCTGCATGGTTCCATCCCCTGGAGGGTGGAATCAGGCTCCTTAATGTGAATGCAATTGTAAAAATTCTTATTTTACTTCCCATTTATTTACCAGTGATGTAAAATGTAAAGGGGAATCAGGTCTGAGGTAACCACCTGAAAGTTTGAAAAAACGTTATTTTTCTAAATTGTGCTCTTATTTGTCTGTCTTGCTGCAAAAGGAAGTTTTGAGAGCTGGTTAACTTCTATTTAATTACTTGTCTCTGAGGTTCAAATAACTAAGTGAAGTCAAATAAAAAAAAAAAAAAGGAAGAAAAATTAATAATAATAAAAACTTTCCATGGGTTGCTGACTGAAAAGAAAAAAAACCCCAAGGAGTGGTGGCCTGAGGGATCTGGCTTCAAAACCTGTTTCTGATGTGACACAACCTTTTCTAAGCACATTTAGCTCTGCTGCTCCTAATAGCAAAATAATTGTTAAAATGGATTTAAGGACATAAACTGTTGTTGCTAGAGAAATAGCAGCAAGCAAGTAATTAAAATGCAGAACTTTCTTAGGGGAATGGAAAGCATTGCAAGATACAGATGTAAGTCATTCTTCCTAAGTGCAACAGTCCGTGTTCAAAACGGATTTTGGACTTAAAATTCATCAATCTTCTGTAATAAAATGAGAGTGGGCTTTGGTATGGAGAGCACAAGCTATTCCATAGGCTTCACTGAAACCAAATGAAAACTAGGCAAAAACTCCTCGCTAAAAGTGAGTCCATCTGGGGCTGGGAGGTAACAAGCATAGTCATTTCGTGGGGAAATGCTGAAGGCCAGCCAGGACATCAACAGGTAGATCGTGTTTCCACAGCAAATTTTTGAGTCATCAAAACCCTTTCCCCTCCTAGGGAGAGGATTGGGCATCACCACTTGCTGTTCTTTGGAATCATGACCGTAAGCTCTGGGGACTGGCACGTATCTGATACTCAGGAGGGAAGTCTGTGCATATCAGCATCACCCTACCTCCACCTCAGCATTGCCTCAGGATGGTAGTTCCCATCCAAGCAATTCCTTGAGACCTTTTGACTGAAATATGGGCACACGGGTCTTTCCTCCCAAGCTTACGTTACATTTCCAGGACACTCCTTATAGCCACGGTCTGGAATTTGTTATCGCTAAGTGCAGGATAAAATTGCACAAAATTAATTTTTTTTAAACATTGACCTTGGTCTTTTTTCTCTCTGTTACCCTTGACTGCCTGTTGGTTGTCTTCCATTATTCTTGTTGAAATGACAGAAGGAGAGGGAACAGCTATTAACATTAATAAGTGAAGTAAGGGTCAGGTTGCAGAGGATGAGGAGGTGGGAGGGAGGTAATAGTCTTGGAAAGCAGCAAAAAAGACATTATTTTGGTACAGTGCATAATAGATTTGTGGCTCTTGTTCCCCTCCTACTTATGAGGCCTGAAATTTGGTAGGATTCCATTTCTAAGGCTAATGAGATTGTTCACAATTTAAAGATCAGGAATGAAAGAAAAACATATTTATAAAGTCAAGGTAGAAGCCGAAGGGTTTTTGGGACAGCATAAGGAGGAGTGTGGCTCCCTCTCAGCATTTCTTCAGTGTCTGTCTCCTGGGGAATATCTTGCCCCTTCCTCTGAAGGGCTTGTGTTGGTCTGGTGTGATCATGCCAGACACATCACTGCTCCAGTCTGGGTTCCTGTAATTGTCTATTTATTTAGGGCTTGGTTTCAGTTGCAGTGATTTGGAACAGAGCTGTTATTTGGTTTCAGAATCAAAGATTCTGAATAAATTAATTTGACCTGTCTGCTTGACTTAATCTGTTGGACTGCCCATAACCAGGCAGTCTGGAAAGCAGAGAAATGGCAATGCCCACACTGTTCCCTACCCTTCTGGACAGGGAGACCCTTTTCCAATGGTAACTTCACACCAAAGAGGCCAATTTATTAAGGAAAGGAGAGGATTCTGGTTCTCTCTCACACACAGAGTTCATTTTGCTCCATGCACAGCCTACATCCTTCCAGGAAACAATTGTGGAACCTGGAACTGTCCTAAGCAAACCAGGAGACCTGGTCATATTGAACTCTAATACTGAATTTTTCCACTGTAACTCAATTCCACTTCGGCTTGCCAAAAGTTTCAATCACTGGTTTCTTGTTTTCGTGCACTTATTCTGCAGTGCTCTTGACCGTAGTAAAGAGTAATTTAAAAATATATGAATATGAAAGAGCAGAGGATTATAAACCAGGGTAATATTTATTCAAAAATTGCATAATATGTCGAGGGATTTGAAACCATTTTACAGCCATTAGTGAACTCTGCCTGAGAATGAACTGATAGGGTGGGAAATAATTTAAAGATCTACTGCAGTGGTTAGATGCTGGGTGAAAATAAATATCCCTTTACTTCTTAGTAAAGGCAGATGAATAAACTAAATCTATTACATGTACAGGGTATTGTAAAATCTCTCTGCCTGGTAGCCAGTGAGAGGTCAAAATCAGGTTTCCTATCTGCAAGTGCTTGGTCAAAGAAGTGTAAAGGGTGTTAATTTAGCTCAAAGATGTCTGGGTAAATCTATAGGAAGGAAGTTTGCAGACAGGAAGGAGGGGTGTGGATGGGAAAGGCTTGCCCTGTGCTGGGCTGCATTGAATGCAGTCTCAAATCACAGCACATGGATAAGGAAGAATTTAGAAATTAATGTGCAATCTTAAGAATTAAATTCTCTATCAAGCGACCTTAGAGTCTGGCAGCTGTTCTGGAGCTGATAAGGAGGGGACTGGCTGAAAGGTTCCCATGGAAGGCTCTCGTCCCTGGCTGGCATTACACGAGCTGTAGAGCATGAATCAGAGTCTAATTCTGTCAGCCAGTGATAGGGCCTGCGAGGCACTGGCCTGTGCCTCAGCTGAACAATATGCTCCCTTGAGTTATGGGAATCGTAGAGTCCCCTGTTGCTTTTTTTTTTTCTTTTCCCCTTTTTTTTCCTCCCCCTCCCTTCAGCCTGTGTTTCCCACACTGCCTCCTGTCCTTTTCATTCCAGAGCATGTAGTGCAGAAATACATGTGTGCATTAGCTCATGTGTATAGTATATCAAAGTGTATTTGGAAATGACTTAGCACAACACTGTTATCGTGCCCAGTGGAAGCAGCCCAATGCCACAGGACACGCTGACTGTGTTTTGGACAGCCAGGCTCCAAGGATAACAAAATCATGTGTCTTGGTTTATGGGTGGGCAAACCTTAAAAAGCTCGGTTTGCACAGACAGTGAGTTCGAAGCGAGTCTCCTCCCTCCTCCCCTTTTTTTCTTATTTTTCCCATCGACCCAGGTTCGGTGTCACCGGGGCAGCCAGGCTTTTACTGTGTGTGACAAAGTAAACATCAGAGTGGTGACAGCGAGGAAAAATGCTGTGGGAGAAATAATTTGCTTTACTTTAACCTCACAGAAACTAAACTCTATGAAACTGAAAATGTTCAATTTACTCTGCCCGAAGCCAAATGCCAGAGACACATTAAAACATCTGTTTGCGTTTATAACCTGATTGACTTTGCCAATGATAAAATGGATTTTAATATGATAATTTGAGTGCCCAGAGAAGTGGTATTAAATAGTTTGCTATTTTTGCCCCAGGCCACTACTCATTTGAGTCCTAATCCAAAGCTCTCTGAAGTCAAAGGGTATTTTCTTGCTGTCAGGCTTTGGGTGAGGTACATTTCTTCCTGGGGGCCATATAAATGTGCTCGAACACATCACTGTTAGCACAGCAGTTCTGCTGGGTAAGGATTCATGCTAAACAGAATTTCTGGTGAAGTTTCAACACTTCTCAATGCCTTAGTTTTAAAAGAATCAAAATACACAAAGCAGAAGCCATGACATGTTATCTTACTTTGCATAAAACCACTGAATTGGGGAAAATGCAACTGAAGCATCATATTAGCTTGCTTCAAAGTTGGATGAAGGTCAGTAATCAACTCATAATCAATTATCTAATCCTTTTTCCACAAGAAATCAGGATGAAAATCCCATCAAAAAGGCCTTTCTCCAAATATGCTTGCTTCAATCTGTTATTCTCTTCTGGATCAAAGAGGATGAATTTGTACCGCATCTTGAGCCTAGTTCTGAAGGTATTTTGGATTAGCATAATGTAATCACCATAATGTCATGGAAATGTGGCTTGACGTGAGGTTCTTCGGACAGGTTTTGGGTTAGCAGTGTCTCGTACAGGTGCTGTAAGGGTGACCTCATACCCAAGTGCTGCACCAAAGAAACCCCCACCCCTCCTCGCCAGCTGTCCCCACCAGAACCACCCATAAATCGAGTTCCCCAAATGCCGATAGGGATGGTTGAGTATGGGAATGTGTGATGCTGCATACTCGCTGAAGGCCTTGCAGAGCAGAGTACCACAGATATTTTGCTGGTTTTTCTTGGCAGCAGTGTGTCTGCTTGGATTGTGGGATTACAGAAAGCCTCCAGCTCAGAGCAACGGGCTGTATCTGGCATTCAAAGGTGACGTTATTCAAAAATTCATGAGTTTGAATGGCATAGGGGAGATTTAGGACTATTCTCATCTCAATTCTGAGCACAATGAAGAGATCAAATTTCTGATGACTTAGGATGGGGCTGTAACTTCAGCTTGAGCTAAAATGTCAGCGTCAGAAATGCATCAAACTTTCTGGTCAAGAAGTGACTGGAGCGTCTCTAGGCAGGTTATTTCTCTCCAGTAATACACTGTATGTTAACTTTGCCTCTCTTTCACCTTCCATTGTTTAGCACCAGGATAAGTTTTTACAGTAAATTAATGGTGTTGATGAAACTTTTTGATTAATGTACAGTGTTAAACTTCTTCCACGCTTTGGGTCATTCATCAACAGAATTAATATGAATGTGAATTTAATGCATGAGTATTTGCCAGATAGTTCAGCGAATTTGTTTTCAATGAATGAATAATT
This sequence comes from Picathartes gymnocephalus, assembly GCA_013390045.1. Classification (NCBI taxonomy): domain Eukaryota; kingdom Metazoa; phylum Chordata; class Aves; order Passeriformes; family Picathartidae; genus Picathartes; species Picathartes gymnocephalus. Next base: position 250,944 of record WEKY01032919.1, read on the forward strand.
TGCAACCTACACATTTTGATTCTGATGTATGATTTTAATAGGCTAAAGTCTTCTATTTTGTTAATACTTTATAAATAATTATTCTCTGCTATAGAATGAAATAGAAAAGTGAATAATAATTACTCTGAAAAGAAAAATGAGCATTGATCTGAGTAAGTAGTTTAGGATGACTCATTATTTGTGATGCACATAAATACAAAAAAAAAAAAAAAGCCTTTAAAACAAGATAATGTAAACCCAAAGGAAATCAAGGCAAGTCAGGTAACTGAATCAGCTCTCTTATAAAGATATATAATCATGAATAATACGCCATTAAAAAATCTGGTCGATTCAGTGTCCTTGCTAATCAATATATTTGCATACTCGTGATTTACCTCTCCCAGCCAATGTCTGTGGCCACTTTTCACACATGAGCTGGAATCACATGTCACTGCAGCCCAGCTTCCAGGCCCTTCACGTGGGCAAGCTTTTCTCCTGGCTGGAGCCTGCCAGTGAGGCCTTCAGTCCTGCTTTAGTAGAACTGGTGCCAAGCACTTTTTTGGTATGAGTGTGAACAGATCTTTACAGGACCCAAGCTGGGGAAATCCCATACAAGCTCTGCAACAAAACCCATGGAAATCAGATTTTGATCAGGCTAAGACTTGAAAAGGAAACAATCTGGACACAAATAGTTTTCATTTTTTCCCCTTCCCCCTTCCTAGCACGAGACATCCCTTCTTTTTTCCCTGCATAGTTTGAGAGAAACATCTCAGTAAGCAATTACAGGATTTTCTCCAGCGAGCAGGGATCTCGCAGTGTGATGTTTTTCATCTGGCATGTCTTTGTTACTCTCATTGTGGGCCGCTGTGCTGAATAGAAGGCAGACATTACTCAGAACGAGAGTGGAGACCGTCTGTTTCTGAGTGCTGAGGCTTTATTTGAAATGCATGCTTTGCCAGCGAAGCCTGAGTGTGCCTCTCTTTCATGCTGCAGCCCCAGCCCCTCAGATGTGTGTTACAGGGCTGGAGGAGTGCACAGATCCTTTGCCTTCCAACATCACATTTTCTACTAAGCACACCGCGAACAAGTGAAAGAAGGAAACGCTCACAACCGAATCAACTTACCTGCTGCTCCTACAGTGCATGAAACGGAGGTTTCCGCCAAATGTTTGGCAGAGCAAGAGGTACGCTTTCTTTTTCTGAACCGAAGCCGTTCTTGTTCCAGTAGAAAATACAGAAAAGAAAAAGGTGTAACTAAATAAACCTTGGAACACTTTCAGAGCACTTACACACGTGTCAGTCTGCATGGGCTCTGGCCTCAGCTGCACAGCTGGGTTAGCACGGACCATGCTCACAGTGAGGGTTCTGAGCGGTAAAACCAGGATCGTGCCGCAGAAATATCCAAAACCAGATAATCCAAAATGTCATGATAAATCTTGTGACCTCTTGTCACCCAGGTGCACTCACACCTGGTGTTCTTCTTTCCATCTTTGGCCATGACAATGTGCCATCCGTGAAAATATGCCTGGCTTCGTAAAACAGAACCAGGATGTGTTGGACTTTGGTGCCATTGTTTGCTGGGACAGCCTGGCAATATAAAACAGCCTCAAGGAGGAGAGAATTTGCCATGATGGCCAAAGTCAGAAAATATAGGGATGGAACAGTTATCAGTCCCACCTCCCTTTCTCTGTCTTTTTTTCCATTAAAAATCTTATTTAATGCAATTTTAAAATAGACTCCCAGTACAAGGTATAGATACCCCTGGAACTTGTTTAAATCAAATTCGTGCATGCTGAACTGTGCTCTGATTTCTTATGCAACAGTTCCTCTGCATCCAGCATTTATTTGCATGCAGCTAGAGTACATGCAGGTCATCAGAGGGTGTGCATAGCATAGCAAAAGAAAAAAAAATACCTAAAAATTGGCAGCTGTCAGAGTTAGCATCAAGCCAAATGCATGAAGCTGCAGCTCTGTCAGTGACCCAAGAGTGGGAGCCACACACACAGCGGGGATGAGTGTCCCCAGCTGCCTCACTGAGAGCTGGTGTGAGCAGCAGCAATTCCTGTGGCACCAGTGACAGTCACACCGGAGTTTGCATTTACTGCTTTGATTCTTTCTTAGGAGCAACGGGCAATGGAGTGAATCATGCTGTTGAAATATATATATATTTTTTTTTTCCTTATGTGCTCTATTGAAACCACAGGTTTATTTTACTCAGGTCAACGAATGGTGTCATATTTTTAATGAATCAATTTCGGATAAACTTGAAGTTTTGGATCAATTGCAGTGTTTTAGAATGCAGCTGTCATGCAGGCATCTCTGAGCTATCCATATCTTTTTCAGAATACCTGAATTTTTTCAACCATTTGGCCTGAGCTATTTCTCAGAGAAGTCTCTTCTTCTGTGGGACTCATTTCCCTTGCGTGGAGGTCTTCATTATAACCTTTTTCCATAAAATGCTCTGAGACCTTACAAACGTTAACCAGGAGAAAAGTGTTACCTTAGGCAGCTTGAAAACCTGAAGCTGAATTCACTGTAGGGAGGACACATCTAATTCTTGCAGAGGCCAGAGAAGCAGGCAGTGTCTAATAAAAATCCCAAGTACAGGATTTGGATTTAACGCAGGCTGCAGTGATTCATGGTTTAAGGTTCCTGGCTCAGCCCCTGGTGCTAGGCACGGTCAGAGACATCCTGCTGCTTAATAATCCTACAGCCGAGCTGGAGTTTGCTTGGCAAAATACAATGCCTTGCAGATGATTTCATGTGCCCACCTTACTACTAAGTAAGCAAACAGATAAAGTGCAGGTTAAAGGTTATTTAAAATGATATTTGAGAATGTCAGAATGTTACAGATGAAGTGCAATGCTAATAGAGAGGCTTTGCCTGTATTTGTTAACCCTGAGGTGGAACGAGCTGTTTTTTACACCGAACTGGAGAATTTGAAGGACTAGCAGGAAGTGATGGCTACAGGATACAAAGGGGTGGGGGAAGCCATCAACTTTTATTGCTGTTCAGTGAAAATGATCACATTATTCCCATGTGGCAGATTTTCATGCATAGAATAGGTTTTCGTCTAGCAAGCAACCATGGAAGTGCTGTACCTGACTGTGCATGGTACATGTTTCGTCCATGTCTTTCATCTGTGGTACCTCAGTGCCTTCTCTTTTCTCTTTTCCTTCCTTTTTTCCTTTTCCTTTATTATGCAGACATTATCACTGGATGAGTATGGTTATTGCAGCATGAATTCAATTTATTTTAAGGTTTCTTTGCTAGAGGTATGTGCTGATTATTCTCATATTGCATATTCTTTTTGTTAGAGATGGGGCTGAATTCATCTTATGAAGTTAATACTTCTGAACTTTATATTTTTTAATTGTGTGATGTCGTTTTTAGAGTTACTTGTGTGTGTCTCCATCTTAAGACCTTAAAGAGCCCCCCCAAATGACTTTTCCTGTGAAGCCAACTGCACTTGGAATCGAGGTTTACAAAGGATTCCCTTTCCCCAGGCAGGCTGTGTAATCAGGGCTGTGCTAAGCGCTGTGCAGTTTAGGATCACAGAATCACACAAATTCAGCCTTAGCACAGCATGGGAAACCCAGCAGAGCAGTCCACCTCGGGGTTTTAGTACTTTTTTCTCCTGCTCAGCTGCTCTTTTGCCAGAAAGCCAGCTTTCTTCAGCCTTCTCTGTGACCCAGGTCCCTTCCCTGTGGAGAGAGCTTTGGAAAACCCAGCCTGTTATTCTCCAACACCGCGTTTCTTCTTTACTAATGGAACACATGAACTTGATTTTGGCTGTTGGAAAACTTTACTTAGTTTCATTTTGGTTTGGCTGAAACCTTCCCCTCCTCCAATTAATGAACATGAGACTTTTCCTGGGTTGTTTCCCTCCCATCTCAGGAGGGGAGAGGTGTCTTGGGTCCATTGTTAGTCACTGGTGTAGGAGAGGGGAAAGCTACGTACTGCAGTTCTCTTTCCATTACAGACTCGAAGGGTGTGATTTGTTCCCTCTTTCTCTTCTGGAAACTGAAGTGTTCATCTCTGCTTTTCATTGGGGAAAGTGTCTTATGGTGAATATTTTAGAGCTGGTTCAGTGTTACATGTTCAAACTTGGATAGATTAGAGCTTTTTTGGGTTTCTTACCTATGCTTGACATCACTTTGGCAGTGAGAACTGCTTGGGCCAGCCTGTGAGAGAGTCTGTAGAGAATTCATGCTGGAATGTTGTGCTACTCTGCTCTCTACTTTGTGATTCTTCCCGGCAAGATGTGCTTTAGGAAAAATGTATTCCAGTTTCTTTGTAACTAGAAGTTTTATTATGTCTTGTAAAAAAAAAAAAAAAAGGAAAAAGTAAAAGTAGAAAAAAAAATCTTCTCTACTTTTATTGAGAATGCTGCAGTGCTCATAACCCAATTTCCTTAACCTTGCAAGTGCTATTTTAAACAAAGAATCTCAGTTCTAGGGAAAACTTTACATCTAAAGAGGTAAAATACAGAAGGGGAATAAGAAAATGTTAAATATGTATTCACTGAGAGATTTTGAAACTTGAGTTTTTGGGGCTTTCAAGGTCAGGAGCACTAGCACAACTTAAAAGAGCTCATTTCAGTAAGGTCCATGAAGAATTGATTTAATACTCCTTACATCTCCAACAGTTTTTAACCTTATATTCCCAATCAGCAACCATTTTTAGAGATTTGTGAGCAAAATAGTTTTGAAATCAAGCCAGGAAGCTACAGACTTTGACTGTTTTGGGCAAGAGAAGGGAGAAATTTCAGTAGCTGGTGGTCCATGGATAAAGAATTTTGCCAACAGTCCCCTTTTATTGCTTTGAATACAGATCTGAACTTCAGTCCCACATGAATCACGGTCTCTAACATGGAGAGTTTTCAGCTCAGAATTAACATCCGATATTTAAACTGGAGTGCAAACTTTGTCAGGACATTGCAAAGATGAACAAGCTTTGCAAATTGAGGGTTGCAACTATTAATTTTACAGCCATACCATCTTGGGTAGTATTTAAAAAGTCTAAAAGCTGAAAAGTCATCCATCAAAGAATGTTGTTGTGGAGGTCTCAGAGAACAGGAACCTCTTGCAAGAATACTAATAAAGTAATTCTCTGTCCTTTTAATCCTTTTTTCATGATTTACTATAACTTTGGGACTACTTGGGTGGAATAAATTGTATCCATTTGGTGAGTTGAAAGAATTTATTCTCTTGGGGGGAAAAAATAGATTTTCTGGCACAGTTTTCAAGATGCTGATTGTTGACAGTGGTGTGCCAAGTCAGGTTCTAGCACAGTGATGATCACTGCCTGTCTCAAGGGAATTTTTTCTCAGGCTGAACTTCCAAGGCCATTAGCTACTTGGACTTCAGCAGGAATTTTAATCCTCTCTGAACTCTACTGGAAATCAATAGGAACTCTGCCTGACTTTGGGTGCCTGTAAGACCCTGAACTAGTGCTTTGGTGTGCTTCATACACCTTTGGAAATCCAGCCATTCAGTGTTCCAAACTGCCCAGGAGTTTTGGAGCACTGCCCCAGAACAGACACCATGTTCTGCACAGGAGACTGCTCCATTTCCGTGGTGGGAGAAGGGATGCTTAGATAAATAGTCTGTCAATTTGTTAAGCATGAGGGATCCATAAAAATGAAAGTTATTATTGCAGCAGGAATTTTCCCACAGCAAAAAAAAAAAAAATTTTTTATGCGAGGAGAAATTTCCCCAAAAAAAAAAAAAAAAAAAAAAAAAACCACAAAAAAACCACCAGAGCTGACTTTCATCCATAAAAATATTGCAAGTGAACCACTTGTTTGCTTCTTACCTTTGCTAGCCTGTTTTATATAAGCCAGCATCCTCCTTTATGAGGACTGAGGCACAGAGCACAGGCATGTTGATCCTTGCATCCACAGCAGAGCTCTATGAGCTAAACACATGTTCTGCCATTGGCACAGTGCTGCTATCCTGCCAAAACCCTCCTCCGTGCTTGGCTCCCGCAGCAGTGAGCATGGGTGGAGGAAGGAAGGAACAGCTGGGAGGCGATTATGGTTTCCTGGTGCCCTGCCCCACCCATGGCACAGGTTAGCTCAGTCCTGAGTCTCAGGCAGCTGGCAGAAATCCCCAGGAGAGTCTCCATTCATCCCCTGCTTCATCTCCACCCAGTACCTGGCACACATCCTCTGCAGCAGGCGGCTGCTGCTGCTCCTGCTCCTGCTCCTGCTGCTGCTGAAGGAATTGCTTTTCCCAATTCTGTGCTCCCTCCTTCAGCTCTTTCTCTCTTTGGGATGTTGCTTGGAAGAAGAACAGATTCAGTTCTGTTCTTTGGAACTTCACGACAAGTTTGATTTTAATAGGACTTGTGTGCATGGAGTTTTATCCGGAAGCCCAGGGGGCCGCAGATGATTTATTCTGATTATTTGAAGGGTATGTTTCTGGAACTAATTCCAGTTAAAAAGTTGAGGTCCAAGAAGAGCAGAAAACTATTCACTGAGGAGGGAGAGAAAATGTGCTGGGAGAAGCAGAATGAAATTCCCAAAGAACACTGTCTACCTCTGTCCTGTTGGAAAATTCACCTTTCCCAATACAGAGGTTATCTTGAGCATTGAATGATGGATAAAGTTTGTGCCATTTAAAATATTCCTTGTATTATCTGCCAATAATACACCCTGCCACAAATTTGTCAGCCATTTACAAGGCCAAATTCAAAATCAGTCAATTTAACAGTCTGCAATATCCCTTTGGCTGATAAATAAAGCATTTCAATACCAACAAAGTGGTGAGACCAGTTTCACAGCCTAATGCTGAACCATTTCACAGCCCAGCAGAAAGCAGAGTGAATTGTGGATCAGAGGGTGACCAGTGCTGAATCCAGGACTATAAGCTGCAGCTAGCTGATGTCCCGGTGAAGGGCGAGCCACAAACAGAGCTATTGGCTGACACCCCTGGAAAGTAGTAGTAATAATAAACATCTGGAGGGTTTGACATAGTCATAGTTGCCAGTAAATAATCCCTGGCTCCGAAGCAATTCCTTTGGAGAAGTAGTTTGAGATATGGAGAATCTGAAAAGCAATTGTGTGATGGAATGATGGACAACAGCCTGATAAATCAGGACCGCTTGTGTGTTGGCATAAATAATGAACAGGGTCACAGGAAAAGGGGGAAAAAGGGATCAGGGTTGTAGCATTTAGGGATAGGGGTCAGCCATGGAGGGAGGGAGAAGAACCACCAAGTTACAGCTCATCCCTCAGGAGCACCCATGAATGCAGCCCTTTGTTCCTCACAGGGACCAACAGCAAAACCAACACAGAGGGCATGTGCAGCCAGGAGGAGAAATGTTTGTGTCCACTGAGAATGTGATGCAGATTTGATTGAGTTCAGTCTAAATCTCCCAGAAGCTGCTGAGAGACTGGGATCTGGCCTGCAAAGCTGTCTGTTTACATCCCAGCCTGCAAACATGAGTCCACATGCCCAAGGCAGCACTTCACACTTTTGTGTTTACTCCCAGCCACTCTCAGGCAGAGATTCCTTCCGATGAATGCCCCGATTATCTGCTTGCTGCAGCTTTCATCTGATTTTCTGTGGCTGTCTTGGCTATTGCATATCATGAACACTCTGGTAGTGCTGCTGCCATATATTGAGGCCACCTCGGTCTGCTTTTCTCCTTTCCTTTCCCCCTGCAAGCCCGTTTGAGGCAATCAGGGCGTGTGTGCAGATGAAATCAGTCTCATGCAGCCTCACCAGCTCTATTCTCTTGCATTACAGCCTCATACCCAAGGTATTCATAACGTAATTGAGGCTGGTGGGAGCCCTGCTGTGCAAACCCACGGGGCTGCTTCCCTTCAGGTAAACCCTGTTGACAGGCAAAAGGTTACTGCTTGTAGGGGCAAGTTCCTCGTCCCAGCGCACATAGTGCTGCGGATACATCATCAGATTAGTCAAAGGTCTGTGAAGAGGAGTCTGTCTCCGAGGTTCCAGCTGCTCCTTGCCTGCCTTTGATATTCCCGTGCTTGCACAAGCAGTTTGGCCATGCTGGCGTTACGCAGCCCTCGCTCATAGAGAGCTCGTTGTCCGTGTCCTTCTCCCAGCGAAGCGCTAAGGGCTGGGCCTTAAGCACAGGCGTGGGATGTGCTTCCCATTCAAATAGGAAAGCAAAATGTGTTTTCTGCCTTTTGGCTGCGGTATCAATAACCTGAGAAGATAGCTTTTACTGGAAGGAAAAAAAACTCTGTCCGGTGTTTGGGGCTACAGGTGAAGTAATTTAGAGCTGGCGGGCCAGTGCTCAAACAGTGCAGATCATTACGCCCCTAGGGGTTCCCTGTAAGGAATTCTAAGTGAATACATGCCCCAGTATTCATTTAATGTCATGTAAGAATACAAAAAAAAAAAAAAAAAAAAAAAAAAAAAAAAAAAAAAAAAATTGATAACTGATGGTGTTTTCTGCACTTACAAAAAAGTGCCACAGAGAGGTTCCAAGGTGCCTTCATTATTGCAAACAGCACTTGCATTCACACAGTTCACTGCCTGGGCTTGTTTAAGAGTCATATTTTTATTTATTTTGACATAGAATTTTGCTTATTTTTCTTTTTTTTTTTTCTTTCCGTGTTGTCTGACTTTTTGTTGTAACATTTAATAGTAAGTTGATAACATTTAATACTAATACTGTATTTAGTATTCTAGGTCTATATCATGCTCTGAGTAACATTGTATTTAGAATTTAATGTTTTAAAGACAATTTTTTTGAGGAAAGCTTCATACTGAAAAAAAGTTTTATTTGTTCCAAGTCAGAGCACAAAATACGTTTTGGAGCACTGGAATTTCCCACGGGGCAGAGATCCTGTTTTCCAACCAACTCTTGTTATACGGGCTATGAAAACTCCTTCTGATTTGCCCAAAGAAGACTTGGCTCATGGTCCCTTCTGAAGTTTATTCAAGGGCAAAAGTTGGGGTGATTATTGTGAAGAAATCTCATTTTGCTTCATTCCCAGAAGACCAAAGTAAAAGCCAGCAAAGAGCCTGATACTGTCTCACCCACCAGCTGTCATTTCGAACCCAGATGCTCCACATCCCTTGCCAGCTTCTTGCTGGCGGAATGGGAGGAGGAAGGCAGGGCTCAAAATTAAAATCATTTTACAGAGAAGAGAAAAAAAGCTGAATATTGTTTGCACAAACTATGATTCGATGCGAAGTGGAACATAAATAGGAGCCCTTGGTATCCACATGAGTCACGTATTCCCAGCCTTGTGACAAACTGTGTTCAGCTTTGCAGAGCAATGGCAGTGTTTAACGATGAATCCCTTCTAGCTCTCGGCTATGGGGATCTTTCCATTTCGTCTTTTGAGGAATTTCTATGTGTAGATGCATATGTGGTTGCCATCACTTGGTTCACCAAGCACAGATTAACAGAGTTGTCCTCGCTACGCTTGGGTGGTAAAATGTCACCTCCACTTTGAGGATTCAAACCCAGAGACACAGAGATTTTTAAAGGCCTCATCCACAGCCTGTAGGTATTAGTGGGAATCCTTTCCTTGATTTCAGTGGTCGTGGATCATGTCCTTAGAGACTTGCCTGAGAGAACTGCTGTGATGACTCAGTCAAACTGCTCATCCTGTATTTGATTTTTTTTTAAATTTTTTTTTGCCCAGCACCAAAATTTATCTGAGTGCTTATTTTCTACAGTGTCTATAAAACTATGTTTTAAACTGGTAGCTTTACTCTTAGTGCATTTCCTCTCGATAGGAACAGAGCAAAGCAATAGCTCAGGTTGTTATCTTTCAAACTTTGTCAGTTATAATACAGTGCCTAAAAATATTGAAATATTTCAAAAATTACTAGTCTTGGCTGGCCTCGGAGACATGGATGTATAAAGATAGCTCATGGTTAAGATAAAAATCGGCATGTTCTGTCTTTATCTTTTTCTGCTTATTATGAGTCTAGATACTTTTTCAAAACCATTATTAGGTTTACTATAAATACTTAATCAAGGAATTTATATTAAAATTATGGAAGAAGACAAATATTTTTTGTCCCAAGCACTGGAAATTCAAATTACTTGCTTTATAGAACACTGTGCTACCAGTACAGCTTGAGTTCAAGTCTTTAACAGAAGTCTAAAATGTGGTTCCTTGATGGAAGCAGGAGCAACCCTGATCTTTTCCTGGTCTTTGAGCTTTGCTGTGTTTAGATGGTTGTCAGCTCCAGTGTGAGTGTGAAGTGATGCACAGCGAGTTGCCCATGAGTAATAACTGAATGCAAACACTCCAGACTGAATGGATTTCACCTGATACAGAGGATTTTTAATTAGAACTAATGGGGTAAAACTAAGAAAAAGGCATATTTAGACTGGATGTCAGGAAAATGTTCCTGGTGGTGAAACTTGTTATGGTATGTTCTCCCAAGGGAAGCAGTAGTAGCAATCTGTAAAAGTTAAAACAAATAGTTAAAAAATAGATCGTAAAGATGGAACTATTTTTGGGCTGATGAGGCCTGGTTGATTTGACTGCAAAGCTCATTACTAAGCTTTTTCCTCCTCAGAGTCCCACGATTCATTTTATGTTCCTGAATGTACCATAGAATTACAGCTTGGTTTGGGACAATAAAACAAAATCGATAGGCCTAGAAAAAAAAGTTATTTATCTGTTCCAGAATTCCACACTTATAATGTTTGTTTAGGTAACTTAAAAAAAAAAAAAAAAAAATCCCATATAGCCTCTTTCATGATTATTTCAATTGTTCTTGTGTATTACTTCATAAAAAAGAACAAACTCCTCTGGAACGCTGAGACTTTGTACCATGTGTGCTTAATGTTACAGGCTCGACCAAAGAGAAAGGTTGTGTTTCTTCAGCTTCACAGGGACTGTGGTAGAAGCCCTTTCAAACGCTGACCTCGGCACCCAAACCATGCATTTCCAGTGAGGTAACTGGTCTGGAGCGGGCCAGAACGAAGCAGCAGTGACTAAGCAGTGTTGCTGGTGTTCACCAGGTTCCTTCTTTCACACCCCAGATGCCTGAGGAGTGCTATCACCGTGGCTCTGACGGTGACTGATGGTCACTGTCTCTCCACAGGGTGCAAAATGAAATGGCGCTGCCTTGTGAAGCCGCATTGTGAACTCTTGGCTGAGAGCGTGAAGGAAACGCTTCCAGAGGAAAAAGCCCCAGAGAAAAGAAATGCTAAAGATGTCTTCATTAGCTGTGCAGATGAGTGAGCTTCCTTTTGAAAATGGAGAATCCCTGTTTTATTTCTCTTGCCACGGAAGTTATGGACCAGTTGTTCCAGCTGGAGTTACAAGACAGCTTTAGTTGGGGCATGTATTTGTACAATATGTAGTTCAGTGACACTTGGAGTGAAGCGTTTGGGGGTTATGGAGAGCAAATTATATGTAGGAGTAGCAATTGATTTATCTGTGTGACATTTCAGTGTCATGCACTGAAAATTGTGTTAGTCATTCTACATTTCTAACAGGAAACACTTGATGGAAAGTAAACCCTGTTCTTTTGGAATGTCATGTAATGAGCTCGTTCTATCTACCCCTACTTTTATGCCATTAATCTTATGCTTTCCATTAATGTTTTCAGCCTTTTTTTTTCCCTTAGGTAGCACATCTCGTTTTTGTCATTGCCAGCAAATAGCAGGAGTTCAGTAATTTCTTTTACCAGGACTATAAAACAGACAGAGTATATTAATTTGAGAAGTCATGAAGCTGCTTACGTTGTAAGTCAAGCACTGAGATTTTTGGGCATGACATTAGGATGTTCTGGTCTTTTCTGCTCTAACACAATCACCTCAGAGAGCTTTTCTGTCTCATGGAATTAAAAAGAAAAAAAAAAAGTAAAAAGAAAAGGAAAAAAGGGAGGGAACCTCTGGAATCTGGGATCCTGTTTGCATTTGCCCAAATTTGTTGAGGCATATGGGAACATACATTGACTGTGCAAGAACTAAATGTCCTTGTGACTCTGTCCCTGGGGGACCCTGGTGAGAGTCCTGGTAACATTGCAAATCAGGATCTATGGAACAAAATGCTGGATTTTGTCTTAGCACTATTAAAAGAAATAACATTTTAATGATATGTGCTATTGGCGTAATCCTTCCAAAATGGACAATGATTTATATATTTCTTGTGAGGACAGGATTCCTTAGGGGATGACTCATTGTTTTAGTCTGGAATAATTCCAGTGGGAACCTTTTTCAGAACTGGTTGATACATACCTTACATGGTCTTAGTTTGGGATTTTTTTTTTTTTCTTTCATTTTGTCTGATATGTGTGCTTGGCCTATTAATATTAAACTGTCTCTTTCCCTTCCGAGTCAAATCCAGTTCGTATTTACCAAGACCTTATATGGAGAGGGGAGTGTGTGTGTATATACATATGTATAAAAGAAATACATGTGTACATAAATGTATTTATGTATGTACATATACAAACACAGGGGAGAAAAAAGAGCTGGATCTCTTGCAGTAGCAGAGTTTATTTTTTAGTAAAGGGGTGAATTTTGCTTTAAGCACATCTTTTCACAACTCAGTTTGACCCAAAGACAACAATTGCCAGCATAATTGCTTCCATTTATAGAAATAATTCCGTACTGTACATTGTGGGACTACGGGGATGCTGTGGCCTCTGAACACCGAATTAACAGCCAGTGGAAGCTGTACAGACTTGGATCATCTGATCTGGGAACAGACTGTCTTCACTCACACTCCTGGTCTTGGTGGCACATTTTGTCCCCTTTTTAAATTGATGTTGCCACAGTTATGGATCAGTGGAGTCAAGAGAGTTCTGTAGCACAGACGACGAGGAACTGGGAAGCAGAGCTGCCCTGGGGAGTCCTCTAAAGTGTCCCAGTAAAGGGCCTACTGCATCAACGATTTCAGGTCACCTCCATTAGTTACTCTTTCTGAAAACAGGTCAAATATTTGCCTTTCTTCAGCCATTGGGGACCTCCCTTTGTCTCCATAGCTTTCCATCAATGGTAGGAGTGTCCCTGCCGTGTCACCCATGGTCTCTGCACTGTTGCCTCCATCCTTCTGCCACCATGGACTTACAGGGGTCATCATTTCTTAAGAGATCTCTGACTTTGCTTTGACTGCTTAGAACTTCTTCTGTCCTTGAGCCCTGTTTGCAGGTGAAAAGGTTGGATAGACCTTGCTGGTGAAACCTGAGGCATGGAAAACCTTGTGCACCTCAGCCTTATCCAGGTGTGCTGTTACGAAGTTCATCCACTCCTTTTGACAGTGGAACTACTTCCTTTTATTCCTTCTGCTGTTGAAGTGATTCTAGAAGCTCTTGTAGTTTGAACACGACAGTCTAGGCTTTTTGACTTTGCTAAAAGCATCTTTTTGTGCCTGAGCAATGTTTCTGTCCTTTGTAGCCTGTCCTTGCCTCCACCATCTCTATGTGGCTTTTTGCACTGGAACTCTGTCAGGATTTCCCAGTTTAGCCAAGCTGCTCTGCTGATATGCAGCCTTGCTTCCCTAAGCACAGGGGTGGAGCTTTCTTGTGCTGTGAAGAACATAACCCTGAAGACAACCTCAGTCTTTCAGAGCCCGCAGGATGCCACCCACCAGTGCCCTATAACAGACATCATCTGCTTTCCTGAAGTTCAGGGTCTGTGCTCTGCTACTTGCCCGCCTCGTGCCCCTTGGGATTTTGAATTCTGCTGTATGTTAGTGAAAGTCAAAGGTAATTCTTGTGCATGTGGGCCAAAATGGTTTAAGTTCAGTTAAAACATTTTGAGTATCAGTTGCAAGTGTCAGGTTTTTGTACAAAGTTCTTCCTATGCATCGCATTACACTGGTGGTGCTGGGTTAACAGTGGAACTTCATCTTAAAGGTCTCTTCCAACCTTGGTGATTCCAAGATCATGGAAAAAAGTGACTGAGGAAGAGAAATTTCAAGAATCCATTCCAAAAGACGCATCGAGAATGGTGGTGTCAATCAACCAGTCCTAACTATAAGGAGATTTCCAGTCTTGGGGACCAAAGTCTCAAGACAACCGTTACGAGATTTCACGCTACACAACTGAAGTTTAGAAGGTTTCATCATCATCAGGTCTGTACAAGAACCCCAGCCCTGATTTGGTCATGACACCAAACCCCAAACCACTGGCTAAACCTAATTTAGATCTGCATCTGAGCACCCACTTCCTTTTCTTCATTTTCAATCAAAACAGGTTTCAGTTTTGGTTGGTTTGAATTCTTGGTGAAATCTCTTGTTGGTTACTGTTCACTTTTTCTCCCATCACTATCTCTGATCTCAAAAAAACCCCAAACAAACAAACAAATAAAAATATCAGACCCGAAAACAATCCCCCCCTCCTCTTCGCAGGCCACATACTTAAATTAACCAAAACCACTGTCAACAAATGAAAGTATGACAAAACAGTGGTGGTTTCCTAGCCCTTGTTTTTATAGTTATTAATTATATTTGGTTTTGGTCCTAAAATGAGATGCAAATATTTCATCTATCTGGTGAATTTGTTGTTTTTATAATTACATTTTATTGGATAAATGACCGAGTATATTTAAGTGGGCATAGATTCTACTCAAATATTTTAAGTGGTTGTGTTAGCAGTCTGTTGCAGATGTGTTTATTAAATCTGGCACAGAGATAAGGATTAAAAACTCTTTCTTGTCTCCAAGTACTATGCCTTAAAAAGCAAATCTTGGAACAACTAACACACATCTGACTTAAGGCTCAATTTTGGGTATAAATCCTAATGGCTTCATTTAAATTATTAGGAGAATTGGACAGTCAATATAGAAATAGATTTATTGATCTTGTTCAGGTTTTTATACCCTTATGGAAATCTCAGATGCTTTTACAGTACATTGACAAGAGAAATTGAAAGCCAAGTCCAGCTGGGATTCTGTCTCTGATCTTACTGCTGACTAGCACCTTTGTTTTCAGACATTTCTACCTGTCTTAAATGAGCACTTGTCATGAGCTTCTTAGAAAAAAGCATGTGCGGTTTTTCTTCCTTTTTTTTTTTAATGTGTACATGCAAATAAATTGAATAATTTGCAACCAAAAATTTCTGTTCTCTTTTGTTGTGGTGTTCCTGTCAGAAACAGTAAAATGGATACTCCCTTAGACTGCCATCTCTGGAATACCCACAAGGTGTTCTATTTGAACACATTTGTTGAAGAATTAGGAGTACACTGATGAGGAACAAAAATCTATCCTGAACTGGCGATAGAGGTAGGTTAAGATATGTAATGCAACACACCAGAGGAAAACATGTGTCAATCTGTTTAAGGGATTAAATAGATTTGGACCCTGTCTCTTCCCAAAACAGGTGTAAGAAGCTGGCAAGATATGGCCAAAGTTTTTTCTTTTTCACTGTGTGGGACTTTGGGCTAGGACAACAACAAAGTTTTAACCTGTGGTTTGAGGATATAATGATTGGAGGTGGAGAGGGGAATCTGGAAGTTCTGGTGGTTCCTATTGCAGCTTAACCACCTCCCTTTATTTCCTGACACACCGTTTAGCCCTCACAAAACAATGCCAGCATGAAATGTTAAAATTCTATTTTTCAGGGCAGAGGAAGCAGCTGTTCTTTTGGTGTCTGCTCTGATTTGTGTTTTGAGTGAGCCATCCTTTAGCTTGGTGGAATTAGGTGAGCAAAAGCAGAGCCCATGCGGGGCTGCCAGGACCTGCTGCTCTGATGGAGGCACTGAAAAAAGGGAGTCCACGATTTGTTTTACATGACAAACTCGCCAGCACTAGAAAGCATTTTTTAAAAATTACGATTTTTTAGGCAGTCAGACAGTGTTTACATACACAGTACTAGTCTGTGTGCAGAGAGGGGCTGGCATTATGCCAAATGCCTACAAATTCAGAACCCCATCCTCAGCTGGTACGTATCACTGTAGCTCCATTGACTTCAGTGAACTGGCGCCAGTTTACATTAACTGAGGAGCTGTTGCATTATGTGGAACGATTCCTTTTCCCCCCTGTTCCTTTTTTGTTTTTTGATGAAGAACATGGAAATGTCATTCTTGTTAGCTCACAGGAGCCCTTATTTGGGAGACCTTCCTCTTCTCCTTTCATATTCTTTCTTTTCTCTTTAGATTATTTCTATTTCTATCAAATTTATTCACACTAGTTTTCTGAGGGTAGTACATTAGGGGTGCCTTATGCTTCTTGACCTACCCCTGAGGAACTCACTTTGAATTTTTTAAGTTAAAATCTCAAAGCCTGTGATTAAAATATGCATTACATCATGGAAGTGGTATCCCTTCCACATTGCTGTGATACATAAGTATATCCCACAAAACACCAATCAGATGAATATTTTTGGTCATTTCCCAGGGGCTCATGGAAGTAGTGGCTGAGTGGAGATTGCTGACCAAAAGCAGCCAGAAAAGATTCTTCTCCTAAATTTAAGCTCTCTCAGGGCAATATATAATAAAAGGAAAGCTGGCTCAGGGGATGATGATGTTGGCTGAAAGGGGTAACGAAGTCTGCAATCAGCTTTGTCACACAGTGCCTTGGCCCAGGAAATGTACATTTGTATGTGTAGCTTCCACACCTGTCCTTTCACGTAAGAATAAGTCCAGCCTGTGTAAATATTTCCTTTACATAAACATAGGTTCATCACATGTCCATTCAGTGTCCAGTGGGTCTCACAAATGTGAGAACCTTTCCTTTCCTGAACTGAGTGAAGTGTTCTAATCTAGGAACTGGTGTGTAATTGCCTAAGGGACTTTTCATATTCCTTTTGAATTTCTTTTTAAAAGCCTCTTTGAACACTAAGGATCCCTTTTCATAAGTTTTTCTTCCTTAATCATTACTTTGTTGTCTCTTACCCTTGAAAAGAGGTATGCTTCTCTGTTCTGTGTAAAAATTCTGATTTATCTTCATCTTTGCCATAACAGTTTTGGACATTTTCCAATTTTAAATGAACTTGCAGTAAGCAATGGGTGTTTGAAGATGGACTTCATGTCTAATATTGAATGAGTGTCTGAATTTGTCCTCCTAATCTTTTGTTGCTCTCTTACCTACCCTGTATTTTCTCATGCAGTCATCTTGAGTCACATACCCACAGTCTGGCCAGATGTTCAGAAGAGCTCAGCTTCTACTCTGGCATTTTAATAAGTAGCCAGGTTTTGTAAAGTGCCTGCTGTGTGTCTGAAATCAGAGTTTCTGGGCAATGTAAACTCTTGAAAATTAATGTTACGTGCCTAAATTGGAGAGAATTCTTTTGAAAAGCAGGCTGAGGTTAGGGGTTTCTGAAATACTCAAAATCGATGTCATATAATTTCCCTACTATAACTTGTCAACCCGAGGTATCAGCGGCCTCCTCACAAGTGCTGTGCTTTCCTTAAAACTAAAGTGCATGGAAAGAAATTCCTAGATATAGGGAGGCGTGGAAAAAAAAGAAGTTACTGTTGACAACACAACAATTCGTTCATTTCCTAACACCACAGGTCACGTACTGTATTTTAAGCC
Source organism: Picathartes gymnocephalus (assembly GCA_013390045.1). Classification (NCBI taxonomy): domain Eukaryota; kingdom Metazoa; phylum Chordata; class Aves; order Passeriformes; family Picathartidae; genus Picathartes; species Picathartes gymnocephalus. Next base: position 268,359 of record WEKY01032919.1, read on the forward strand.
AAACAACAAGGCCATTGTTCGCACGGGAAAACAAGCACAGTTTATATAAAGGTTTTACGCTGGGAAGGTTAAAGGCTGGTTTGTTTTTGGCGAGCTGTGGTTTGCTCCTCTCAGGTGAAATGGGGAGGTTTCATGCTCTGGCAGTCTGCTGCAGCTCCTGCAGAGGAGAGGGGATGCTCTTTGCCATGGCCAACCTCTCCTCGCCGTTTCCTTGTGCTCTATCCAGCTCCACAATTTCCAGTTCTGTCGTAAAGTTTGCAGGGAAGGGACTGCCTCCTTCCTGTGTGTTTGTATGGTGCCTTATCCCAGGCAAGCCAGATTTCATCCCAAAGCCTTCTTTCCCTTCATGACATTTTAATAGGTACAAGGATGCTTCCAGTGTTATAAAGGGAGGGCAAGGATCAAAATCCTTGACATTTCGGTGAAACTGGCTGCTTAATTGCCCTTCAGAGTCTCTCTTCTTTTTTTTTTTTTCCACTGACAGGC
>WEKY01032919.1:268875-407786 GCA_013390045.1 Picathartes gymnocephalus
CATTTCGGTGAAACTGGCTGCTTAATTGCCCTTCAGAGTCTCTCTTCTTTTTTTTTTTTTTCCACTGACAGGCAGCTTGGAGTGGGAATTTTTATTGAGTCACTCTCCAAAGCCTGTTTCTTTAAGGGAATTTGGATCAGGACTTTTAGTTCTCCAGCCACTTGGATTTATCAGAATCTGAGAGGAATTATAAGGATCACTCCACATCAGAAATTGCTTGTCTCATGACTGATAAAATGATATTAAAAGCTGTAGCAGTTGTCATCTATCAACTCCTATCTTCTCTATCAGCTGTACTTGTCAAGTTCAACTGTTTTTCTTTCTAGAGTATCCTGCCAATGATATTTTATAGCCAGGCTGAAAAAAACCCCTTTCTTATTAAAAATGGACTTGTTCTAGGTTGAAATTACAGAAAATATTTTGGTACTCCTAATTGGAAGTGATGTATACAAGTATTGTTTCATCAGAGGTATGGATGGAGAGAAGAGCTTAAATGTAATATTCATGTTTATGCTAGCAAGAAAAATTTAGTCTTTTAAATTGTATATCTATAACGAAAGTATAGGGAAGACAGGAAAACTGGAAGTCTGTAAGATACTGATTTTAAAATTTAGCCCCGGTGTTGTTTATACAATTGTGTAAATGCTACAAGTCTGTCATTAAGTTCACAAAAACAAGTGCTCAAATTTTGGCAGCATGAAGCAGATTTTTCTAAGACATTTAGGAGTCTAATTGTGCAGAGACACGGCTTTCAGTAGTTGTTTGTTCAGCCTGGCTATTATTGGCTCTGCCTTTTTGCTCCAGTGGGATCTGAGAGCTCTCAGCATTTCTGGAAGTCAGTCTGCACTACTGTAGGTACTCCAACAGGTACAGAAAACTCGTTTGCTTTCCAGACTTGGCTTAGCACCTGGATACATCCAGTGTGCCATGTTCTTGTACACAGCACGCTACAAGAATAAGAAAATGCACAGTTTAATAAACCTGGTTTAGACTTGCACCCTTCCTCCTGTCATGCAGGGAGTAAGGACAGTGATTTCCCTCAGTTCCAGCTGTATTTCCCACCTAACACTCTTCTGTCCCACAACAGGTAAAAATAGAGAGCCAGAGCTTTGGAGGCTGGCCTTGCTGTGAGAGTATGATGTGAAATTTGTGTTTACACAGCCATACTGTCCTGGGACAGAGAGTCACACGGATTGCAAGCATTCTTGCTGCGAGGAATCCGGGCCTGACAGGAATAGCCGATTCCCAAAGCTCAGCTCTGTCTAGAAAACTGGCTCTATTATCCAAGATTATGGCAGAGAGCAAACACTCCTCCAGTTTACCATAGCTTTAGCATCAAAAGGAGCTTTCTTTTAGGAGCTGAGTTCCCAAACAGAGTGTGTTTTCCCAGGAATGTGTGGTTCAAAGCTGACGGGCAGGGTCTCACTATCAGTGCGGCACGGTTTAGGTTGGGTTTATTCCAAAGGCTCCCAGTGCAGCATGTGGCAGAGACATCTCACCAGACCACACCAGCTCCCTGGCACAGGGAAGGAGCTGGCTGAGTACTTTTATGGGTTCATCCTGGCTAATAATTCCTGCTGAAAGGGAGTTTTGGCATGTGCACTCTTCAGTGCTGGTTTGGCACTGGGCAGCCTCTCCCTGCTGTGCGTCAAACCCCGCACATAAAGGTACCCTCAGAGCCATTTGCTTTGGGGGACATGATACCACACAGGTAACCAGAAAGCTGCTGACTTTAAATGCTATCTTTTATTGTCAAACTTCCTCCTTCAAAAGAAAAACCTTCTGTGATTTCTGCAGTGGAGCACAGTGTGCTTGGTGTGCGAGGGGGGACTGCTCTATATCAGCACACTCCACGTTTGGAGTATTGCCCTCCAGCCATGTTCCTGCTGGGGAGAGATTACTCTGTTAGAATCATAGTTCAATGAAAATATGGTTCCTCTTAGCAGATGCTCAACCCCTACATAGCAATTACTGGCTAATGTTTATTTTGCAGTGGTTACTGAGAGCTGTTGAGTCACTGACATCTTTGTTGAGAGTCTTGGTTTGGGTTTTTTTTTTTTTTTTGCATAGTGTCATTTGATGAAGCCAAAATCTGATTCTCAATGTCTATTGTTTTTCATGGGGTTTTAGAAAACTATCCTTTAAAAAGTCAGCATTAGCTGGTTAGGGGCCAGTTAGCAAGGCCAGACAGAAACGCCAGCAGGGTGTGTGAATTCTGACTGTCATCTTCGTACAAGCAGAGGTCAAGAGACTGACACAGCATATGCAGATAGCAATCCTTAAATATTTGCAAAAAGCATAAGGGTATTTTTAGCATTATCCTTGGTAACCCTCTGTTTATTTTCAAAAATGACTAAGTGAATTAAGAACCCATATTCCGTTGTTGTAATGCGATGTTATGCCAAAATCCTTTGAAAAGGTGTTTTAGGATCCTAATTTGTTTATCCATTGCTGGACACGTTAGCCAGTGTGCCTAAGGGAAGAATAGGGCTGAGTCAAGCAATCTGGATGCAATTTTGAACTGTCACAGGGACTTTGTACTGCCTTCAATAAGTCATGCAGAGATTGCTTGAGAAAAGGATGTGAGCTTACGACTGGTGTCCACATTTTCTGTATCAGATTTTTGAAAATCCCCATTTATCTGTCGTATAAGCCCGAAGGTGCCTCTCCTTCTGCTGATAATTTTCCCGAGGGAATTATCTGGGTATCTGGCTGTGGCCAGCACCTCTTGACTCTCAAAGTTAGCAGCAATTTAAGAACTCATGACTCAGCTCCCCTCGTAGGTTCTGGGGCTCAACTTTCCTGCATGTTCCCTGCATGGGCAGGGGCTCCCCTCAAAGGCAGGAGAGAGCTGGCCCTCCAAATTCAGAGCTCAGTTTGCTGATTTCTCTGAACGTTTCTGAAGGAAAATAAACAGCAATTAACCAATGCAGTGGGCATGAGATTGTTACTCATACGGTTCTTTCCGTTTCCTACCCTGGAGTCCATAATGTGCATTCTTGTGTCAAGAGCTACTGTTGATGCAGCACCACAATACCACAGATTTAAAAAAAGAAGGAAAAAGAATCTATTAGATGCCATTATAATTAAAGTCTACTGACTGCAACTCTGTTCTGGCTGATTGGAGAAGCTGAGAAATTTCTTGATCATGAAATTTTGTATCATACCACCACATGTACAATCCTTTGTTTACACAGAAACCTCTGTGTTATGCTCTGTTTGTTTTAAAAATCAAGTTCTATTTTTGCAATATAATGACATGCCAGTAAAACCAAAAGGAGCATTGGCATATTCATTCACTCAGAGCCTCCTTTTGTTACCATCTTTCCCCCTGGCAAATAAAATAGAAATTCATGCCTTCTAATAGGTTCATTTGTAAACTCAGCAGATGTGGGCAAATGAGGGGCAAGTGAGGCAGCTACATGATCGGGATTCCTGACTTGTGAAAGCAGATTTTTGGCAGTGGCAACCAAGTCTTTGGTTTGTTTTGCTTTGGCTGGTCTCTAATAAGGCCTCGATTTCCTCCTTTTTCTGTCTGCTGCTGAATTGCTGATGATTCTGTAAGGGCATCTCAGGGTCACCTGGCTGAGGCTTTGTGGGAGCCTGAACATCCCAAAAAGGACTGGTTTCATTGTGCTTTACCTGGTTCCTTTGGACAGAATAACCTGTCTGATGCTCTTCTCCAGTAACTCTTAGACACTTCTGGGGGCTTGCAAATGAAATCTGCTGCTGGATTTCCCCACTGTGGTTTCATCTGCTCTTCTGTGTTCCAGGCAAGATGTGGTGTCTTTCTCAAATGGCCACTTGGCTGAGCTGGGAGCTGCGGGGTTGATGTTTGAGTCCGTGAAACTCTATCAGAGCTCTTCCACAGTGATATGGTTTAGGCTCCTCCCGTGCCAAGGGTGAGCAGGCTTGGAGATGTTATTTTTAGGAATTGCTGGAGACTTGCTCCTAAGAAGTGTAAGCTCAGCACTCCAGAAAACCTCCAGCAGGACCTTGTCAAGGACTGGTAAGCCTGGATCAGCCTGTGCTTTTACAAGCAGTACTCTGAGAAAGCTAATGCTCAACAGACCTGTACTTGTGTGGTGGTGGATGCTTTAAAGAAAAAAAAAGGAAAAAAAAAAAAAAAAAAGGAAAGAAAAAAAAAAACCCCAGAATTACTCTGTTAGACTACAGTGATTGTGTGCTTGCCCAGTTTCAGGTAGTGTGGGCATTTGCCTTGTGAAACAACCCCATGTTTCAGAGGCTGGTACAATATGATTGCTGTATTCAGCAGCACAGGCTTCTTGGAGTTGCAAAGGGCCGTCCACTGAAGAGTGACAAGAGAGCATGAGAAAGTTTGTGGGTGTTTACAGGAATTTGCAAATTTCCCATTCATTTTCTATGAGATACTCACACGGGCTGGCATTTCCTGACCCAAAAATAAAAAAAAAAAGGAGGGGGGGGGGGGGGCGGTGCTGGGGGGGAAAGAAAGCACTTGTCATATCACTAATCATGTATTCAAAGCTGCAGTAGATACAGAAAGACACTGAATAGGTCCATGTGGATAATGGGACGGATGCTCATGTGTCTGCACACCAGCCAGGCTGGGATCTCATGGCATGCAGAAGGATTGGATTGCTGGGGGAGATGGCCCTGGCTCGGGCTTTTCGGAGATGAGCTGGCCTGTGGCACTGGCTCCTTCTGCACATTGCTGCTCTTGGATGTCAAGATTGCACTCACAGTTCCCAAGTTCAAACCTCAGCATGCTACACACCCACAGATTCCCACAGATTGGTCCTGCAAAATGTGTCCTCTAACAGAAACCTCTCAGTCCTCCAGTGGGCTTTTTTTTCACCGCTGCAATGAACAGCTTTGTTTTGGAGAGAAGACTGGACGTAGCTTGGACAGAAGATTGAATGTAGCTCATTTTCCCACCTGTGACCTGGTCTCTTGTGCTAAACCTGGAGTAAGCAAGTATTACTTGATCCCACCTCCTCGATCCTCACTCGCGGTGGGACATTCACGGCAATGGCACCTCTGAATTTCTGGCAAATATTTCAGCCTTTTTCGCCTGCCTGCCTCAGTTGTCCTTGTGAAAACAGGCACAGATTTTGCTCATTGCTCCTGAAGGAGTATCTTCATATGAATAACTCAGTTAGTACAAGCAAAAAAAAAAAAAAGTAATTCACACCTATTCTGTCTTCTTTACTCACCTCTGTTAGTTTAATATTACTGAATGTAAAAGAGCGTCTGTTTAGTGATCAGTCACAAACCACAAATCTTTAATAACTTACAATTTTGGGAACGTCAATTAATGTTCACCAAGGTCCTTTTTAGTGAAATACAGGCTCATTGCCCTAAAGACCTGGAAACTTCAGTAAAGGGAGTAGAAAAAGGCTGGTATATGAAGGAAAACCAAGTCAAGGAGCAGTGCAGTTTCCTGACACGCTGCTAGAGCAGCAGAAAAAAATGACAGAAGACATCTAAGTGTTGTTTGTGAAACTCTGCTGCTCCGTGTCCTTTTCCCGTGACTTCCCTCATGCGTTTAGTGGGGTGGATCCTGTTCTGTGTGAAGCACAACCTTCTCCCCAGCTGAAGGACATGCATAGTCCCACTGGGGCTGAGGAGACTTCTTATGTTGAGAACCGTACGTGTGTGTGCATGTACTTCCTTGGGCTGGGCTTTGGGAGATATTTCAGCGGCACTTAGACTTGTTCAAAATCAAAATCAGGAAAGAATACTTAGATAGTTTATCCGCAGCGAATAACTCAGCAAGTCTGTCAGCAGTGCCCTCCTGGTGTGGGCAGATACGGCACGCAGTAATTCATCTCTGCAGAAAGAGCCCATCAATAAAGGCCACCCATTCTTTCCCAGTGAAGACCACCAATCCTTTGGCTGTCGTGACTTCTTTGAGCCCATTGTTCCCCGCTTCCTTTCTCATATAATAATTCTGACTTCCGCGACCTTTCTGTCTGCTCCTCCAACATGGATTTTAGAGCACCTACCGCAGAAACAAAACTGAATCCCAATGATTATTGGTCTTCATTCCTTTCAACCCTAGATGGAGTTGTATTTTCCTTTCACTCCATTTCCGTTTAGACTTTCTTTTCCAATTCCTTTAAATTGTCTGTCTCGGTTGCCCAGTTTGCAAAGGCCTCTTGTGCTCTTTACTGTGCTTTTCTCACACCCCTCTGAAAGCCACAGGGTCAAAACAATGCTTCTAATCTCATTTGAAATCCCTTGTGTGCTTTGTTTAGTTATGTTTTTGTGCCAGTTTTTTTGACAGATTTTTGCTTGTAAGTGGGGTTTGCAGTTTCTTCTCAGGGGTTGAAATCTTGGTTTCATAGAAATCAATATAAGGCTTCAGTCAGATGAGGCTTATGCTGAGAATTCTGAAAGAAGAAAGATTGTTATTTCTTCTTGTTCCCACATTTCTAGAGTTTTAGTAGACTGTATAGAATTTTGAGAAATATGAAAAACATTCTAGGTAAGAGTACAGATAAGAGCAAAATTTCTTTTAGACTGTTTCAGAAGCCTGGGTTTGAAATTTTTTCAGATGTATTGAACCACAGTGGCTTTTTTCCTTAGCTTTAAATAGTACATTTGTTTTTTCTGCCATTCTGCCATCCTTATTTATACTGAGTGTGTTCCAAACCCCTCTGAAGTCAGTGGAAGTGTTCCCACTGAACTCAGTGAACACATCTCAGAGTTTCCCTACTCCGCCTGAAGTCAGAGGGAAATTAGAAAAGCTATCTGTGGCATAGGAGAACTGCAGGAGAGAGAGAAATCTGCCTTTATTCTGTGCTTTTTCCCTCATTTGAGGGAATGCTGCTTTATAAGAATGTAAGAGGGGTCTGTTTGCTTGTGCTTCAGTACCCATATGAGCCTTCAATCTTAGTTTTTGGACTAATGGCAGATATTAAATCTGTACTCTTCTGATTCTTGTAAAATAGCTGAAGGTGATAAAAACCCAAATACATTACATTATATTTATTTTTACTCTTTTGGGCATCTCCTTTTGCTGCTTTTTTTTAGCAATTTTTTGTGTAATAAACCCATCTGGAATAGGTAGGTTATAGTCAAGTTTACATCTCTCTCTGAACCATGCAGAAGAAATTTAAGAGGTGATGCTTTGAGTGCAGGCAGAGGTAAGAAATGGTGCTGGGGAACCAGCTGTCTACTTCTTTCTATATACCATGGAATTCTTATTTTGGACACTTGGGAAAAATTGTATAGTGGGAAAATAAACATCATAATTCTGAGCTCTCCCTACACATGGACAAGAACAGGTGACAAATTAAAAATTTAAAAAAAAAAAAAAAGGGGAAGAAGCTCTTCGANAAAAAAGGGGCAGCAGCTCTTCGACAGGATCATTCTTTTGTAACAGGAAACTCATTCCTAACTAGATCTGTGCATGAGACACCAGACGCTCCAAGCTGAATTTGTTGCACTAACTGTGCCCTGGGGGGTTGCTGGCCAGTTAGGAGGATCAGCAGAAGAAACAATAAAGCATTTTTATTAGCCTTGAAGTCAGACCAGTGGGAATTTTCCAGAGAAGGGCCTACCCTAGTTCTCTTTCATAAACTAACTTCCTCCAAACTGTTTGATAACAAGGGAAAGGAAAACAATCAGAAGGGGAGGGCAGAAAACCCTACTGTTCGTTAATTGCACGGAAGTTTTGGAACTGTCAATATGATGGCAGCTCCACAGCATTTCTGTCAAGCACTGGGTGTAAGTGGTTGTGGACATCTTGTCTCCACGTCAGGAAACTGCACTGCCCTCTGGAGCTGAGCTGTATTTCGCCGATGACTTCTTGTGGAATGGTTTGGGTTGGAAGGGACCTGAAATGTCACGTGGTTCCAACTCCACCTTCCACCGGAGCAGGTTGCTGAAAACTTCATCCAGTCTGGAATGGAACACCTGCAGGGATGGGACAGCGTTCCACTTCCATCCACAGCTTCCATGAGCTGTTCCAGTGTCTCACCACCCTCACAGTAGAGAATTTCTCCCTAGTATCTAATTTAACCCGGCCCTCTGTCAGCTTAAAGCCGTTCCCCCTTGCCCTGACACCTCATCATGATGATCATTGTAGTCAAAGGTCTCAGGCAAAACAAAGGCACAGTGCAAGTGTGCACTGAGGGGCGGAGATTTCAGCAGAAGAAATACTTTTAGTTATTACTTGCATCTGATATTCTCACTGGTAACGCTGTATCTGCTGCTGTCAGGTCAATGAGTTTTTTGTTTCTCTCGCTGTCCAGGAATAATAATGCAGCAGCAGCAGCAGCAGCAGCAGCCATCCCAGGTGAGGGATGATGGCCCTTTTCTTAGTTTGCTGCCCTCTGGTTCAAGCTCTGAGTATTTTAATCTGACAGAACTAAAGATCAGGGGTCTCTGAGAGTGGTATTGGCTGCTAGATAACAGCATTTCTGGAAACTTCTTTGTGTTAGGCTTTTCCTCTTGTGTCTTACTCTGGTCTGCTGTAAAAGATAAAAGCCTAAACCCTTGATTTCAATGGGAAATAGATGCATAAATACCTTTAAAGGTTTGTTTTATGCACTGAAATAACAGCATGCTCTGAATTGATTCTGCTGAGCATACTCAGAGCCTTTTAAACTAATGCTACAGCTGAAGCTTTAGGCACTGCGGAAATGTGATTCCAAACCAGGGTTCTTATGGTCACCTGGTTTTTAGTGTTGTCTTTCAGTGAAGGTGAAGCTACTTCTTTTTTTTAAACCAAAAGCAAGAGCTTCTCAAATGCTTAAAAGTAGCATCAAGGGCTCAACAAAGCTTTTCCTGCAACTGCTGACTTGAATTTTGAGAGATTTTCTTGCATATCAAAGCCAAGAGACTTAGCTTATGGGTAGCTCTGTGTAACTTCTTGACATTTGGTTTTGAAGATGACCATCAGGATTTCAAAGCAATAAAGTTAACCTAATGGTACACTATTCTCTCTCCAGTGTCTTTGCATGCTTAAAATAACCCAAAATTATTTCTGACTAAATATGCTAGTCAAAAAACTGGAAATACCACAGGTGATGAAATGAGGACAGGTTGGACCAACTTTTTCTTTTTTTCTTCTCCTTATAATTGCCAGTTATTGACTTCCTTTTTGTCAAGGTCACCAGAAAGCTATGGAAAACTTTATCCCAGAATATTGGATTTACTGGCATTTCTTGAAGAAAAAGCGTAAAATACGTGAAGAACTTGCAGAGTCGCTGCCCTCAAGTCTCTTTACAAGAAACTATTTTTGTGATTAGATGCTGGACCAAGCTGCTCTGCAATTTTTCCACTGCTATTAACTGTAAATAACTTCCAGCCTTGCATTAACCCTTCTAGCTCATGACAAGCAAAAGCCTTCTGTATCTGCCGGGCGTAATGAGAGAAACAGATGAGCTGGGAGTTTGAAGCTGGGTCTGAGGCAGAGCTCTTTTTTTGTTGGGACTGTGTTTACGAACTCTTCTGTAACTTTCTCATTCCTGATTCCCCTTAGAGAGTGCAAACATTTTTAACGGGTAGAACATTTTTGGGAAATACATCCACGGTCATGGCTGGATTTTGATCTTGTGCCTGCTGAAGCAAATGACGATGTTCTTGCTGGCCTTTGGGAAACGGTTGTGTGCTCTGCAGACATTGACCTGAAAAGACTTTAGGGTCTCTCTGGTAGGCCCAAGCTGGAAGGCTGTAGCTCTAAATTCAGTTCTTAATTCTGTGTGGTTCTCCAAAGGCAGCCGGACCTCAGATATGAGTGGAGCCTGTAAATGCTTAAAAAAATGCTGATAGGAATAAAAATACGAATACATGTTGAGTTAAGGAGGAAGGCAGCTCTTTTTGAGCAAGTCTTGAGCGGGAAATTCTCTAGCCCTGTGCATTCCCTTCTGGAATGTCCATGTATTGCCAAGATCATGTCCCAGTCTTGACTCCTAAATTCTCTGCCACTGCTCAATTACAGAGTGGAATCTGGCTGAGAATTTTCAGATGCTTCCATGGGCACTAAAGGCAATGGGAGCACAGGGGAAAAAGTCCATGCTTCACAGTGTGTGATGCTTTGGACTCTAAACATTCCAAGATTAAAGATGCTGAGGTTTGTGGAATCCTGCGTAGCTGTCAGGCTGCAGCTGAGCTGAGCTGGTCTGCGTTTTAAATGCTCCAGTCACACCCAAGAAGCTGAAGAGTGACCCTCTCAGGTATTGAGGAGACACAGGCTTCCCTTTGCAGGGCAGGTTTCCATCTCTTCCTCTTTACCCACAACGGTATAAAGATCTCTGCTATGAAACGTAGAGATTTCTTTCCCCATTGAGAGCTCCTATCAGAGAAATACAGTATGAAATGAATTAATTGAAAATCAATCTTGTGCCACATGTTATGGATGAGTAAAATTTTATACATACTCTCACTTGGCCACAAAAGAGGGAGAAAGACCATTTAAAAATTCTTGCACTAAAAACATTCCCAGGCACCACTGGGTTTTTTGTTTTCCTTTTTAATAGGAATTATGCCACAGAGGCACTGGCTTATAAAGTTCATTAGGTTTTAAAAATATATTTGAGCTTCTTGGTCAGACAAAATTAAAAATTGGCAGGAGGTCACATGGGAAACTTCTGGCAGAGCTGAAAAGTGGTTCTCCCGTGGTCCTGGGAGAAGGATTCTGGCTTTTCTCTTTCCTTCGGGGTATTGGACAAAGTTCTCCAATTCAGCATCCACCAGCAGAATATTACCACTGGCTTGAATGAAAATTGCCATGTATCAAAATGATGAGTAGATGTGTTATCACAAATTGTCTGAACTGTACCCAACCACCCTGGCCAGAACAGTGGTCCTTAGGGTTTTCCCTAGGACTTTTTATTCTCATCCAGGACATGAGTATCCGTAGTGGAACTTCTTCTGGATTTTGTTGCAAGTGAGTAATGGCCTTGGCTTTGTGGTTTTTCTTTTCAAAACGAAACCTGTCAGCTTTCTGTCTCAACCATGAGAAAAGAACCAAGGCCTCTTGAGGCTGTCTTCTATGTTTCTGCCTGTTACTCTCCTTCCAGGGTGTCCCAAAGCACAAAAATAACCATGGCATCCAAAATAACTTGTCTTCATTGAAAGTTGTCATCAAAAAGAAATATCGCTAAATCTGTATTTTTACTGCTTGATTTTTTTTCAGGACTCCACTCCGTGGGCTTCAAATCACTGCCTGGGAAAGTGCTATGGTTGGAGCTGCAATGGCCTGATGGATAAATCTTCTATGCCATTCTCTTTGCTTAATCTCTGATTCTGAAATACATTCATGCATCAGAAAAGGTAAGTGTAAAGCTTTTCGAGTTTTCGTCCACCAGCTTGGTTGTGCTGCTTATAAGGATGAGCATGCAAGGTTTTGGGATCCAGTTGGACTGGAGGTTCTGAAATGGAAATGGTTGTTTGTGCTGAGCCCCATGCAGCAGAACAGATCCCATTACAGGTTTGGGGCTGGGTCCCAAAGGAAACAACAGATGGTTGAAATGTACATAAAGAGGAGGGGAGATCAAAGGGCAAGAGCTGGGAAAGGTTTGTGCTGGGCAGAGGAGGAGAGGCTTAGCCTGGCTATTTAGTCCACTCCCAATGTGATGTTTTGCCTTTCTGTCTTGTGTGGAGGCATAGAAAGGAATAAACAGTGGAAAAAAAAAAATTAAAAGTGTGGTGGTGATGGTGGGAAGTAGGCCAGACAGAAAACGACAAAGTTATATTATTGGTGCAGAAACCTCGTCTATGTATGGAGCCCACAACCATCATAATTTTGCCTCTTATAAGTAAGGCAACTCTGTATCCAAATTAAGTGTTTAGGAGAAAATATTTTCTTTTCCAGATTAAGCTAGAAGACTAACATTTGGTGTTGGAAAGATACACTTCTCTGCTATGGTTTCTTCCTGATGAGTTTGCAGTTTTCCCCTGAATTGTTAATTCACCCTTTCCACGTGAAATTTGAAAGGCAAAAAGTTTTATGTTGCCATTTTTTCCTACGCATGCATGTCAGGGTGAAAATGGGGGAAGGAGGAAGCAAGGGATGGAGATGGGCTCTTGTGTTTTGCCTTAAAGTCACGTGTTAAACATAATCCCTTTGCATTCATCTGTAGAAACCGTGTCAGCATCCACAGGGGGCTGCTGTGTTTGAGCAAGACTGTTCAATTTGGTTTTGATTAAGCATAATTATTTATTGCAAGACATGCAAATAGGGGTAATACCATCTGAGTCCTGGCAGGGAAGGTGTGTGTTATGATTTGGGTCTGTTGTTTCTCTCTGTCTTGGTTTAAATTTATCTCCATCACCCAATTTTTTTGACAAAAAAAAAGGGATGTGTTATTTGGGGTGCAACTTAAAAAGCATTATTTATCCTGACCCGAAGAGGAGCAAAAAAGAGCAACTTTGAAAGATTTCTATAATGGAAATGAAACAATCAACACAGAAATATGAGGAAGAAATTACACCCATTAAATACATCTAGACTGATGAATGATATGATGGCTGCCTATTCAAGTTGGAAATTTTACACATGATTGAAGCTTTATTTAGTCTAATGAAACGTGCTTCCTGAGTGCTGCATCTGAGTGACGGCGTGACCTAGAGCACAAAAGAAAGTATTATGTGATTAGACTGAGATCATTCTCATTTAAAGTCATTGTGATATAATTTTACGTTTTTAATTAGCAGCATATACTTTTGTGTCCATTGCCTCTTTTGTTGAGAATACCTTTTCAGGTCTTGTCCTTCCACAGGCTTGTTTGAAGCTCAGCCCGGATTAACAGCAAAGGGGTTTGGAATTCATTGATCCTTTTTTTTTTTTTTTTTTAAATCTCCCCCAAAGTGGTGAATGGTGGGAGGGGAGGAGGCTGATCTTTCAGAAAAGGCTCGTCTTGTGCTGAATTTTTCCAGAGTTCCATAGGACGCTCTTTACATTTCAGCTTGAAATCCAGCTTAAGTACCTTGTTTGGCCCATGCAAATATTGATATATTATATCAATGTCTTTTATATCAGTGAAATTAGAGTTATTGGTGGAGCAACTGACTCCAGAGATATTGCCCTCAACATCTTGGCTCTGGCAGCTGGGATTTCATGAGGGCTGTGGTGTTACACTGCTTTACATCACTGGGAGTTTGGACCTACATCCTCTGCACCACACATTTCTTACCCCACTTCGCCTTTATGAGCTGGGCCTTTACTTTGAAGCCATTTTGTGTACCAGGCTGGAAGGCAACTCCTCACACACAAATCCAGTGTTTGGATTAAAAGCTATTAAATCTCATTTGACTCGAGCAAAATTTAATGTGGTTCATGATACAATTTTATGAGCTATTGAGATTTCTGGCACCATAAAATGAGTTTGTTAATGGGTTTCAGCAGTCGTTACTTAAAGTGATGTTAAAAAGTAATGAAGGGGGAAAGTAAATGCAAGGGGTGAACTTGCTTCTCAAGTCTGAAGTTCTTTCCTTTCCTGGAGCGTGAGCAGGGGTAAGCAAGCATTAAACAGGTTCAGTGTGCTGCCTTTGTGTGGAAGAGCTCGCTGCAGACCCCATATTTTCAGATGGATATGAACTTGCTGACCACAATCCTGACTTTCAGCTTGTTAGTGAGGTTGACTGATGAACACCCAGGACCAGACAGATAAGCCAGACACTTAATCTATCTACTGTATGTGTTCAGTCAGACTAAAGCCTTATCAATCATTTCAAACTGCATTTCAGGAGCACATTGTATAGCTTCCAATTACCATAGATCACTGAATTTGGAGCCAGTGGCAATTTAACCATCTCATTCATGAGGCATCTGAAGGTGTCCATGTACATGTAAGTACCTTAATTTGTGCCTGTATGGAAGATTCATGATTCCTTAGCACATTTTCTGTTTTTATTGCAGCCCATAGTTGAAATTTGGGAGGGCAAAAGAAAAAGTCAGGAACAGCCTTTCAATAACAGTTTTTAAAATATTTCGATTTGAAATTTAGAATAATTTTCTTCGATCACTTTTTGTCTCACTGCATAGATATCTTCTTGATCAGGCTTGTATTTCCTGCTACAATGAAAAGGATAAAGTTTAAAAAGTATATTATAAATTCATAGAATAAAATCTAGTGCTGAGAGAGAAAAAAAAATTATCTTTTGTTAAAGGAGACTTCCCCAGGTTTTGCCTGTATAATTTTTAAATTTTGTTTTTACACATACAGTTATGCAGGCTAATCACATATATTTCACAAAAGTAAGGCAGCATGTTTACAGGTAGGGAGGCCCAATTTGCCTGATAATTTTTGGTGCTGTTCACACAATTTTGGCTTCAGATGTGTTCAGACTTTGTTCTGCTTCAGCTGTTATCTGGCTTAAACTTCAAGACATGAGGTCCAATAACCATTCCAAAATCTCATGGCAGCCTTCCAAATCTATGTTAGCATTCTGGATTCTGCCAAACTCAGGTACTTCCAACCAAGAGGGATTTGACTCCTTTTGGAGCCTTGCTAAGATGGTCACACCCTACAGGCATAGACAACTCTCCAGCCTTTGGTTCCCAGGAATAAATCAAATATCATGGCCTAATTTTTAGAAGCCTCCATATTTATATCATCAGAATTTTGTTTTTGTTATTTTTAGCTATTTTTGTACGTTTTTTTTTTTTCCTTGGTAGCCATAGTAAGTGTACATTGGTGTGGTGTGTGAGAAGCTGGTGGAGCCCCTTTGGAGTCATGCAGCCATTGCGTAAGTTACAGCTTATCAAGCCCAAGTTTTTTTCATTATTTTCCCTTCAAGTTACATTTTGTGCTCTATTAAGCATCATTTTCTGATAATTGGTGAAGTCTGAGTGCAGACTCTGTAGTATATGGCTGGTCTAGATTTGGGCCAGGCTTTGTGCATTATAAACCTGTCAACAAATCCTGTTTTCAGCTGTGGCGTAGCACTGAAGGGCAGTTGAGGAGGAGACATGATAAAGTCTGTGGGACAAATTACACATCACAAATTAATTATATGTAATGCTTGGCATAGCAGACGTGAATTTTGGGCACGACCATAATGATTGTTTTTGCTGCCAACAATTATCATCTGCTTTAAGTCATGTCTTGGATGAGGAGGGGACCTTGTGATGTTACGGTAAACGCACAGAATATGAATAAGCAGACACCTATGGATTTAAGCTCTGCATGAGGAGATGAAGTACTTGACTGTGGATATACTTCAGGTGCATTCAGTGAAATCTGGTTTCCCATGCTAACTGCAGCAAATGAGGGGAATTATTTCTATGGGTTTCCGTGAACTCTTGGATTGAGGCCCAGAGCCTGATCTCATACTTTGCCTAGAGGAGATTTCTGACAACATGCAGACTTGGGCATCCAAGGGACTAGCAATGCCAGAGTGGTTGTAAAGGGCCACAGCCAGGCCCTTCATTTACAAGTTAAATGACTTCCCCGACATGTTCTGGGGAGCTTTAGGCAGCTTGTGGTTTGTTTCACCTACTTAACATCACACTGAGGAAGAGTCGAGTCCCCATCCTTTGACAGACGAGAGATCAGCTGCTTACAAACGTTGATCAGCTGTAAAAAAGCAGAGGGTGAAACTACACCAGGGTTGAAGTTTTGGGTTTGTGGACTGTGGGAAAATTAGCTGTACAGACTCCTGGGTCTCCTCTGCTGAAATGCAACTCTTGATCGCTGTAATTTTGGATGACTCTTAAATGGTTTCTCGGACTACGCAAACCACAGGCCGACCCAAGCTTTGCCAGAGAATGAAGAGCAGCTGAGCGGCTGTGCTTCTTCACAGCATGTTTCTGAGATTTGTCAGTTCTGTCACACTCCTCAAACCTGTGGAAAGGAAGAAAAAGCGGTTTCCAGAGATACTCTGTTCATAATTATGAAGAAACTCACAGCCACATAAAAAGCCATGAAAACCTTCTAATGGTTCTTGCACTGGCACATGAATGGTAGTGAGGAGGATGTAGTTTAAAAATACAACACAGACTTTTTGTCTTGTAAAACATTTCAGGAAATCCTGCATTTTAATGGGAATCTTTCACCTTTGAAGAATACTGCATATGAAGGATTTATAATGCTCTATTATCTCTGGGCCTAATTTGCAATATACTTATGTAAAGTGACATTCAGTCCGTAAAGATACTTCTTTCTGAGTGTTCTTATTGCATAGCTATGTAAATATTATGCAAGTAGAGACAGTAATTATGGCTTAAGGCTATATACATTACAAGCAGGGAATTCCTCATACATTTAAATACATATTTTAGCAGCAAATCTGGATCCGGTTTCAAAATCCAGAGTGGATTGACACCAGTTTACATCATCAGTATCTGGCCTTTCGAAATCCAGAGAACCCATTTAAAATAAAACTTGTGGTGTGGGGAGACTGGAGTTGTATCATATAGCAAGTGAGCACAGGAATGGCTGGCAGGAGAACGGTGTGTTGCAGATGAACTGGATGGGGGGCATATCTGCACTGTTGTAAAACACATGGGAAAAGTCCCTTCTGTTTATTTCTTTTTTTTTTTTCACTCCCTTATTAATTTACCACAACCACAAGCCATGTGTTCCAGTTCCCGTCTGAGAAAAGAGGCTGGGTAGGCCGTGGTGTGACTTAGTTGAACCAGTGATCTGAAAGCAGCCAGCAAACCCCGAGAAATTCTGAATTGCTCGTAAAAGAGCCGAGGAGAATTCTTTGTAAACCACTCAGCACTAGAGAGAAGGCCACTCTGGTCAGAGTGTGCTCCCTGTTAGATGTTCACAGCTGTAATGAAGGACATCAGCTAAAGATGGAGTGGGCAAAATACCTTCAATGAAAGTTTATGCCTTAAATTCGTTGGATTCACAATGCACCCAAACGTTTGCGTTCAGTGTTAGCAGGGCAGTGGCTTCTGTGAAATACCCCAACACAAACGTACTTTGCAAAGAGTGGCTGTTCTTCACGTAGGTAATATGGAAACCAGGAGAACTCCTCCTTAAGATTCTCCTTTCCTTTCTAGCTCTCAAGGTGAGAGAAGCATTTTGCTGTTCCTTATGCAACACAAATAATTTCCTCTGATACATTAAGGATCTGTGACAGGCTTGAAGCTCCCTCGGGTTCTTTCTCTTTACAGCCACTCCTGTAAGATCAAGCCTCTCTTCTGCCCTCAAATAAGACCTTGCAGTATCCTAGAGAGCGATGGAGATATGTTTATTGTCTGGATTATACAGTAAAATTCATAAACTATTGGTTTAGGAAGCCTAAAATCCAATATATTGGCTTTTATGTAGATCATCTGTGATAAGGATGTGATGAGTAAAGTTGAGTCCTCACGTGAGCACTCTCCCTATGGCTTTAGAAGGCTGAGCATGATAAGTGCAAGAACACAGCCAGGTAAATGGAAATATATCTGGGAATTAGGATAATCTCATCTACTGCTGCTGGTGAGACAGCAATAAAATTATTTCTCACTGATAAGATTGGTAAGGGTGGTTGCTGAATGGTTTTAAACTTCTGTTGTAGCTTTAAATATCTACTTTTTATCCAGTGTTTATGTTAACCTTCAGCATTTTCTTCTTTTTTTTTTTTTTTCTAATTAACTCTAGCCTTTTTTTCTTTCATTCTGAGTGCCTATTTGTATTTTGCTACCAGTTGTGAATTTAAAAGAAGTGTTTGCCTTTTGGATTTCTCTATTCCAAGCTTAATCCTTCCCAGAGACTCAAATGAGATCAAGGTCAGGTTTTGTCATTAAAGATGGAGAGGGCACATTTCTTTCTCAGCCACAGACATCTTATGTGGTTTGGTGAGTGTGAAAGGCTGGAGGGATTTAGTAACTCTGGTCTAAAGGAGGAACTCTTATTTCATAATTTATCCCTCAAATTTGAAAGCGCTAAAATACTTAGAATAGAGGGTAATTAATATGTGTTGCAAAGACAGACCATTCAACAAAGAGCCTGAATATTTACTTTTGGCACTAATGCACTGCTTGTCAAAGAAAATTCTGAATCCCCGCTGAAATATACTTAAATTTGAATTGTGTATATAGTATATAATTACATCCATAATGACTATATCGCGTAAGCGTGCACATATATTTTGTAGTGTTATTTTTGCTCGTATCTGGAGCTGAGACTAAAAACACTTTCAAATTCAATGACTTTGATAACACAAGTGAGAGAATTTTTACCTTTTACCACCAATATGGAATTTTGTTAAGTCATTTCCTTGAGGGGGAAATTCTGATTTTGGAGGGGGTTATTGTACTGTCCACAGCTCTCCTGGTTTATATGACGGGTTAGGCTGGTAAGAATAGGGATCTGAATGTGAATATAGTCTACCTCATTCTTTTTTTTGTGAAGAAATTAATTTTCAGAGTGGTTATTGCACCTCTCTCTCGTACAAACTCAAGTCCATACAGCCCACATGCTGCTGAGTCAGAAAATGTGTTTGGGCGCTGGCTTTTAGGCAAGTTTTGTCCATATTTAATTGTGTCTGTGTACTTGAAGAACAAAATGCTCCCGAGCATGAGAAATTGCCTTGGTTTGAACATTTCTGTATGGGGAGACGCTGCAGTTCAGAACCTTCCAGGTGTGTCAGTCTGTGTTCGGGCCCGTGGAGGTGGCACAGCTGATCGCCAGGCGCGCCAGGGCTGGGGATCACATGCTCTGTGTTTTGTTCAACCCACGGTTAACAGCCTACAGCTACCGGGAAAGGCATGGGAAAGGCTCCTCTGGTGCAAAAATAGGAGGGACAGCCTTCTGACAAGAGCTGGCACCTTCGTGACAGCCACATCCTTTCACACTGTGGTATATAATGCAGTTCAGCGTGCTTTGAAGGCCCGATTTGGCGGTGGTCTTGCCTTATCTCTCCGTAGATTCTGATCTTTATCACGGAGTCATAACAAACTGTTTGGTGGAGTTGGAGGGGGTGAGAGAAGCCTTTGGCTTCATTTAGAACAAGTCTGACGTGAGCATTGAGATATTCTGTACTTTGGGTGGCTGGCCTTTTCTGTGTCAAATTTTCAGGAGTTTGTAAAAATCAGTGTAGTGTTAGACCTGCTCCATTTATCCTACCGGAAAAGGAAAGAGCTTCTTCCAATGAGATGCTCAAAATGTCAGGCTTAGAATTCTTGCACTCGAGGACATTCTGTTTAATTCTTTTGTGACTGCAACTGAATGATAGGAAATGGTGTTCTAATACAATTTCTCAGGCAAAAGCAAGGTTGTCCTAGTAACTTGTGACGCCCTCGACTCAGAGTTTGAGGAGAGAAAAGGCGAAGTTATTCAGCGGTCGGAGGAAAGTGGGGCGAAGCATTATCTCGGAGCCGTGATATTTGGCTTCCAGCGGCCACAGAAACTTGACACACGTCAAACGTCGAACGAGCTGATAGCAGACAGGAAGGATTAGTGTTGACACAGCAGAGCTGACCCCTGCCTGCAGCGAGGCTGTGTTTAAATGCAGCCACATCGCTCTGAAATCACCCCCGGCGTGCGAGCGGTACGAACTGGAGGTGAAGGTATAGGAAACACGGGGCACTGGGACATTCCCCAGCCTAATTGGGCTGACAGCTCAGTCTGGATGGAGGACAGTGTTTATTTACTCATTGTTGTGTGATGAGCAAATAGAAAGATATGCCTGCTTTAGCCCATGCTGATATTGGTCCTAACGCTGTCTGGCTCCAGCTGCCATAAGCCAGGACAATACAACACAAAAACTTCCTATTCACCATCACTTCTAAGTCTGTCCTGGCACAGATATGCAATGACCTCAGGCCACAGTTGGGTGTAATAAGGAATTTATCTTCATGGAAATGTGACCTCTTGCTACCAGAAGGCTACAAAAATACGAGTAACAATGGGTAAATGAAGATAAAGGTTTATCCTGGCCAACCGTAGCATTTTCAAAACAGTTCAACCCTGCCATGAAAAAACTACTGTTTGACATAGGACGCTGTCTGAATCTCTTAAAAAAGTTATCCAGGTCACTGTGGAAAGAACGTGTTCTTATTATTGTTTTTATAACTGAAAGTTACTGGATTGATTCTTTTTCCTCTTGAATGATGCAGACATTCAATATCAGTTTTCAATTCCCAGAATCCACTTTGGGTACAGGAAAAGAGATTTCAGGAAATTCAGTTTTTCACCAAGGAATTAGGCTTTTTCCTCTCTTAACCTCCATCGTCTACACTAGGAGTTCATACTCTGTGTATGCTTTTAATCTTGACTTCAATATATTTTACTGTGGCCAGCTTTTACTTACAGTTTAATAACTTCAGCTTTATTTTGCCCCAGGCCATATTATAATGAATAAAAAGCTTTTTCTATGATTTAGCTGAATTTATGCAGCTGCCCTTGAAACAGCTGCATAACTTTTCCTACTGACTAGTAAGGGTAGCAGTTTACTCAGCACAGACTGATCAGCTGAGTTCTACTTCCAAACTCAGTTTTGGCAAAAAATCACATGAAAACGAATGCAGATCCATGACCATGCTTCCAGTTACCCTGTGCAACTTAGACTGAACAAGGACCATATTTTTATATGGTTCTGTATGGTACCTTGAGCAATTAAATCTTTAATCTGATGAGAGCCCCTGGTACACCCAAAATAGCTGCTTCCCTGTTTCCAGTCTTATGAAGGAAATGGGGAGTGGATATGGGAAGCAGCTTGCATCAGCCACTGGTTATCTTACAGGTGGGTTCTTCCTGTGAGCACGTCTCACAAGTAGGCCAGATGCAGCAGTGGCTGCAGCAAAAGCTACAGAGAGATGTGTCAAATGCAAATCTGCAGAGCCTGTGGTTCTGGCAGGAATGGTGTGGGCAGCTCAGAACAGGCATCGAGCCTTTCACCGTGTTCATTTTGGGCCTTACGACCTGGCATCTGAGAAAGAATCCTGTCCAGGAGCCTGTGTGGATTCCAGCTGAGCAGGCAGAGGGGAGATTGGATAATACATTGTGTGGGAACCTGACTACAAATTGGAGGATGGCAGAGAGGATGGAAGAGGCAAGAGGTCAGTAGTATGCAGCTTAGGGAGCACGAGGTCTGAATGCGACTGTGAGACCTAAGACACCTCATCAATTTGTGGGACTCCTTTTAATAAGGGCCCAGCTTCATCTTAACGTGGGGAATCCTCTCCAGAATT
This sequence comes from Picathartes gymnocephalus, assembly GCA_013390045.1. Taxonomy (NCBI): domain Eukaryota; kingdom Metazoa; phylum Chordata; class Aves; order Passeriformes; family Picathartidae; genus Picathartes; species Picathartes gymnocephalus. The sequence continues at coordinate 289,943 of WEKY01032919.1, forward strand.
CCAGACACATGAAAGACATTAACTCATAATTCCTAGTAGTCTCCTGAGTACCTGTTAATAATTATGACTGGTCTTTTTGGCCTTAGAAGCTTTCAATTACCTGGTGTTAAACCTTTTAGGGTAAACTGCAAACCAGTATAGGATGCTGAATATGAAAAGGTGTATTTGTTAATACTTCTGTGCACTGATAAATCTGAACTAAGTGTATGCCTCTTATTCACTCAGGATTAGCAAATATCAAATTGAGATCAAGAACAACTATTTACATGTACTTAAAATAGCAGGTTTAAAAGAAATCTTGTAAGGGAAAGGAAAAAAAAAAGCAGCAATAAATTCTAGTCTGAGATCATACTATGAAACAGAAATATTATTAAAAGAACGGGTTTTAGAAGAATGAGAATGATCAGTTTGCCCAGCTGTTCTAATAGCAAGGAAAATGTTAATTAAAAAATAAGAGACTTATGTGCCAATACTATTCCTCTCAGTAGAAAAAGGGTAAGCAAAGAAAGCAAGGCAGATTAGATCCTGGTGTAGACTGTATGTTCTAAATGTAAAAAGATTATAAGATGTGTAATAAAGATAAAGCACCACCCCCCGCAAACAGCGAGAGCACATTGAGTCATGCAACGAACCTTTTATTCATCACAGCTCTGAAAAACTTGGGGTCAGCTCTCCATTCCTTTTTAAAGGAGACCTAAATGTAGTGTTTCTGTAATATATGTTCAGTTAAAAGCCCTCCTCCCAGCTTTTCACTGCCAGAATGAGGTAAAGAATCTGGAGGTTTTAGAACTAATAAGCCAAGCAGTAAAGTAGTGCACATTTATGTGGAGCCTGATGAGGGATGGGAATGCACCCAGGGAAGGCTTGGCTGCTTCGGCACCGACGCTGCCGGGTGGACGCACCAGGACTTCATTCGGTGAATAAACCTTGGCAAAAACATCCATGAGAATTCAAAGAGGGGAAAAAAGGCAAGAAAACCTGACTCTGGTTGTTACAAACTGTACAGGAAGAAAGATGGACAAGGCATCCACCTGCAAACCGACTGCTAAACCTGAGGAAACTGGGAAAGAAGAACTGAAGAAAACTTAGAGAACAGTGTTGGAGTACCTGGACACCCTTGACTTCAATTGATGTGGGGGAAAAAAATTGAAAAAATCTACTTTCTCTGGGCAGGAAAAAGCGTGTAATTACAGAATAATACCATACTGCACTGAAGTGAAAAGCTAAGTAAAACAACTGCCATGAAATACTCCAGCTCTTACTTTTTTGGGAGCCTCTGCAGGTCAGAGAGGTGAGACAGACTTTCCACAGCCCATCCTGTACTGCAGTCCAGGCCTTTCCACAGCACTGGGATGTGCTGTTGGATCAGGTGGATCAGAAAGTTGTTCCTTCAGATGCAAAGGTCCCAGACCCTTCAGAACTCCCACATGCTTCATTAATGAAAAGACTGATAATAATGAGCCTCATTTAAACATTCGTAATGCTTTCTTTAAACATACTGGCTTAGAAAAATTTAAAGTAATAAGGTAGGGAATAAAAGAAAATTCTTGCATTCTTGATGTGATTGAAAGTATAGTCTTTCCTTACAGATTTAATTCTTCCTATGAATGTCCACGCTGTGTTTGCAATACCTTAAAAAACCTGGATAGAGTCACAGCGGAGTGAGTGTTTGTGAAGTTAATAGAAAATTCTGGGCCTTCAACTCTGATAAATGTAACTCTAGAGTCCTATGAAAATTTTCATTTTCAAGGAAGCCTTGCCTTTTTATGGGAAATTTGTCCAGCTGAAAAATTTTACTGGCTCTACTCCTCATTCCCAGTTATGGACCAGATTTGGAAATATCTGTGAAAAACAATATATTGGTTTCAAGGAAATGCATGGATGAAAGCATTGTAATTGAGGACATCCAGAGCAGTTCTTTCAGAAATGCTTTGTATTTACGTGGTACGTTACTCAAACGTTCTGAAGAGCGTTACAAGCATAGAAAACTCCAAAAGGGTGAAAGTTAGCCAAGAAAACCAGCTGTGCATGACTTTGAGTCCTATCCCAACCTCTTGGAATACATCTGTATGGCTCGTCGATACATCTGTATTGCTCTACTTGCAATGTGACTGGTTTGATCCCAGAACTACTGAGGCAGAGCAGTGGAGGTATATAAAACCAGGGCAGTCACGGAAAAAGGAAATTTCAGTGTCTTTGTGCACAAAATTGTTTGTGTTCAGGATCAGCAAGATGGGTTACAGATGTACGTTGGAGAAACAAGGCAATTCACTTGGAGTCCTGCAGAGCGTTCTCTTAAAAATTCTTTGTAAGGCTTTAAAAAATGGAGAGGGGTGAGAAGGAAATATATATTATATATATATATATTCCTGAGAGTGACTGCAATCCTCAAGGCCGTGCAAATAGTTTTAAGCGTTAAAGGGGCTGATGAGGAGTTGGGCTGAGTAGGAAAAACACAGGGCAGGAAGCTGAGAGATTTGAGTTGAATTCCAACTTCAGGACAGAATTCCCATGTGGTCCCGGGCCTCTCCTTTGGACCCACCTTTACCTACAAAATGGAAACACAGTGTTTCACCCACACTGTGTCTGAAACGTTGTTTTGAAATAAAAAGGGTGCTGAGCCACTCTGGAGTGCAGACCTACCTCTTCTGGCTGGAAAAGCTGTGTGCATTTGCTTTTTCCTGCAGAAGGAGTAACATAGGACTTATTCTAAATGAGAAATGAGACCTCCTCCCTGTTCCTGCAGCTTTGCTAGGTGGATTGCAATCCCAGCTTCTGCGTCTGGCTTAGTACAGTAAGTATTTGCCTGATGCAGCTCTCCTCAGTCGTTGTGTTAAAACATGGCTTGGCTGAGTAATGAAAGCCCTCCCCGAGGGCATGGCCACGTCCTCATGCTGTCAGAGCACTGAGATGGTGTCACCTCCACAGTTCAGTGCAAAGCCCCTGCGTTCAGCTTCCAGAAGAAAATTCACTTTACCATTGGATCTGTGTCTTACCACGGCTATTTAGTGTGACATTTCTAGCACAGTGATAGAAAGTTATACCAAGTCTGGCTCTGTAGGCATCATTTTAGCTTGAGCACTTCCATGGGATGTGGAGTTGCACAGTGCAAGTTTAGATACTTGGTCCTTTGCATGGACCTGAAGTAAATCAGATTTTAACTTTACATCAAATCCCTGTGAGTATTGTGTAAAGACACTGTAGGTTCTACACCATTATAGTGCCATTTCTGGGTATTCTAGGTCTGTGTCCATCCCACCCACCTCCAGGCACCTTGCTGTGTCAGATTTAAGAATCTCATTACATGGGTAGGCTGATGAAGTGGTCTGCTGTGAGCAGATGTATCCTGTGGTCTCTGGACCACGGACACAACCAGCTTTCTAATTGAAAAGCACTAGCTGGTAATTGTTCCAGGAGTACCCTTCCAGAATATCATTGGCTTAGTTTAAGTTATTTCCCCAGTGACAACAATAAGCTGAAAAAGAGAGGTAGAATAAATGTTTGCACATGTGCAGCTGTGCAAGGGAATCTGCAGAGTAACTAATTTCACATCGTACCTTTATGGACATTTTGTTGTACACAAGTCCATTGTAATTGATTCAGTCTTTAACAGAGTTTGTTGGGTTAAATCTGGCACAAAAGTTGCCAATTCTGAGTTTGCTAAACCTTGAAATATGGCTCCATTTGGGGCCTCCTCTCCAAACAGCAGTTGTTCAGCTTTACTGGAGTTGCCAGTTGAAGTCACCATCAGATTTCCCTTCTGTGGAAAAAGCACTTGTTATAAATCTCAAATAGTCAGTGATTGATCGCAGCCCAGAATTGTAAAACTCTATCTCAGTGCCTGAAATAGCACATTTTTGTGGTGTGCTATGTGGTTTCAGTCCCTGTCGAGGAAAAGGGAGACCTTGGAGAAAATGAAAGCCTGAAGGAGCTTTCCACTCATAGAAGGGTCAAGGGACAGCACTGTCCAAGCATCCCCTCGTTAAAGCTGCGTGGGGAAACAAACTGCTTTCGACCTCCAATGTCTCAGCTGTCAGTCACAGCAGATGAACACTCCTTTTGTTCAGATCCCTGAGAAAATCCCTGGATTCTCCTCCCTTTTATCCCCCCCACACTGGGTCCCATGGCAGTGTCCTTACTGGGGCCACCTGGGGCCGGCAGGAGTGATCATCCATGATCCAGTCGTGACTGAATTTCCTCAAAGCATCATGTTGAAGGGACAAAAAATTAACTCAGCTTCCTTTCTCCCCACTGCAACCTCCATCCTCATAACACATCCAAGGAATTGCAGAGCTCTCATGGGTGCCTGCAGTATGGCAGCTGCAGTGTAAGAGCTGTGGTAAAAACTGAGATTGCTTGGACATTTGAGAAAATATATATTGACATAAGAACTTAAATTTAGTTCTGTGGCTTTAAAAAACCCAACCAAACAATCAAACAAAAAACAAACATCATTTTGAGCTCTGTTTCTGTTTTTTACAAGCCCCGTGGCTTTTAATTTATTCTAAACATAATTTATATTTGATGTTGAGATCTCCATCAATTCAGTCAACAGGACAGTTTGGGATCACTGATACTTGAATCTTTCACAATTTTTTGTGGATAAAACCTTTTTGAGTAATGTACTGCTATTTTTTAATAAAGGAAAAGTAAGACTTCTATATCATGTTCAACCAGCAAGAAATCTTCAGAAGTTGCCTGATTAAGGGACTTTAAAAACTTCCATGTGCTGAGAGTGAGTGCAAAGGGATTCTTTCTAATAACTGCTCCTGAACCACCACAGATTTCTTAATATTTTGCTTTCTATAGGTTTATTATCAAAACCATTTTTACTTAGTATATATTTTGTAATAACAATTTGAAAGGATTAATCAGTCCTAATATTAAAACTTTACTGCCTTTGTAATGGATTAGACTTTGTACCCAGCTAGATTCTAAAAGGTGTTACAGAAGTAAAGCAGCAGCAGGATGCCACAAGTCCTTTTAAATCAAGTACCCCACTCTTTGCTGGAGGCAAGTCTCTGTTTTTTGGGAAGAGGCCTTCAGATGGAGCATTGCAGATATGCATGGCAGGGTTTATGTAGCTTGTTTAAGCCTTTGAAATAAAAAAACCTGTGTTTTACATCCCAATGGTCCTTAATACCTCTGAGAATGAAAAATTAACTGGGGTGGAAAAATAAGATATTCTAACATACATGTTAGCAATCAGCTATAAACTGATGTTTCAGTTAAACAACTCAATTCCCTCTTTCCTTGTACTTTCTTTGCAGTTCTGTGGTATATTTTCAGGGGAACAGGCATTTAAACACTGGCTGGTGTGGCCTACAGTGCAAGCCTGTAGAAGGTTAGAAGGCCCATATCCATCTTCACTGGTAGAGCTGCTTAGCACAGCTCAAGCAGGGTACATGACTACAGGAATAAGGGGGGCTATCTCCTAAAAATGTGCTTATCTAGTGTGGCTATATTTAGAGCCATCCTGTCTTAAAGGGCTCACAGTAAACTCCCCTCCTGCCCCCTGACCCTTCATCAGCACAGCAAACGATGGCCAGCCTTTCAAACCTACCAGCAGAACTGAATAAAATCGAGTTTCAAGAAGTCACCGTTGCTCTCCTCTGTTCTTTTTCCAGCTGCTGGGGAACGAAGAATACACCCAGATGAAGGGCTGGCAAACAAAAAAAAGGCAGCTGGTGGTGGCCCTGCTCTCCAGCCCGGTGCAGCAGCCTGCCAAGCAGGTGAAGAGCAGAGTGGTCTAATCACAAGTGAGTTAAAGGCGAGCAGGATGACATCTATGACTGCCTTAAGCTTGTTGTGGGGGAGGAGGTGTTATTGTTATTGTTGATGCCGGTTAGGACGAGCCTCCTTCTTGACAGCAAGCAGTGGAGGGTGCCTACAGAGAAATCCAGCTGCTGGAATGCCACCAGGTATCTGGTGGAGCACCTGCGTTCCAGATGTGCAGCTCTGTGCCCCTCCATCTGCTGAGCACTGGCTTAGGAAAGGATGCAGAAAGTTTTGGTTCTCTTACTGATAATTACCCATCTCAGCGTTTTAAACCTGCAGGCAAAGCCTAAAACAGTCTTGAATTCCTCTGGATTCAGTTCATGAACAAAATTCCTCTCGCAAGGAAAGGAGAGTCAGGCTTTCTCTAGGCAATGGTAAGTGAGGAATAAATCAACGGGGTCACTCCATCCAGGAGCAGTGGGGTAAGTTTAGTCAGGCCTTGCTTGAGGACCAGCATGATTCTGATGGCACAATGTTCTCCTTGCAAGATTTGATGTCCTTTAAACAGAAAGCTGCCTGTTTTTCCTGTTCAGCTTTCCCTAGTTCAGTTAAAGGGAAGGCAAATGAAAGGAAGAACAAGGCAAAACCCCGGCATGGCAACTGAGGACAAATAAAAGCAGATTATGGAGACTAAAACCACAACTTTTTACTTCAGAGAGTCCAGGTCTCCTTTGCTGTGTTGAGGTCTCTAAATACAAGAGATGCAGAGAGCCCAAGTGGCACAGATTGGTTCATGCCAAGCTCTTGTTAGAGAAGAGCTGTGCTCCTGTTTCATGGCATTTTGGACTGGGATTCATCTGACCCCTGTGGGTTCCTGGGGCATCCTACAGAATTGTGAATATTTGAGTGTTCTCCCTGTTATCAAGTCCCCGAAGCCCAGTGGTGCTGCATTCCAGCTCTCACATATGTTGCTGTCACAGCATGGAAGCGGTGATATGTGCACAGGGCTGTGGCACAGGGGCACGTGGCAGTGCCTGAGGCTGTGAAGCCTGCTGGGGTGGCATTGCAGAGCTGCTGAGGTGGTCCAACCACGCCATGTGTCCGCTGCTTTGGGAGCCAAAGTGTGGTATTGCTACCCTGGGCCTGGACATGGACATGGAGGGAGTTACTTGGAGGAGCCTGGATATGATCGGGGAGTAAAATGGCAATTATATGTTAGGGATGCTCATGGTTCCAGTGTTTGAACCCACCTCTTTTGTTTGTTTTAATGGAAACGTACCTAGAGATGGTACAGAAGGGGGTTTCTGCTCTAGAGCTGCCTCCTCCGCCTGGAATGCATGAGGCACGGCAGCATGCTTTTCCCAGGGAGCCCTTTTCCTCACATGTGGGCATGGCTCCCCAGGTGAGGGCCTTTTTGTACCTTCCCAGTGCCTGAATGGAGCCCAGGTACAGCGGTGTTCACCACGGTTTTTGCACAGTTCCTTGTGAAGCACAAGAGCAGGATACAAACCCTTATTCGCACAGGAGCTCGTTTTAGTCTCATCTCTGTGCCTCAAAACAAAACACTGGGCTGTGTTTTTATCCCTCTGACTTCTCCGTGGTTGTTCTGGCTGCGTTGCTGCCATTTCTGTGAGATACTGGGTGACCTCACTAAAGGAAATCCCGTGATGCTTACTATTAATCTCGGATGCCAAACACTGGCTTTCGTCCTTTAACTTTTCTGTTGACATGTCGAGACTGATCACTACACGACCACTTAGGAAAAAGATGGCATTTTTCAGGGAATAGGGGTTGATTTAGCACGAGCTGCGCAGGAAACTATGGCTGTCATGGGCTTTAGTGAAATCTGAAGGAAAATTGCCATGATTCATCCACAGTTGTTAATATGACAAAGCCCAGATCCATACAAAGGAACACCTGGCCTGCTAGTGAACATATCTCTGGAGAGCAGCATTTGCCCACATGTTTGTTGCTCTAGCAACAAGCCTGAATGTGGATCACTGTTTCCTGAAACACCACAAGAAAGAACAGATTCCACTACGGGAAATTTTCTGTCATAAAGAAAATTATATTTGCTCTACGAACACTGAGTTCTCCCACTTTGTATGGACTGACTGCCACTCTCTGAATCACTAAAAAACACAGGGGCCCATTTCTTGACTCTTGAGAATCTAAAGATGTGCCAAAACACACACGGATTTCATATTTTCCAGTAGCTGCAAATCAGACCCTTTCTCTCAAGAAGATCCCAGTTTAGAACAGCCTCCTAGGTCACTTTACAAGCTCAAAGCGAACCAAGTTTAGAAAGTAAAATAACTTCCTTATAGGGCGAATTTTACCCCTCTTCTCAAAGCTTTTTCATCACCTTTCCTTTTCCGGGTAGGTTTCAGATGGTGACTTGCACTCTCGCCTCTGCTCTCCTGCAAAATGCCCCTGTGTATGAACAAGCGTGGGTGTTACGTGGTGATACAACCTTTGCTTTGATTTTAGCTGCTCTGGCTCCCACCTCTCCAGCTTTAAAAAGCTTGTAGATGCACGTATATATCTATATATGTATACATATTTACGGAAAGCAAGGCCGAGAGGAAGCTTGGGTGCCCTGTGAAACGCCTGTGTTACAAGATGTTCCATAATCTATTCTAATGTTCTTCTGTTTCTGCTGCCTGGGTTCCTACTTTGTAGACAGACCAGCTTTGTTAATTTTCCCTGTTTCTCTTCTGATTCCTGGTTTTACATTTCTTCCCCTGGTAATGCTCTGCCAGTACAATAAGGATTTTTTTTTTTTTTTTTAATATCTGGACAACAGGGAGGATAAAAATGGAGAGAGAGAGATTTGAATCCCAGAGGTTACTAATTTCTGTCTGAACTGAATAAATGGCTGCATATAAATGTGTTTCTTCTTCTTTCAAATAAGGGTTTGCTTTTCTTTCTGCTGACCCTAGGGTGAGTCTGGAGTTACCTGAAACTGCTTGTAGCTGTTCAGAAATGGCAAGCTTTCCCACCTGAATTCCTCCCCTGTCAGCTGGAGGGGGCTTTCAGGTGGGTGTTTGTTTCATGGTGCCTCAAAGGGATCTGTTCCTGTGCTGAAAGACAAGCCCAGGACAATGTTTTACAGAGCAGAAGATATTGTGAGGGACCAATTATCACCTAAGTGGTTCTCACGGCTTGGGCTGGTACTGTGTGCCAGGTTGCACATTAACTTCTTTCACTGCTTTTTACCCAGTTTACTCAACATTCTCAAGTGGTGGCTTTGTCAATTGTTCCTCCTGCTGATATTTTGACAGATGATAGCCCCCTGATGCCAGCTTAGCCCAGCTAGTAAGCAATAGGCCGACGTGAAACTCTAGACCAAGTGACTGCTCTCAAGGTATGGAGGAGCTGCAGGGTTGGTTCTGGTTTGGAATTGTTATTAATTTCCATCTGAAAAATAGATCTCCCAACCCTGCTCTTGCAATACACTCTCTATGTACTCCATTAAAAATAAAATAACACTGAGGTTTTATTGTGTTTTTGTTCTCTGCCACTCCGTGCTTAAGTATCCTCTAATGAGTGTCAGGGTACACTTGGGGAGTATGTCTGAATCATATGAGCACAAGTGCATTTAAAGATTTATAGTGTTTCATTGATTCCAAAGGAATGTATAATGACCAGGCAATTTTCAGTGTAGTTTTCCTATATAAATCTTACCAAAATTGCTGACACTGTGTTATTAACACTTGGGGCTGGTGTTGCTGCAAAGTGAAGAGATTTATGTGGAGGATAAAGCAGAGATCTTTAGAAAGTGGGGTTTGCTAATTCATCTAGCTGCTCATTAGTTTAAGAGCTTTCTGTAATTTGTATATTGCAGTGACTTCTTGGTTCTTTCTTCTTATGGTTAGAGATGTTATACAGGAAAAGGATAATTAATTTATTGCTAGTAGTTAGGGCTGAATTTTAACTGTATTCTTTTAAGTCTTTTCCTCAGTTTAATCCTGTTAGGTACTGAATGCTTTCGATGGTTTCAAATTAGTGTAGGAGCTGAACTCAGGCAGGCCTTATTGTTATCAGACCTTTCTTTCCCATCCTTCAGGGGTTCTTTTGCAAGGAGTGACACGGAAGAGCTGAGGGAATGATGCTCAGGACTGAAATTGTTCTTAATACATATCATAGGTGTACATATGTAAATGGGTACCACGTATCTGTTTCCCCGCAACATTATTATTTTTAATAGTTTTTAGCAAAGATTTTGGAAAAGAAAGTTTATCTATTGTTACTTATACTATTGTGCTGATGTTTTTTCAAACTTAGTTGGAAAATTAAAGCACATGAAACTCATTTTATTTTCTCTTATCTTTGCTTAATTTCACTTTCAAAGCTGAAGGACTATTTAATGGCATACAAAAAGCTCTGCTGTCAGAAAAAATTAAGGACTGCCTATGAGAATGAGGAAGTTTTTGTTTAACTTACATTTTTTTGATTGCAGAAGTCAAATTCTTTCTTAAACAGACCTGAGAATGTCAGGGGAGACGGGACAGGCTTGCTATGTGATAGTAGGATCTTTTCTCATCCTTTTGCATATGTTTTCATGTCTGTCTTAGTGTGTTTTGAGGTCTTCCTTACAAGGAACATTTCAGAAAGTGTTCCTGGTTACTGCACATCTTCTGTTTGGGTTCAGAGGGAGCTGACACAGCTTTGTGCTGTTCAGGATCAGGCTTTGAATGTCTCCAGAGGCATCTGCAGAAGGGTCTACTTAAGGGGCTACGATTTAACTTTTATTTCTTATCATGCTGGGGTCTGGAAGAATATTTTGTGCTATCTGGTTGACTGATGGGTCTGAGAGGTCCTACTCCAGGGGGCTTATAATTCCTACCAAAGGGAAAACATACTGGAAAAACCTCCAGCAAGAAGGACTTTAAAAAAAAAATCTCTTTTCTCACATATTTAGCTTGAACTAGCAATAACAACTTCGATGCAGGGCATTTCCTGAGGATTAATGACTGTCTGGGGTCATCATCTCCTCCCAGTTAGTTATTAATCCCCAGGAAATACTCTATGCCTTGATCATTATTGCTTAATTAGCATTGAGAATGTGGGGGGTTTGGGTTTCTTTTCATGCATCCTGTGAATTGCTGGGGTGGGGGTTTCTTTCATTAACTTGCCCTTTTCAGCCTGGATAGGAGCACGGGCTTTGCTTACACTTTTGCAGGTTTGAGTATTTAGTCACAGGGTTAAACCTTCCCGAGCCATCTGAGTTCCATGTGAAAGCACCACTAAGAGCCCACATCTGCAGTGCATCAAGAAGTGTCCCCCCTCCTCAACCCTGCTGGAAAACCTCGGGTGCCATGGGGGCAGTAGCTGGAGTCTGGGAGCTGGGGATGCTGGAAAAGGGCAGGGAAAGCTGGGGGGGTGGAGGAGGGAGAAGAAAAGGAGAGGAGGGAAGCTCCGAGGAGTGGAGAAGTTCGGTGCTGCCAATCTCAACAAACAATTTTATCAGCCGCCAAACAAGTTCTCATGTCATACGAAATTTTGGGAAAATTTTGGAGTCCAAGCCGTCTTCAAGGAAACTCTGCGTGATTCAAATGGCCCTGACTGCAGCAAGCCAAGTCTAATTAATTATAAGAGCAGGGAGAATAAATCCAGACTTTTCCCATCCCTGGAGGAGAGGAAGATGACGGACAAAGTCCTTTTTCGAGCACTGCGTGGTGGGACTGAGCTCAGGAGAGCTGTTCCCACCAGCCATCCCTTTACTCCACCATTATTCCCTGTCAGACTGGCAGCCACAGCACCGGGAGATCCCTAGTGCAGGCTGTATTTATGGGATGTGTGACTCCACAGCAGTGATGGACAGAGCTTGACCCCAGCGATGCGGGCGCTGCAAGTCCAGGTGCCCCCAGGCCGTGGTTCTATCTGTTGATCTGTTTGTTATGGATGTAGTCTTCCGTATATTTTGAAAAGAAAATTAATTTTAAAAAGGAAATATCAAGTTTTCTGCTCCAAACAAAGTCATAATGGGATTTTTGCAAGACTTTTTTTAAAAAAACTCTTTCGTGGAACTCCGGTGGGGAGACAGTTGGAGACGCGTAGTGGCGTTTCCTTAGCCAGCTGTTCTTCAGATCTCGTTATTCGCTTCTGCTGTGGGAACCTCTCTCCGAGCCTCCTTCAAGATCTTTAGGGTCCTGCACGTTTAAGTGAATATTTTAGCAATTAGGGCTCTATATGTGGGACCGGAGGTGCAAATCAGTTTCATGCCTCACAGCAAAAAACCTTTATTCTAAAACAAATATTTGGCTTCACAAATATTTCTATGACTGTGGTGAAAATATGCAAATTTTGGTCCCTAAGTGCTATTCTTTTCCCACCTAAATGTTTGTATTTTGGGGACAATATACTTCTCTTAGCATTGGCAAAAACATTTGTTTGAGGAAAGGGCGTATTGTAAAAGGAATACCTGCTTAGTCGTTAGCTTGAAGAGTTTGTTAGTTTGAAGAGATTTGGAACAAAAATGTATTTCCTTTTTTTCAAGTCAACTATCTAAGTATTTATGACCTCAGACAGATACATATAATATAATGTAAAATCAATGCAAAACATTATTTGGAATATTTTCAAAACAGCTTTAGAAAGGCATAGGACCCCCTGGAACTGAAATAACTCCACCTAACCACACAGTATTTATAATTAATTCAGTAGATACAAAGAGCTATGACTGGTTTTGAACTTAACCCTGATCAACACTAAATCTAATCCTCATTTCAACTCTGTTCTTAAATATGGAAAGAGGCTTTTTACAGAGTCAGTGGCCACTATATATTTAAGTTCTCCACAGCGTGTCCTGCAATGTTCTCATCCAAATCTTATTCTTGTAACTGACCTCTGACAGTCAATGTATGGTCAATGTCAAACCATAAAAGGCATAAAGAGGGGAGAGGGAATAGAAAAAGAGTCATTATGCAGATGATATATAAATGTCCATTAATGAGACATTCCTTTGTACTTTGAAGTTCATAGCAGAGTTCGACATTGAATAGGCCTCGGGGGTTTTAAGGCTTCACCACACATATTTTTGCATGGGCTTATTCTTACCAAAGAGCAAATAGAAGGGACCTGGGTAAACCAAGGATGCTATAGGCCTAGATAAGATCAAAATAAAACATATGGGAAGAAATTTCCGTGTGTGCCTGGGAGACAAAACAACATCATAAATATTGGGGGGGTTGTAATGTCATGTCTGAGTGGAAGTCTGAAACTACAGTCACCAAAACCGTTCCTGCAAAAAAGAAAAGGTAAGAGATGAGAGGAACTGCAGCATAAGACGAGCAGTCAGGAACCTGTGGGAATACCTGACACTGACTTTGTGCACACCTGAGCCCAAGGACCTCACTGGCATCCCTGGGAAAGCCAAAGCTGTTGGAAGTGTGTGGGCCCACACCCACCGGGAGCCCAGCTCTCACAGGTCCAGGGATTTTCCTGGCTCTGTCCTCCTGGCCTCTGGCCCTCTCAGTATCCTCTGTTTGCCTTCTCTCACCTCTTAGTCTGTAAGACTGAGTTCCCCAGAGGTAATTATGTGCCTCTCACAAAAACCAGTGTACATGTCCCTGAAGCTCTGAGCACAGACAATCCCCTCTGTGATGCGTCAGAGAAGATGCAGTCCAGCAGAGCTCTGACCTGAGCCCTCTGGCACAGGAAAGTGAACAGGAATCAATAAAAATAACTGTAGGGGAAGGCAAATCTTTGAGGATTTAGCGTGCAGAGTGTCATGGGGTAGGAGCTGTCCCTCTGCATCTGACTTCCCCATAGCCTTGAAGTTCCCAGCACACCTGCTGGCAGCTGGGCCTCAACGTGCTCAGATGAATTAGTACAGAATTAGTCAGGGCAGGAAATCAGAACAGACCTTAGCTTCATTTCTCAGTTTTTCAGAGCAGGGTCTGCGTCCTGATTAAAGCCTAATGTGAAAACACTGTGGGAACAGATTTCTATGCTTTTGTCTATATTGGGTAACAATTCTGCCTCCCAGTTGCAGTGAGATGAGATCTGACTGGGTTTTTGCAAGTCTGTAAATCAAATTGGGGAATTATCCTAGAATTTACTGAAGAGGGTACCGACTGTAATTCCCTTCGGCCAACATGGCTCCCAAATCTAAAAATGCGTAATAGCCAGGAAAGATGTGCTAAAGTTCCAGTTTTTGGAGTCTGGTTTGAAGAAGAATCTAAACTCCCATTATTGCACCCTTGGATTGCAATGACATTAAGCTACAGGATGGAAAGGGCTATGTGAAATTGTGTACTCACCAAGCTCAGGGGAAGGCTTGCATTGCCTGGAGTGAGGGCAGTGTTTTATTTTCCATCAGACGTAACAGTTTATATTATTTTTAACCCGCTCAACCCTGGAGAAAAATTTCATTCCTCTTCTTGAGATAAGAACATGTTACTTTTCTCTTGCTGCCTCTCCACTCACTGAATCTGCCTAAAAAGCTTGACGGGAAGTGCATGGCTGTTTGATCTAGTTAATGAACGGCAGTAATGCAGAGAAGATGACCTGAATCAGGGCTTCTGGGTTTTGTGCTCTGATGGTGGCAAACCAGGTCTGCATCAAACTTGTGAGATGGATTTTCTGCAGCTCTGGTTCTCTGCCTTCTGCTTCCTCATCTTTCTTGTAATGTAGGCATGAAATATCTCAGTGTGTGTATGTTCTGTCTGAAATGAGCCATTTTAGGGAAGCACTCAATTCCTAGATCCACATTAAGTGTACCTCTTGAAACAATAGTGAATAGGAACGGTGAAACCCTTGTTTGTCTTTGAAAATCAGCTGCTGCTTATTCAGCAGTGCTCAAAAAGCCCAATTTGGGATTATTCTCTCTTTTTTTCCCACTTTCTTGTTGTTTTGGGAGGCAAAGAAAGTTATCTTTCTGATCCGTACATGGTCTGAAAACCAGATGTTATCATCACTTGGTTGTAGCTCCGCTGGTGCAGCATGCTTTGCTTATTAAAGCAAAGACACGGTTGAAATTAGATCTGTGCGATGCATGTCATCAAGCTTTATGTATTTGCAAATAATAAACAGTTTGCAGTGGCTCGAGCTTGCGCGTTGCAGCTTGCTGTCGCTTTAATACAGGTTTCAGAACACAAGTGGCAGCGTACGGTCTGTGTCTAAGCTGGAAAGCAGCTTGAAAAACTAAGAAAGGCACCTTTCACCCACGGCTCTCTTTGTTAGGAAAGAAGGACTCTGTCTCGTGGCAGCCATAGTTTGAGTAAACATAAACCCTGGCCCAAATTTCATAACCATCATTTCCTCAAAGCCAGCAGCACTAAACCAAGCCCTAGTGTTATTTGGCTAACCCCAAAGTAGGATGTGGTCGCCAGCCTCTGGAGCCACACGATCAGGTTTCAAGCAGACGTCACCAGAACTGTGCCGTTGTCTCAGTCAGGGAAGTCCTGGATGTGTAAGCCCCAACACCAGCATTACGTCCAACAAATAAATGCAACCATAACAACGGGTACGCTCCAATGAAAGCCTGCCTGCTCCTTCTCCTGCCCTGGGACAGCGCCACGACACTGCTGGCCTCAGGAGGAAAAAGACGTCCGAGAGGGAAGATTGCCAAGGAAAAGGCCAGGTCGTAAGGGGGGACCTCGTTGCTCTGTACAACTACCTGGAAGGAGGTTGCAACGAGGTATTGGTCTCTTCTCCAGCAGCAAGTGACAGAGCAAGAGGAAACAGACTCAGCTTTTTGCCATGGGATGTTTAGGTTGGATATTAGGAAAAATTTCTTCACTCAAAGGGTGGTCAAGCATTGGGACAGGTTGTCCAGGGAAGTGGTTGTGCCACCATCCCTGGAAGTCTTCAAAAGCATGTGGATGTGGCTCTTGCAAATACGGTTTAGTGGTGAACATGGGACTGCTCTGTTAATGGTTGGACCCACCCAGTGACCTTAGAGTCCAACATAAACGGTTCTACGGTGCCATGATTCTCAGCAGAATTCCCACTCTGCCACAAGCACAGGTCTCTGCACAGTGCTGCCAGACGTGGAGTGCAAGCCCAGGACAGCTGCTGTCCGGAGGACTTTCCCAGAGCCCACACAGAAAGTTCTCTTCCCCTAAAAGGAAGGTTGAAATAAAAATTGCTGGCATGTGGCTGCAAGGTGCTGAATTTCTCCCCTTTTCCTGCACACACAGAGTATCCGTGCTCAGCTGCCCAACCTCCTGCCAGCTGATTCCCACTGGTGATGGGCAAGAGCTTCAGGACAGTGCCAAGCCAAGGGCCAGGTCCCTCTGGTACAAGTGGCTGTTGCTTCGTTGGTTGCAGTGGAAATAAGCTGATTTTGTCTCCCTCAGACCAAGGCTCCTCAGGCTTTTCTCTTCTCACTTTCTCCCCACCTGCTTGGCTTTTCCTTTTCTATTGCAAGCACCTCAATGAGCTGAAGGGATGAACAGATGATGGAGTCAGTGCCCCTAGTTAATGACCAGCACTATATTCACAACCTCGTTTGGTTTTGTTCCTATTCGCTGCTTCAATGGTGCCGATGAGAAGGAATTAATTTTATTGAGGACAACTCAGTGAATTAAATGAAAAACTGCTCACTTGGCTGGAAAGGCTTTGACAGAAGGCACAGCAGCCGGTCAGATTTGAAAAACTTTACATGTCCTGGACGTGGGGAGAGAAGGAGGCAAGAGAAAGGAGGCGAGGGAAGGTCATTGCAGATAAGCTGCAAGGCGACTATTTCAAGGCCTCTGAAAAACAACAGAGCAAGCTGCAGTCTCTTATTTTGATTCATGGGTCTCCCCTCCCTTTTGTTCCTTGATGCACTAAATCTGTTCCTTAGCCCCCCTCATTTCAATAAACACCCAATAAGAAACTAATCGTCGTATGGTGAATTAGAGAAGAAGAAAAGATGCTCAGAAGAAATGTTATGGTCATGGAAAACTCTTCTGCATTGTAACCATCTGGTGCACCACAATTACTATGAATGGGATAATTGAGTCCCAAATAACTTCTTTTGGGTACAAATAATAGCCGTCACCCTGATTTGTATTCTTCACAACAGCGTCGCCCCATCATTTCACATCACATCTGCACATTTCTTTGATTGGACACTGTGCTACCAATAAGTTACTACACTTAATTAAGCCCACATAATTCTCTTCAAATGAGCAGAAAAGTTTGTGTATAGGCCGAAAAAGAAAAGGGGCTGCTAATGAGACTTTAGTGACTCCACTTTGTATGAGGTATTGAGACTGATGGTGATCCCATGCCACCAAGGTTTTCCTTCAACATTGGAAAACTGTGAAAGCATTAGGCAGCTCAACAGCTGTGTATAATCTGAGGAAGGCCTGATTTCAGACAAACATTTTCCCAGAGGTGATTGAAACCCCATTGTAGCATAATCTTGCTTTTCAGAAAGTGTTACAATTCATTTGATTTGATTTCTCGGGTGTCTGCCGTTCACAGCATCATTAAAAACTCTGTAAGAAACTGAGAAATGGAGTCCTCTGCAAAGCAGCATTGTCTGCTCCTCAGGCGTGTTTCACTTGAGCACCGGGAGAAAGAATTGACAGGCAACAGGCAAACGTAAGCCTCGGAGTAAATATTACAGCAAATAAAAACCTAGAGATCGGCTTGCTCAATGGGGAAGGATGAGGAGGCAACATCTTGAAAGAGATTTTTTGTTTTTTTCCCCTTTTTGCTGCAGTTCCCTTTTTAGCAGCTGAAGTAGGGCAGAGCACATTCCTTCAGTTTGCGTCGCTGATGTGTTATCAATTCACATGGCTTATTAGCTCTTCCTGAACTCTTCACACCTCGGAATGACAGGCCACACAGACTGTCCTGGCAAATAAGCCACCAGGAATGTGCTGGGCAAGTCCAGTTGCTCAGGATCAAGCCCAAGAAGCCTTACTGGAATGTCAGGGTCTATGGGAAGCACAATAGTAAACAAAGAACGGGGTTACAGAGAGAGAAATAACTTAAAAGAAAGTGAGAGTAAACCCCTGTCTTGCTCAAAGAGATTTTTTTTTTTTTTTAAATCAATGTTTTCTCATTCCACCCAAGCAAATCTAGAGCGACTCGAATATGTTTTTCAGAACAAGTGGCAAAATATCCCATGAATGCTGCAGAGGTCACTTCACACACTCGCTCTGCCCCTCGTTTGTTTATCTAAATGCTGACAAATTGCAGCATTTTAACAACATATCTCTGGTACTGAACTTCATGTGCACGGCTTGCCCTCTATCATTGAGCTGATAATGAGGCTAAGCATAAAGCCTTCATTCACTGCTATAAAGGCTTCTGACAGTGATGAATACCAAGCAGAAGAATTAGGTGGTTTGTAGGAGAATATGCTATTGTGTAAAACCTCCGTGCCTTTTATCAACCCTTCTGCTCATTTTCAGTTCCTTCACGTAAGCTGCCTCCACAAGCACTTCTGTGAGCTTTCCTCTCCCCACTTTTGCTTTTAACCAGGCTGTCTTCCAGCAAGCGCCAGCTAAGATGTTGTGTCAGCATTCATTCCCTGTTATCCCCTCTGAAATGCCCAAGAGCCCTTTAATTTCACCAGAATGATGATCAACATTTAAAACAGCAGTGCCTGAGCAGTTTCTCTGCGAGGTAATTCCTGCCCCAGCCCTGTGCGTGGCACGGAGCAGCAGCTGTCTGTCACCAGGACATCTTTCTTACAACAAAAGCAGCCTTGTCTTGGCATTTCTTTGCAAAAGCATCAACTAATATCCCTTTTAGATGGGTGTGTTTGTAGAAGAGGTGACTTCTGGGATGGTTTTTTTTTAAAATTGCTGGCTGCAATGAATCCAATTAACATTTCATTGTTCAGGTCTGAGCTCGGGGTTGGTCCTGGGAGCTGAGGGAAATGTGGGCAAAGGATGCTGGCAGATCCTGATAGAATATCTAATTTGACTAACTAAGGACCTCCCCCAGTGCTTTTATCCTTTGGGCCATGAAGTTCGTGCTCCTGTCCGCCCCAGTATCACCCACCTGTGAACACAACTGTGAAGCATTTTGCTCTAAATAGGATCTGGGTATGTCTCAATTTGTGCTGGTCCTGTAATGATTTTCACTAAGCATCATCTGTGCCAGAAGGACACAAGTGGAGAGGGATGGACACTACCCTGGGGCAATCATTTCCTACCTTCTGTGTTTCTTTTTGTTGTCCTCTGCCCAAATTGTCCAGGTGTATGGTCCTAACTACTTCTTGTCCCTCTGGCTACACCAATTTTCTTTCCATTTCCTTTCTCTGCTTTTCCCCTGGCTCCTCTCTGCTATCAGCGTTGCCTCCTGGCTCCCCTCCTGCTTTTGGCCAGAAGTCTGCTAGGTTAATGCTGTCCCTGGGCTGGAAGAAAGGCTCTTGGAGTGGAGGCACTGACAGTGACACCTCCTTCCAGTTTTCAGAGGCAGCGGGAAGCATCCCAGGCATTTTCAAAGGTCCTTCCAACACGGCTGGAAGACACAGAAATGCTCAGTGATCCGTGTACTTGCTGCCTGTCACTTCTGCTGGCTCTTTTGGAAACCCCTGGTTATTAACCCCTTCAGAATTTCTTTCCCTTTCTACACCAAGAATATCCCTATCACTTTAAAACACATCTTCCCTTTTAAAAAAGAAGCGAGGACAGAGAGGGGAATTGCATTTTATTAAACGTACATGACACTGAGGATACAAAAACACCAGCATGGGGTGAATTTACTAATCAAATGCAGACTTGGTCTGCATTGTAGTATGACACTGGAAAGGAAATATCTCTTCAAAAGGTTTATTTTAACTCCAAAGGAAAATTAAGGGAGAGAATGCTGTAATACAGAGGAGTCCAGGGGGTGGCAGGGAGGGAAGCTGGAGAATAATTGATGCAAGTAGGGAAGCGGAGCCTCATCCCAAGGCAGTGGGAATAACGGACGGTCCATCCTGTGTACAGAGTGCTTCAATCAAATTACTGCGCCTGGGGAGGCAAAGCAGTGGTTAGAGCTGGGAGAAGCTCAGCCATTCTCTTACCGCTTCCACTGAGGGAATTTTGGAGGTTTTGCAGTGCAGACCCTTCATTCCTTACCCCAAATGCCACTGCGGAACCTGGCCTCACAGGCCACAGCCGGAGCGCGAAGAGTTGTGCAAGGACCTTCTCTTTCAGGTGCTCCTGTCACCCTGCTGAGCCCCTCAGTGTCGTCCTGGCAGGCCTCCTTTAAACCCAACCAATGGACTGATCTGGGTTCATCATTTTCCAGGTTTATTTTCCAGCCTGGGTGCACTCAGTGCCGCGGTTTGCGGGCTGCCCCCGCAGACTGCTGGAACACCCCAGCCGGGGGCTGCAGGCAGAGCCCAGCCCTGGGAACCAGCACAGGCCCCATCAGCTGCTGTGGCTGCTGGTCCCCCGCGTCCTCTGCTAGAACCACAATTGCTTTTTTCACAGCCTTTGGTGGGAAGCCCCAGTTCTTATTGTTCGTCCTCGATCTGCCTCTCATTATGACGGCTGTTGGGTCCCCTCGCTGCGGTAATGAGAACCAAGGAAAACATAGCAATTCAAAGGGAAACGTGAAAATGCTCTTCAAAATCACACGTGTGAAACTCGATAGCTAAAAGATATATATGTGAAGTGCTGGTTAGAGGGTGCTGGAGCAAAGGCAGCTTAGAAGTTTTCTTTCCTCTCTCCATTATTCTCCAGAAGGATGAATTCTCATTTTTGTTTCACGCAGAGTCTCTTGAGCACTCAGAGCAGGGTTTTTGTACGCTGCGAAGTTGAAGAGAGCTATTTTCACTTTAAAACTTTATTTCTTGGAGTCTCTGTTTCTTGGACTCGTGAGGCATGGGATTTGGAAATGGAAATGGTTTTCACCTTTCTTTCTGTCTTCAGGCAGAAAAGTTGCAGGTTTACAAGTGGGAAAATTGACACAAAGTACATGGGGCAAAAACATTGATTCCCTTTCCTCTTTGGAAGACTTTGCCAAATACTGTTCCTTGGTTGTTTTACTTCTCAGAAAGCACTGGTGTGTTCCACATGGCTCATCACATCTGCCATACAAGCCTCAGTCCCCCCAGAATGCTCGTAGGCAACAATCCTGCTCCTGGCTTTTGACACCACCGAACCAGCTTTCTCTGCTGCATCTTTGCACATGTTGTGAACCCTACCCCCTGAAACTGGCTGTGATGGGGGCCTGTTGGATTGTGTTATGTGAGAGGAAACTACGCATCACGTTTTCAAAGGGGAGGGGTGCCTTCTGAAGAGGGCAGGGGGTGTTTCTGTGGATCACAGCAGGACAGCCCTGTGTGGAAAACCAGCCATTCTTGCTGGCTTCTTACAAGCTGCCCACAGAGCACAGACAATGCCAGACACATGGTGCATGGATTTTATTCCTTAAAGAAAAAAAAAGGCAATAAACCCACTTCAAATTGTAAACTAGGTTACATTTTTCAGACACAGGTCCTGCAACAAATTCTCTTCAGTCTTATTTATGAGAAACTAGTGACTTCTCTAAATGTAGATGGCTGAGTCCCAAGTTCTCGAGGTTTGCTGGGAGAAAGAGCTTTCAACAAAGCTGCGGTGACAATGGGTTGTCCCTTACACCAATTAATCACGGGGGAAATCTGCCATGCCTCTGTCAGAGCAGGTCCCCCTCTCGGCCCTTTCTGCCTGCAGTGCCAGAAGGCAGCAGGGCCCATGGCAGGGTGGTGCTGGAATAACAAAAACCGGGGTGCCACGGCTCTGCCCCGGGCTTCCTGCCTGCAGGAATCTCCGTCCACTGCTCCTTGTGTCCGTGTGATCTCCAGCCTCGCCCTCCCGACGGGCAGAGCTGGCCCTTGGGTGCCAGCAGCAGAGTGGGATTGAGCAACGCTTTGGCTCATTCTCAGCCCTAAGTCCGGCTCTGCCATTTGTAGCAGCAGAGTCAGGCCCCATCCACGAGTGCCCTTTGCTCATTCTCTGCTCCCTCTGCTCCTTTGCAGGGAAACCCAGAAGTTTATAACACAGGCAAAGCGTCCCTGCACTCCTCCCCCTTGCTCTCAGCAACAGAGAGGAGTTGTGAGGGAGACTATTTCAAAGGGATTTAATCAATCAGAGTGCCAAAGTACTGCGTGTGACAGAGTTCTGTGTAATGGGAAAGCCTTTTAATGCAGAGGATATGTGCAGCTTCAGGTTTCACTGCTGGATGTGCAGGAGAGCAAACCTTGGCGCTGAGCAGCGTGTGACTTCACATCCCCGCGCAGCTCTTAAGGATGTTTAAACTTCAGCAGGTAGTTGGACTCACAAAATGTTTAAAAATAAGGAGAAAAGTAGATCGTGTGTAACAGGCTGTCAGTCAGCAGAAGGACTAGGCCATGGCTTTTTAGTCTGTTTTGATAAGGAAAGGTCAGGAAGGAGATTTGAACCACAAGCTGATTCAAAAATGGTTTATTTTTTGTAAACAACTCCATCTGGAACCAGTAAACTTTGCAAGTCTGAGCCAGCCCCTCACCACCTCCACACACCCCAGCCTGCCTGAAATGAATCCAGCAGCAACCATTGATTTCCATTGCCTTACAGAGCTGGGATATGACCACATCACCTCTGGGCCAGAAGAGAATACAATCACTCACTCTGAGTCATTGCATAAGCTAAAGTATGTGATTTATTAAACCACAAAAAGTAGGTTGTACTAACATCAAGAGTCTGACTTGAAACCACAGGAGGAGTGACATGCAGCACGAAGGCTGGGACTCCCTCCTTAACCCATCCTGTGGTGCCTGGGCATTGTGTGTGACCTGTGAAATCACCCCTGCTTTGGAGACTGCCTGAAAGGCAGCACACAGAGGCAAGGGTGGCATTTGAGCCCTAAGGCTGATTTTTCTTGCTTTTGTGGCCTTGAGTTTTGTTTAGCAAAGTGACGATTTAATTTTCTTTCCTGGTTTGGTTGGATCCTGTTCTAGTCTTCCTAGATTTGGCCCATTACCTTGGAATTCAAAAGAGCAAATATATAAAATGATAAATAATGGGAAACACTTTGAAGTCTAAAATGTTTCAGCGAAATACACAGCAACTCTCCCAAAGAGCCTGTGTTTTATTTCTCATTTTCAGTCTCAGTGGAGCTATATGAGCCACCACCTATTAATGATTTCTTAGGGATCCCTTACTCTGTAGGTCACTGCACCAAGAGCACATGAGGTTTCCAAAGTGCAAGCAGCAAACAGCATCTTTGGTCTCCTCTTCCTGCATGCAGAGTGTGCTCGGGTTGTTGCCCTGCTTCTCGTCCTCTGTCCCTAGGTCTGGGCTACTGGTTCTTGTTGGAGACAGGATCAGTTCCGGGGCTGGGAGGGACCCTGCCCCGGTGTGGCTGTGCCTGTGCTGTTCACAAACCTTTCTGGAGAGGCCGTGTGCTCAGCAGTGCAGGTGTTTAGGGTAGAGGGGCCTGCAGCAGAGGGTTTGCATTCACAAATGCTGGTGCAGTGCAAGGATGTCACTGAGTGCTACAATTGTTGGCTCCTGGTCCACGTTAGAGAGCATGCAACATTGGTCACAGACACGCAGTGTTTTGCAGTCCACTCAGACAAGCAGACTTGCACAAAGAAAACGGGACTTGCACAGGGATTTCTGTGTGTTAGAGCACAAAATCCTCCTGAGGGTCAGGTGATGACCCAAGGGATGGCAGTTCCTGCTTTCTGAGGCTGGCATGGAAGTGACTCAGCCAGCACCGAACATCGTGTCAACCCCGAGCAGATCAGGGATGCATTCCCACTCCCCCATGAGCCTGAGACCCCAGTGCAAAGGGGTTTTGTAGTATCTTCCAGCTTTAGTTTCTCCTGCTGAATATGAGGCTCTAAATAAGCATCAGATATGATAATTAAGACTTGGTTAGAATTTGGGGGGATGTAAGAGCTGTTTTACCCACCCCTGTTACTCACGTTTTGTTGTGCTACATGGGACTGTTCTGGATGAAAAGGCAGCATCCCCAGCCAGGCAGCACTGACTGTGCTTCAAGGAAAGGAATTACCCAGGGCTCTGCCTGCATTAGACATGTTTTGCAGGTTCATCATCATGCAGTTTGTCCTGGCACAACTGTACAGCATGTCCTGGAGACACCCTGAAATGGTCCCCATTGATGAACAGGCTTTGAAAACACCGTTTCCATTAAACCAGTTTTCAGTAAGTCTGAGGTCATCATGCCCTGGGAGTAGAAGTAGTGGATGCAGTCCTGGTGCCAAGGGGAGACTCATGTTAGAAAGCTTCTCCTTTTGTGAGCAAAATGCCTGTGAGCTCGTCTTTGTGAGTGACAGCAACACAGCAGACAAGTCAGAGTTCTTCCAATCCTTCCTTCACCTGACTCCTTGGTCCCAACACCCTACCACCTTCATGTCCCTAAATAAGAAAGCAAAAACATCTTATTTTTTGCTGGGATGCATATATTGATGTGTGTGAGTGTGTGTTTTACTTAGGACTTTTTTCTTGTTTTACAAAGCAGAACACCCAAACAACATTTTAAAATTACAGTGATTTCTTCATTACCATATCAATGACAACTCAGTTGCTGCAGCATCTTTCATTTTCATGGGCTCTGCAAAATACAAAAACAAAACAGTGACAAAATTTAAAATGTAGGTGGCAATCTTACTCTCAGCTTGGCCATAAATAAACCCTTTGTAATCCCTGCTCCTTCATTCCCCTTTAACACAGCTAGACTGCATTCCAAACTCCACTCCATCTGCCATCTTCTGGGAACAGCACATTGCCCAGGATTTCCCATTCAGTTTGAATCAATGGGAACAGCAGAAGAGCCACACTGATGTGCCAAAGGGAGTATGGCACAGCCAAGCAAGGGATCAGCAGAGTGCTCAGGATAATCACTCAATGGGCAAGGCATTAGGTGCTCTAAAATTCCAGTGTGTGGGGGTGAAAATAGAGCCAAGTTGGTCTCTTTTCAGGTGGTCTGCTGTTTGGGAAAAAGCCCTTGGGAAGAGTTTGCAGGGCACCATCGGAATCACTCTGACCCAGGGCTCTGGTCCCAAGAGTGGCAGATAAAAGACAGCACAAAGCAGAAAGAAATTAAATAGTGAACCATCAAATCTCCTGGCAGCTCAAGCTCCTCCACCCTGGCCACTGCAGGCACAGGACCCTGACTCTCCAATCGTGACATTTCGGATAAGGCTGAGAGTGGGTCAGAGCAGGCTCCTTCTGCAGCCTCCTTCCACCAAGTGGAAGAACCCAAATGTGTAAGTGTGTGTGATCAGGCACACTGGGACATGGCAGGATCAGTGCCCCATTCCAGAAGTCCTGGACAAATATTCTCTGTGCATTGACACTGTCAGGAATAAACCTCTCCATGGCCGTGCTGTCTCTGCATGGCTTCTGTGAGCTGGGCCAGGAGCTTTCTTTTAGGACTAGGTTGAGTTCCAAAAAGTCTCTGCTGCAGAGAGAGGACTGGCCAAAGGCTTTGGGGGACACATTTTCCCAGTTTTCAGCAGGCAGAAGTGATTCCTGGTCTCTGGAGTATGATCTTGTCACGCCCATCTGGACCTTTCCCTCCCTCATGCCCAGCATCTTTTGTCAGGAGGTCCTAAGTGTCACCTGAGCCCTTTGGATAAACAAGTTTGCATTGTACATTGATTATTCCCATGAAGGAGCACAACAGCTCCTTTGAAGTCATCACAACCTCCTGTCTGAGGGCTCCTGGGCAGAGCACAGGGCCTGACTCCTCTGCTCTCCCTGGCACAGGTTTGGGGCTGCTGGGAGAACTCTCTGCGTTTCCATCAGTACAAGAGCAGTGCTGGAATAAAGCTCTCCGTTTGTTCACTGTGCTGACCCCCTGCCTGCAGTCTGTTCTATTAATTGTGCAGAGTCTTCAGTTAGTAAAATGTGTTGTAAAATTATTCTTGGAAAAGAAGTCACTGCACATGGGAAGCAGTTGCTTTTGCGGACAGAAGTGCTTAATAGTTGTTGATATTCTCCCCACGATGTACTCCAGAGCATAAGTTTGTGTTTAGGATTTACAGCAAAAAGCTTTTGCAGGATTTATTAGTCTTTAAAAGACATCATTTGCTACTTAGTGTTTGTGTATTTATTTGGGTACTTACAGCAAAGAAGGGAGAAAAATCTTCACCTCTCCCTTTCTCTGCCCTGGGCTGAGGCCCCATATGCCAAATCTCATCTGGCACAGAGGTTTTCTATAAATGGGTAATAATAAAGCCCTGAAAATAGGTTTGATATTTTTAATGGAAATGCTGACTTGACTGCATCCTAGCTGTAGAGAGCCACGAAAGGTGCTGCTGTAATAAAGGAATGACTTCATCAGGAAATCAGGAAATCCTCATTCAAACCTCCAAATATATAAATATCACCATTTATTCCATTGTGAATCAAATGATGCCATGTCCTGTAATTAAGGATGCTGGCAGCCAAGTTGTATCATACACTTATTTCCATCACAGTACATTAATGGCTCAGCAACTTTGCCTTCTTGGTCACCTGCTCTGGCAAACGTCCTTGGAGCTTTGTTTCACAGCTTATTTGGTGGTGACAGAGTCTTTACTTATTCCCTGCCTGAGGGGCAGGGATTGCACTAATTGCCTCAGGCCAAGTGTTCCAGAAGGTTTTATGTGCCACAGGGCAGCCACAGAACAATGAAAGAAAGTGGTGTAGCCGCTGAATGAGTTCCTGATGTGCTGATGGCAGGTGAAGCCTCGCCTTGCCTACGATGGGCCTAGATGGGAAAAAGAGTTCAAAAATGGTCTGTACTGGCACCTGCTTTAAAGAACTTTTTAAAAATTAGCTGTAAGAGTATTAGTCAGTGGAACATGGCAAACTGCTCCAGCAAGATCCCAGTAACATCAGTGACTAAATCCAAAGATGTCCCGGCAAACCAAACTCAGACTTAAAAGAGCTGCCCTTGGGTCTGGCAAAAGCTTATCCCAAACCAGCTGAGAAATCTCCCCGCAGATCTACTGGACAAGGAAGCAGTCACTGCACGGACATGTGAATTCAACAAACTATGCACAAATACCTGGGATCCCTGTGTCATGATGTTTTCCACTCAAGAGAAATTTGTAGGGCCAAATCTTGACCTCACCGAGACTGTCACTACTACTCAGAGAAACATCAGAAGTCTTACTCCTCTCTCCTTTGATTTCTGGATTCCAGCCTTTTATTTCCTTCCCAAGGGCCTAAACACAAACCACTGCCTTGATTACTCACCAGCAAATGTTCTCAAGGAGATGTCTTGATGCGGGAGAGAACAAACTTCTTTTAAAAGTTGTTCAATAGAAGAGTTTTTTCCAATCTCCGAAGGCTCCATACAAATTCTGGTTCAGTTTGCTCACTTTCTTTCTGGTTTTTTTTTTTCCCCCACAGTATCAAGGGAAAGGCCAATGTCTGCTCATCACTTAGATTAGCATTACACCCTGAGATCATGATGAGTGGTGGACAACAATCCTCTGAGGCAGTAGAGAGAGAAAACTGCATGTGCTCCTACTCTCTCTCCCTGTTGAGGTTGTGAGGAGCAAGGGGATTTGACACTTTTCCTGCACAGAAAAGGAGCAGCCTGGGAGCTCCAAGAGCAGCCTTCCAAATGACCCTGGAGTAAATAGCTCTTGTGTGGGTGGCACTAGCAGAGTGGAGCACTGGTTTGAGGAACTGCTAAACCCATATCTCAGCTCCTGGGTTCAGTGAGATTAACCCCACTTACGGGGCTCCAGTACTACGTGCAATGAGTGCCCACCTCAGCTCGGGTTTTATGTGGGTTTCTCTTTGGTTCCATCAGCTGGATCCTTCCTGTCCTCACTCTGTGGCTGAATCTCGCCAGTGTTAGCTACACCTCCAGCCCCTATAAGTCCTGGTGAAGCCCTTTATCCATGTCTTATCCTGCCCTGCCTTCCTATGGGGGAATTCCAAAGGTAACGCCTCTGTGGAGGGCTCTGCAGTGCCGTGGGGGAAAAGGAGAGGCTAGGATTTGTCCTTTGCTGTACCTGTGCAGCACCTGGCAGGTGCGTGGGAGAGGATATGCTACGTGTGGACATTTTGGAACTGTCCAAAGTCTCCTAAGGGCTTTCCGTGGGACCATTTCCCTGTGGAACTGTGTGGGCCTCGGAGACAGGCGACACTGGGGAGGGGATGCAGGTGCTTCCCGCAGTTATCCTTCAACCATGTGGCCAGAGCCAGCTCCCCAGAGCTGGGGATGAGCTGTGCTGTGGATCTGACTGCCACTCGTGCGTGGCTACTGCCACCACACAGGTCTGACACCTGGGGTTTGCCAGCAGAACACACAGGGCAGCCTTTTCCCATTTCACATCTTTCCACTCCTCCGCAAATTATTTTCAAAGCCTTTCTTTAGAAATCACTGGATTTGTAATTTTACGACGCTCTTTTCACGTGGAAAAACATTTTGAAAGATTTTTGTGTTTCCAGGAGAGTGAGGGTGTTTTTTCAAATGGTTTGTTAGGTTTATTTCTTTCCAGCGCTGCTATTTCTGTCAGGAATTCTGTAGCTAGAAAATGAACATGACAGAGTGGCCCATGTTGTTTTGGGGCTGAACTGATCTGATAGCCTGCAGTGATGCATTGGATATTAGATAAAGCCTCTGAAACATTTTTAGTAACAGTCAGATAGTATTTAATTTACTAAAGAATTTATTCTGCTCCACTCTTCTCATTCAGCTTTACATACTGCTGAAAATTAAATTAATTTATTGCTGAACTGAGGTGCTGGGCTGGCAGAGAAAACTGAATTGCTTTCTGAGATAAATCATGGCAGGGTGAAACTGGTGTGGAAGGAAGAGAGCAGGATACGTCAGATGTTGATTTTGTCTGCCACAGAATAAAATGGATTATTCAAATGACTGCTAAGGAGAACAAAGGTTATTTAACTTTAAGATGCAAAACAGGATGAGCATTGCAAAAAGTCACCTGCATGTGAAGTGGTTTTTGGGGGTTGGTTCTGGGTCAGCTTTGATGGGCACGGATTTTCTTTCTTTTAAAAACAAGAAATCATGGAATATTTAGAGCTAGAGACAAAAAAGAGACGAGCACTAGGAATTGTCCTCTGACATAAGTAACAGGATGACACTGGTTCACCCCAGCCAGCAATCTGGTTCTCCCCAGCCAGGCAATTAATGCGTAAATATGGGTATTGTGTTGGAATTTCTACATCACTGCCTTTTGCAATGACTGCTTCTTGTCCATGTTCTGAGTAGTCAATACGTCAAATTAACTGTGTATAAATATTTCTTGAAAGCAAATGTCAAAATCACATGCAGCAGTGGTTTTTGTGGACAACATTGTAAATTTACATGCATTTGCAGGAAGCTGGAAATGCTCAGACATTCCTCCAGTCATAGCAGAAGGGTTTATTTTTCCTTAGTGAAAGCAAAATGCAAATTCAGATTTTATCACTGGGAATTTTCTATGCTGTTTTTGCTGCAGTCTTTCTACCCTTTGTGTGCCTTGATTCTGGTTACTTACCAAATCCAATATTATGCTGTAAGTACTTCCTAGAGCAAAGGTTGGGGATCCATAAAATAGTCCTTTATTCTTCTTACACTGAGTGGATGCTGATGATCAAGATACTTTAATCTGCCTTTGTCATTTGGTGTCTTTCCCACTCTTGAGCCTATCTTAAAATATGAAAAAAAGTCTCTTTGCAAATGTATAATCTCTTATACCAAAAAAAGACAAAAAAAAAAAAAATCAGTGCTTTCTAGAGCTTCCTATCTAAAATTGTTAAAGAGAATTTTAACAAGCTCTAGTAAATCTGGTTGAATGGGAAATCTTCTATGAACATGTAACCAAATAAAACCTGCTCGCCAAATTCCTAACTGATGCAAATCAGAAGTCTCTGGAGTAGTGTTGCTTTACAACAGCTAATATCTTTCCCTGTGCATTCACTTTAATTCCTTCTGTGACTCGTGTAATTTAATATCTGCGAATGTTTAAGTAAATGAATTTTGTCCAGAAGGAAGTTTGCCAAAAAGTTGAAATCACACAGCTATTTTCAAGTATCTTTTAATGAGAAATCGGTGCAGCTGTCTTGAAATCACTTTGATTTTCAATTCTTTCCTTATTGCTCCGACGTCCAATCGGAGGGCGCACAAATTATGTGACTGAGTGAAAAATCTCACACAAGACGCTGACAAGAAAAGACACATTTGAAAGACAGGCATGGCCAAAACCTGGTCAGCTGCTTTCCTATGGATGGACGGATGGGTGGATGATGGAAGCGAAAGGTTCTATTGCTGGATAATGCATACAGGCATAATTTATGGATGGAGAGCAGTAGGGGTAAAGGATTTTATGATACAGTGTGGGGGGTAGGTCCCAGTCTGAGTGCCAGCCTTTGGGGAAGGCGTGTTTTAGCAGAGTGAATCCCGGGCACTGCGAGGCCTGGGCTCACAGGTGTCCGAGGCGACACTGATGTGCGACCTCCACTGCACCCTTGGCTCTGTGAGGATTGTTGGGAGTTCAGGCAGAATCTCGGGCTCCTTGGCTGCACACCGAGCTCGTGGAAAGGTGTCCTTGAATCCAGCCCAGGGACGCGGCAGGAGCTCCCTTTCTGCACCGGTCCAAACACCAGCTCCTCCGCCTGCTCCAGCCCGAGCTGGGATACACCAAAGCGCCGCACGGGAGGAATTTCCACAGTCGAAAGGAAAGGACGCAAGGAATCATCCCTCAAATCAGCTGCGAAACATTTGCTGTGGAAGTGCATAAACGTGCTTCTGCTGCGAAATGGAAGCTGGGAGGGATGCGGGTGCGGGCGGCAGAAGCAGAATGCCCGAATCCCCGGGGCGGTGCGGCTCGGCCAGGCTGCTCCTCCGGCCGCCGTGCCAGGCTGCCCGAGAGGGACCCCGGCAGACGCTCGTGTGCACAGTGACATCTAGTGACAAAGGGAATGGCCCGGGACACTGCCCGGCACCGCCACAGCGCAGGGATTCGGGATTCTGCCGCTTCTCTGACGCTCCTGTGCGTTTCTTTTTTTTTTTTGTTTTTTTTCTTTCCCCTAAAGGTACAGAAATTCCTACCTTGCCAGGTGGGTGTTGTACCCTCCAGCAGCTGGCCGCAACACAGACACCAAGTTCGCGTTCTTGTCGTGGCGTGGTGCAAAATGTAGTTTTCATTCCCAGCACCGTTTGTGGCAGCACTTCTTGGGCTTTTTTTTTTTTTTTTCCCGCCCCCCAAATAACTTCTAATGTTACTTTACCTCTGGCGGGTGGATAGATGGACATGGAGAATGAGTTTATTGCTGGAGCTATTATGCAGCTAAAAGGAGATGTGTTTCCAAAAGTAGGTTGAAGAGGAAACTCTTTTAATAGTTCTTGAAAAAAACTTAAGTTCTTAAGTTCTTAAGAACTTAAGTTCTTAAGTATGAAAGTTTGAAAATAAAATCTAAACCCCATGCTTTTCATATATAGATTCTTTACTTCCTTAATTGTGGCTGGCATACCTCTGTATTTTGGGATGGACACCTTTCTGGTTCAGACTTGTTAAATAAATGGCATTTTATTTAAGCCTGAGTAGGTGTTTTTTGGGTGGTTACTTACTTTCATCAGGCAAAAACCTCATATTCCATAAAGGCTTCCTAACTGAGCCAGGTCTGGAGTGCACTGGTGGATATCAGTGACCCTGGGAATCTGTGGAGAAAAGGAAATGTAAAGAAATAACCCAAAGCATAGAAAATTCAGTGGGATCAGTCAAGTGGGTGTTTCTATTTTCTGTGGAGCCACCCTGGGTTCTCACGGCAGCCTGACTGAGCCCAGACTTTTTCCCTTTCGAGATACATATGGATGGTTTTCAAACCCTATTTCTCAGATGCCAGCTCTGAGATACAAAGCTTCCAAGCCTCCACCCCTCCAAATCAGAGATCTGCTATTGTCTCAAACGTGAAAACCTAGCTAATTTTAACTTAGAGTGAAATTAGCTTATGTAAACAATGGAAAGTAGAGGCCCCCAGGATAAAATTGCTTGAGAACATGCTTTATTTTAGGCCTGAATGGAGTTCATTTGAGTAGAATGTGATCATTTAGCTGTTTAAGGTGAAGTACATGGTCGAGATGCAAGTGAAGCACATGGTTTTCCTGTATCAGAGCCATAAGTCCCTAAAACAGCATAGTTAGGGCACTTACTGACCAGTGTCAGTCGTTTTGCCAGCACAGAAGGAATCCATGAGCACAGAGCAGGCTTTTAAAACTCAGTTTAGACATTCACACGCTTTATTAATTTCTCCTGAAGGCACAAATTAAGAGGGATGTGTTTTTCTCTGTTAAGTGCTTGAAGTGCTGCTTAAATTCTTGGCTCTACGTGATTGATTTTATTAAAATCAAGTGAAATGTAGCTTAGCAAAATTGTTTCTTAATTATTAAAGTAATTAGAGGGATCTAAGAAAGATCTTATTCCCACTAGGCCAAGCCTGCATATAAAGCCTCCCTTTCAGTTTCTTCTTTCAGTTGTTCCACATTCTTATAAGACGCCTACTAATCATCATCTAAGCCCAGGCAAACACAAAAAGGGTGAAGTGCTATCAGAAAAAAATATTGAAACACCACCAAGCTGTGGTTAGGCAGGTGATATGTTCCTGCAGTCCCTTTGGACTAACACAGGTACAGAAAAGGCTTTCCTTCCACCCACGCAGGAGATCTGGAGAGGGAATGGATCCAGCTGAAAGCTGCCCAGTAACACCAACAAAGATACCTCTGGTCTGATTGCTTTCCTGGCTGTACCAGCTTGGGCCAGGAGATGGGCAGCAGAGCCAAAGTCCAGCTGGGAGATACAATCCCTCCTTCGAGTGGCTGCTTGTTCTCTTCTGGGCTAAAAGCATCCCACTGCAAGGATTTACCCAAGTTCAGCTCTCCTTTTGACAATCCCAACTCTGTCTCAGGTGTTAGGCTTATAGGTTTTACAGGGAAATCCTGCTGCCCACCTCCACCTCTGCCAAGAAATATTTTCTGATCCGTTTTGTGGTTTTTTGGGTATTTCCTGACACCCAGTAACCAAAGTGGGTGCTTTGGTCATCTGTGGATTTAGCAGCTCTCCCTAAGAAGTGCATGGCACATACACCTGCTCTGCCACAGAAGCACTTGGCCGGACACAGTGGGGCCGTGGAATAGCTGCAGTTGTGGTAAAGCCCCCAAAGGGTCCTATAAAACTAATGGGGTCAGGAGAGTGTCGCCCTGCACAGGTCCCACCTTTCCCAGTGCTGTCTTTTGTTTCTGTTTGAATCTTATGCCGAGACTGGTAGCAGTGGCTGCAGTTCAATCACTGAAATGTACCTGTGATTAATAACTGCTGCAATATAAGATGTGTGAAGTTTTACCGCTGTGTCCTAGAGGGCTTGTAACAAGAATGACCAGCTTAAAGCCGAAGCCAGGAATGTGGTAATGAGTGTGTATAATAGAAATGTTAATTAAAACGCTCTTAGGAGAGAGAAGGGAGGGGAGCATTCCCATGTTATCATGTGATATCCCCGTGCCCATTCACAGAAAAAAAGAGGAGCCAGGGAAGCAAGAAAAAAAGCAGTGGTTGTACTTCAGCTAAAGCCAAGGGCACTGGGCAGGTTTAAAATCCATCTTAAATGATCCCAGCCTGATGAGCCGCCAGTGTGTCCCTACAGATAGGTCTGAGACACATCACACTGAGAACACCCTGGGAAAGCCAGCCCCAAGTCGCCGGGAGGCAGCAATTAGTCCGACTCACAGGCTGAGATGCCAGAGCAGCTAAAGAGGATCGTGATCGCTGGGGATTAAATAATGCATGTGGTCCTTCTGCAGCTCGGCCTTGTTACTGCAGAGCCGTGCTTTCCAAGGGAGTCATTCTTCTACACCTGAGACTTTTCCAGGGAAAGCAGTGACTTTGAGTGAGCTGGCAGACTCAGGGCTCCGTGTCCCTCTCGGCCTGGATGACCACGCTGTTCCCCTGGGACACAACACCCCGACGCGTTTCTCCAAGGCGTGTTCAATGCACCTCCCCGAGGTGCCCTGGCCGCCTTAGGAGTCTGTTTGTGAGGATGTCTGTGGAAGAGGGGGCTGTGGAAGCCTGGTGTTCCTCAGGAAAGCCCTGTGGATTACAGGGGAAGTGCCCCAAGCCCAGGGAGGCTGGAGGAGCCTGTAAATGCTGCCATCATTTCCTTGCTGCAGTGTGAGCCTGGCAGGAGGCTCTGAGGAAAGGAAAAAGACGACACCAGCCACTAGAGAAGGCCGGAATCCATCACCAGAATTCTTAATAACCTACAGAGGTTCAAGGTATCTTCCAAGATAGAAAAGCATGAGAAAGTCTTCTGTTTGACTGAAGAGATCACCTCTGAACTTCAGTTGCCAGAATTCAAAGAATTCCAGGCCTTTGCAAACACACTTTCTTCTCAGATTGGAGACTTGCCCTCACCCGAGAGTGGAGGTGCTTGGAAAACCACTGAAGTTGATGTTTAATTTTAAATCTGTTCTGAATTTTGCTCCTTTTTGTTCGTTCTTTTACTACTCCTTTTTTTTTTTTCCTAGTGGAAAATGAGCTTCTATAACTGTATTTAATAGAAATGTTTTTATGTATGTGAGCGCTAGGATACTTCAGCTTAGCATCGGTGCAGTTTATTCAAATCTAATTTAAATCCCAGCTCAAACCTACTTGAGGCAAAATAGATTCAGACTTGAAATCCAGCAGCCATCTATGTCACAGATGTGTTTTCTCCTTTACACAACAGACACTGATTTCACAAAATTCTGAAACAGGACTTAATTTGACAGACGTGCTAATAACCACTTGCAGTTGATTTCAATATACACTCAAAGTTAGCTGTGTAGTTAAATGCTTGGCTGAATAAATTATCCATTTAATTATTCTCCAGTCAAAAAAACTCTGAAGGTTTCTGTGGTTACTTGCAGTTGTGTCTGAAATAACTGTTGGGAACCCAAGCCTTGCAGGGAGTTGTCTGAGCCAGTTTGTAGCTACTTATCTCCTGCCTCTCCCTGTAACATCTGGATCAGTTTCTGGTAATATCATCCTAAACGAGGGTGAGAGACCCAAAGAATAAATTAAGGGGAAGTTATGGAAGTTTTCTGGGCTGTAGTTCACTGCCAGATGGTGACTCATGCTGGTGAGAGACAACAACAACAACAACAACAGTGATCGTGGATGCATCCCAAGGCAGGAATTAAAATCTCTGCAACCAGGTTTGTATTCACAGATGAGCTTCTGCTTAAATGGTTTGGAGCAGAAGGTCTGCTACTCAAAAGGAAGAGCAGAAAGTATTTCAGAATTCCTCCCTGAGAAGGGGAGCATTTCAGGGGATTTGACATACATTTCTCCTGCACCCCAAAATAACATAATGACATGTAAGACTTAGAGCTCAGGCTGTTCTTCTCTTTCCCCTTGTACGATTTTTTAAGCCAGTAGCTCAGAGAAACCTGAAGCATTTCCCAGGTTAAATTGTTCATGATGTTCATCTTGGGGAATAAAACTTCCACTGCTTTCTGCTTATATTTGCTGATTATATGTTAGAGGATGTGCACTTGAGCAAAGTGTCATAACCCAAATCCCACAGATATAAAGACATTTAAAACAGGTTTATGTGAAATTACTTTTCATTAATTTCTGTTCCCTGCCTTGAAAACACTTCATCTCCCAGTGAAGCATGTTTAGCTGAGGCACAGGTGAGATGGTTACAGTGCTCAGTACTTAATTTTATAGTATTGCTGTAAAACAGATATTTTATATTTCATGTTCTTCAATAATGTATGCTTTATATTTAGAGTTTTGCTATAAAATGGTGAGCTCTTGCCACCATTGCATCTCATTTTAGCAGTGGCTGACAGGACCATTGAATTTCCTTTCCTGTCAGGTTGCTGCTGCTGTTTAAGAGGCTGCACAAAGGAAAGGTGCAGAGGGGCTGGGTTTTTGCTCTGCTTTCACAAGTTCCTCCTTGAAAACGAGGGAATTGCACTACATTAAAATTTCATCCTGATTTTTGGCGGAGGTCAACGCTCCAGATAATCAGCAGGAATACAGGGAACAGGCAAGCTGGGGCCTGTAAGACAGGGGGGGGATTTTCCTCTTAATTTCCCAGTTTGCCAGTCTTGCAGTAATTGCACACTGATTTATCTAAAGGGAGGAGAATGTATGTGTGCCTCCTTTCTGTAACTACTAAACCTTGCCCAGAGATCTCAATTAGCCCTTCATTTTGCCTTGAAGATTTGGGAATTAACTTCATTGTGTCCTTCCCTTAAAACTTGTTTTGTTAATTTAGTGATTTCTTTCAGCTTATCAAAATTTTTGCAGTATTTTGGCTTTGCTTGCTCTACATGGGCTTGTATTTATAGCAATGCATTGTAGGCCAGGTCATGGTCCAGCTTAAGTCTGGGCTAGATTTGACTCAAAGAGTGACATTTTAGCTCAGTGTTAGAAGGAAAAAAGATTTTTTTGGAAAAAAAATGAGTTCACATCATTCCGCTTAGGGTCCAAATTCATTATTGTTGTCTCTACATTTCTCAGTGGCACAAGTTGTGGATTATTGTATTTATTCCGTTTGAGAAAGGACAACAAAGCAATCTGAGCTCTGGAGCATGTTAGTGAGGAAGTAGCAAAAAAAAAAAGTAATTAAAAATTTTTCAGGGTTTCTTTGCTGTCATGTCAGTACAGATGCACTTGTTCAGAGATTTGTGCTGTTCTGCTTCTTCAGGAAACTGATGAAGATACCAAAGGAGGGGAATAATTGAGGCAAAGAGAACACACCAATGCAAGTGAAATGTTGCTAAGATAAAGATAACTGACTTTGCTTTTACTTTTTTCTTCTTTTTTTTTTTCTTTTTTTTTTTGGAAAAAAATAACTTAGTGAGCTACACAAAAATAGAAGTATATTATTTTGCTCTGTTTCTCCTTTCAAAAGTTTGAACCGAATACTTTTTAATTTTACTGTATTTTTGAATCCATTCCCTCTCAGTCTATTAACTGGAATGGATGAAAAGGAGAACAACCAGGCAAAAATTGTCTCTGGTGAAATTAAATCACCAAATGTATATCATGATCTTGTAAAAGCTGTTCCCTGGCTTCCCTGACATCTTTTTTTGCACATTTCAACATGTTAGCATGGGATTTGCAAAAATGTAATATCACAAAATAAAATGGCTTTGTTAATTAAAGAGAGGCAACCTCTAACACGACTGGGTTAAAGATGAGGATTTTTGTGGTCTGGATTCCAGGTGATAAACCTTGGCACTTGGCATAATTTTGGTGATACCGAGTATCACGTGTTTGATGTTACAAAGTGTCACCTCTTCTCAACTTCTACGTGCCAACAAATTTGATAAGCATCATATTTCAAGCTTTAACAGAGGTAATCTTTAAACTTAGTGCTTTAACTGAAGTCTTCTGAAGCTTTGCGTGGTGATTGTGATTTGACTAATGTGAATATATGTGATAAAGTCTGAATTTCTTCCTTGCAC
The DNA here is from genome assembly GCA_013390045.1 of Picathartes gymnocephalus. Classification (NCBI taxonomy): domain Eukaryota; kingdom Metazoa; phylum Chordata; class Aves; order Passeriformes; family Picathartidae; genus Picathartes; species Picathartes gymnocephalus. Next base: position 326,996 of record WEKY01032919.1, read on the forward strand.
AGGTTTTGTTGGCATTGTCACGTGGTGTTTGTTGTTATATTGCATTTCTTTACATGAAAGGATTTGGGCTATTGCTATGGCTATAATAGTAGTTCAGATATAGAAAGGGATGGCTCAAGTGTCAAGTTGCTGAACAGTTGCTGAGTTCAGTCCCTGAATTCTGATGCTAGCTAGAGCAAGAAGTGCTGGATAGCTTCGGACAATTAGTTAAATTTATTCTCTCCTTAAATGAACAACCTCCTTTAGTACTGTAGGCCTGATTGCAAGACTAAGTCTAAACTCTGAAATGGAAATATTTTCTCATCTGTAAAATACAGTAACAGTGATCAGTTAGAGCACTGCAAGAATTCTGCACCGGTAAGTTCTGTTGTATGTACTTTTAATAGCGCTCAAAGTGAGGTTTAAATTTTAAAAGAACAAAACTCTGAACTGTGTCTGTCTACTTGAGTGTCTGCTTGTAGTGCTCTGATGCACGGCTGTGACGCCTGAAGTGCTGAAGGGAATTTAGGAACCCCGTCAAAAATGTCCTCGCACGCTCGTACCACCCCCGGTAATGCAGCTATCAGTGGTACCCTGACAGCATTGGGTTCTGGAGTTTTATGGATAAATTCTTCACAATATAATGGTAAGGTGTAGCAAGCTGCAATATACTAAGAGTAAAACTGTGTTGATTGAGAGGAAACGGGTGTCGGATCAGGCTACATCAAGGGATGCTAACACAGGGATGGCAACTGAACTTGCCTTTGTTGGTATCTCTGTCATAGCAGAAGGCAGGAGAAAGAGGCTTTTAGGACCTCCAAAAATTTTGAAAGGCAGGTAGGAAAATTACTTGGGCATTAACGAAACCCTAAGAGATAAGCAGAAGAGAATTAGAGTATAGGGAGAAGAGAGAAACAAATTTCAAGTTAAAAAAAAGCAGTTTTGTCTGTGGCACAAGTAGCCACCAGGACACAGAGGATGAGGAGCTCAGTTAATTATTCCTGATCTTCCTGTCCAGGGTATTTCCATTGGTGCTTTTGCCTGATGGGTAGGCCAAATTCCACTGTGACAAATTTATATCCTTGGACCCACTCTAGCTTTAGTGAATAATGCACCTGTCTTGAGCAATGTTGTGGCTTTCAGCAGCCACAAGGTTGTTTTTCCCCTCATCTGGTGCATGTGGAAGAAAGATATTAAGTCTTCTCTGTTCTCTACATATTTGATTTGCCACATCACAAATGGCAAATCAAGTACAGGTGGCAGCTGCCAAATGGAGAGATGTACTTCCATCCTTAGTATTTCTTTGAGGGTTTTTCGTGTTTTAATTCATTTGGTCTCCAGCATTCCCTCTCTCTATCTATCCTTAATGTGTGGAAGTTATTGATATTTCCCTGTCTGCCTCTATGGACAAGATTTTTGTGGTTTTAGTGTTCTTTTAGTGATGTGAAGTTTCAAATTCTCCTCCAGGCCACAGTGAAGAACACGTGAAATGGGGCCAATCTCGGCATGCATTGAAACATGCAGGTTGTTCACAGACACCCAGAACAGCTTCTGGCTGGTTCTGCTGTGGTTTTTCCAGCCTGTGAGACTGCCTGGCGCAAGGAGCTGCTGCATCAGAAGCTAGAAAAGACTTTTCAAAGCAGTAACGTCAGAGGCAGGGTCACGGCCAGGACACCAGGTCACCGTGCAGGTTCACTGTGTTGCCTCGAGAGCTCCAACAAATTCGGAGCAGTCTGCAAACAGGATGTGGAAGGTACAAGCAGCACAGCCTGCCCTTCGCTGTGAGGTGGCTGCACCTTGCAGGCAGAAAGCCAAACCCAGGCGCTGCCTCTCACTTAAGTAATTTTGTGTAGTCAGAGAGTGCATCACTAAACTGAGAACATCTGCTTGTTAGCATGGCAGGAGAAATAAGCAACAGTTATTTGAGAACTTTATAAAAGGTGTTTCGCAGGAAGACAGGAAAGGCACAGTAAAGTTTCTTCTTTCCTGACAGAGCTTCCAGCAACTCTCACGTGTGAAGGTATTTTATGTCCCATTCCTAATGAAAGTCCGGCAGTTCAACCTCCTTCCTAGATGCAACCTGAACCTGTAAATTTATCAGCCATGCAGCACCCAGGGGAAAGAGTGTTATACATCTTATAATCTTTGTGATAGTTGCCTAATCAGCCAGATTACCAAATACCCCAGGAAGCAAGGCTGATATGACTGACATCCACCAAGTTCCTCCAGTGTTCCTCCCTTTAATGCAGGAAGAGCTTTTTTTTAGCAGGAGATGCTGTAGGGAACGGTATTCTCATAAAATGTGAGGCTAAATGTTAAGTAATGCACCTATAAGCAGAAAGTAATTTGTAAATATCTGTTACTGGATAATTACAATCAGACAGAAACACTCAGCTCTGGCTTTTCAAAAGCATCTGAACGTATTTTAATTCAATAGAATGTTTCCATTTGAAGTTAGAGTTCTTTCAAGGCATCATTTGGAAAGGTTAATGTAGGTATGAGTGGTCCAAATAATATACTCCACATGCATTCCCAGACTGATTTTACTAATGTCCCTCATATGTAGATTTTAAGAGAAACAAAGCAGCAAAGGGATGCTGCTGCCATGGGTCTATAACTGGCTGAAAAGAAGAAACAGCAGATTGGTGTAAATGGGTGTAAAGTCTTAGAGGAGGTCTGTGGGGGGTCTGTGCTGGAGACGACAAAGTCTGGTGATGTTATAAAGTTGTCATATTGATGAGGAAGAGGAAGGGCTGTGTAGAAGCAGGGAAGGTTCCTACAGCAGCCTGTGACTGGGCAGCAAAGCAGCAGATGAGATTCAGATAAATATACAGGGGTACACACAGGGAGATACAGTCCCAGTTTTGGTTGGCACAGGAAATGTGCTGCTCTGGAACAAGCCCCTGGGGATATCATAGCTACTTCCATCAGCACATCAGCACTGGGCTGCACTCAGAAAAGCAAACCAAACAAAAGGAATGGAGCACAAACCAGAAAACGTCGGTTCAGCCCCACTGAAATCCAGCATTGGTGTCCAGGACACTCTGCTCGGCGAGAGCACAGCAGAGCAAACAGGATTGGAAAAAGGTAGCAAGGATGATGAATGTTTTGGAGCAGTTTCCACCTAGGGGAGGGCTGAGTAAACTCGTGCTCCTCAGCTTGGAAATCAGGCGTGCCAGAGGGAGCAGCAGGCTGGGGAACTCCTTGCCAGAGGATGCTGTAAATGCAAAAAGTTTACTTGAATTCAAGAGCAGATAGAACAGCTATTTGCAAAGTAGATCCTTTGGGGATTCCCACATTGAAAAATAACAAGCTCAGAAAATCACCTGAGCTGACAATAGTGGAAAACAGGAATACATTTTGAGGTTTTTACAAAGCACATGAAGGTTTTCTCATTACAATTAGACTGCGAAAAGTTGCTGTAAGGCAAGCACAACCTTCTCTCCTGATGAAGTCTTTTCTTTTAGTTTTGCTTGCAGCATTTTGAAATGTATCAATAAATAAAACTGCTTTCGTTGTGAGATACACTTTTCATTTTGAAAATGGGCAGAGCTCATTTCTTTTCTCCATCAGAAGCCAAACATTGCCCAGGAGTTGAAAGGCATGAGGAAATCATTAGCAGCAAAGCAGAGAGCCTGAAAACCTGCAGGGCCTTCTGGAAGTGCAGCTTGGTAGAGGAGTTCCCTTGTGTTTGAGAGGTGGAAATGAATGCAAGAAATTCCCCAGGCTGCCCATGGGTGTCCAGGCTGCTGACCAGGACCTTGAACAAGGAACATTTTCTCACTGCATCCCAGCCCTCCTTGAGCAGAACACTGTCAGGCACTCCTTGTTTTCCTCTGCACACCCCTTCTTTCACTGGGTCTGCATCAGGGGTCTCACCACCCTCACAGTAAGGAATTTCTTCCTTATGTCTAGTCTACTTGATTTTAACAGAGCCAGGCTTGCTCACAAGAAGATGGAAAACCTCTTCCCTGACAAGCTCATCTAATGCCTAAGTGTTTGCAGTCACAGCAGTCTTGGGGCACTTAGCTTAGGCTTCATCCCAATGGGAAGCAGGTCTCTGGGAGCATGAATTAAATCAGGAACAAAGATTATGTCTTTTATAGTCGGATGTTTTGTACCATTAATGTTTTGGGTTTTTTTTCCTTTAAAAATTGATTTCAAACCATGGAAGAGCAGTGTCTAACTCTACCCCAGCTGGAACCATCACATGACCAGAAATATGTATGAGAATAACTGACAGACCTACTCCGTATTTTTTGGAGTGCGTGTGGCCCCTTGAGCCTGAATTTGAGGTAAAAAGATGAATTACACTGTCTGATCTAGTTATCAGCTGCACCACAGCTCCCTTGCATGACTCGGGTGCCTCGGTTTCCCCTCTTAGCAGCATAATTATGTCTTCAACCTCCTGCCCTGTCAGTGTAGCCCGTGATCCGTTTGGGGTAATGACTGTGTCAGTGTGTCCTTGTGCAGATGGCTTCACTCCTGACTGGGAACTTGGGGCATAACACTGGATATAACATTATGTAAATACTGAAGTCACGAAAACCTCTTTACTGCATTTGTGATTCTACCCCAGAGGCTTTTTCTTTGGCTGAGATTTGATGAAAGCATTATCATCTGTCTTACACAGACCTCCAGAGCTTTACAGTAGCTGGATCTAGTGGGGAAATAAATTTCAGGAAAAATAATAAATCCTGACACTGCAGCGCCAGTAGAGGCGAAAGTGTTGACGCTGCCTGTGCTTGAGAGCAAAGTTAAAGTTTCCTGGTGGTCGTGATGTCCTTTCAGAGCTCTGTAAAATATCAGTGAGTTACCTGTGAGTCATGCCTGGCACTCAGAGCCGCAGTCCTGCCCCAAAGGATTGCCCCGTTCCCTGTCAAGGGAAATACCTGGCTTCTGAGGTTACAGCAGCACAGTAATTTAGAAGGAAAACTGAGCTCTCAAAAGCTACAGCTAATTTTCAGGCCTGGCTGTCATTCACCGAGGGCTCGTTCCCACACAAAGCCCGGCCAACAAAGGGATCCTTGCACAGCGCTCACCACATTCCGCTGCCTCCCCCCTCTCACCGGGGAAAAGATGCCTCTTTGTGCTGCAGATAAGCGAAGGAGGAGGATTTACGGGACAACAGAAAGCTATACCAGGGACATCTCAACTGTAATTAAATCCTTTATTCACACCGGCCCCCAGTGTGGCCATATTAGCTGCCCAATGGCACTTACTGTGGAACGGTATAAAAAAATATTGAAACAAATCTACCGAATCCCGGGAGCTTGCGTTGATTTCTTTCCCATGCGGTAAACTAACCAACATTGTGGCTGAGGTTAAAGGGAGGTCGGTTTAACTCGTCAGGAGTGCAGCTGGAGAAGGTTTTTTAGCTGTGCCTGGAAACATCTCCCCGTCCTAAAACCCCGTAGTTTCAGTGTGCAAATGCACTCCGAGCACCTTGGGCTCGAAGGGATTCCCTGCCAAGAAGTCTGCCTCGCTTCCCAGGGAAGAGGCTGAGGGTTTTGTGCATGTCCTGCCGGTGTTCGAACTTGCTGCCAAGTTACCATCACGTGAATTCTCCAAATCGGGATTTCAACATCTCTTTCAAACCTCTCCTTCATCATGCCTGCAGTGTGCTGGAGGCCGCGTGCGGGTCCAGGTGAACTCCGTCACTTTGATTGTGAAAACAAACCTAAAAATCTTGAGAGTTCCCTCCTGGTCTTTGAATCTCTGGCTCCAGTAATAATTAAAGATCAGTTTTCCTGTGGAGTTGGAGGTTGACCCTGGGAGGGGCTGTGGCTTTGGGTGAACAGTAGGTTCTCTTTCTACCTTTTCTAAATTGCTTTTAATTACAGAACTCGCTAAGTAGCCAGCAACGGTGAAATCCCCAGGAGTTCCAAATAGCTGCCATGTGTCTTTTTCTCACACTTGCAGAGATTTAGGACGTCTGCCAAACTCATACAGCAATAAAGGAGCTTGAATATATTAAATTAAATGATATGCCATCAAAGCTTAGAGTGCCCTCTCCTCCAGTCCTCCTGCTTTATCTGCTCTTCCTCCCTCTCCTGACTCACTCTACCTCCATGTTCTATGGTTTTTTATTGTCTGTTCTTTATTTTCTCTCCCAGGTTTCTTTTTTCCCCCTCCTTTTGGGAGGAGAAATAGGCAAACTGAGGGAGCCCAGCCTGCTACCTTCACAAAGTTCTTCGCTCTTGCTGTGTCTTTTTACGTGCATCCCTCAGTTTTCTTCCACTGTGCCTTTCCCATTCCTTCCTGGACTCCTCTCCATCACATCTTCATCTGCCATTCTTCGCTCCTGCATGTTTTATGTTGCCCTGCCTGCTTTTGCTGGCTACACGCAGTGTAGGTAAGAGCGCGGCTGAGGGGTGCGCGCACACAGCTCCCCGAGCCACCCATCCGAAACCCGTGCGAGTGTTTCTCTGTGTGCTCATCTGAAACTGATTGGCCCCGATTTCTGGGCCGCGGTGCTGCGGGTACTCCCACCCACGCTTCGTTCTGTGCAATTAACGTGATTACACGGGCAGTCGTGCTAATTGTGCCGCGTACAGATGACTCATTAGTTCTGCAATTATGCGTTTTCCTGAAGAGTTGCTGTGGAGAGGGGGCCTGATAATAGTTTGGCAGCCTGAAACCTGACCTTTGCTTGTTTATCATTTCACCGTGCGTAACTTGAAGGCCAAGTGCTTCTTTTTAGCACTGAAAATGAAGTGTTTTTTGCTCAGCCTGAGACTCCAGCTATGGATGGATAATGGTTCCAGCTGCAGAGCCATGTGAGCACGCAGATAAGAGTGCTGGATGTGGCCCCGGTTTGGAATGATGTGTGTGCCTTGCTCGGAGCACTTGAGTTGTGCCGCTGAAGTCACTGGAGTTATTTCTGTTATTGAGGAGCCGTAGTGACTGAAGTAGCTTCCCGAATGTGACACCGAGGGGGGCTGACAGATTTTCTTCCTTGAGCATCCAGCTGTTGCTGGATGTGAAATCTCACTTTTTCTAACATATCCTGGAAGGAGGAGATTAGGAGGTGTCGAGTTTACCTTCCCAGCTGTTACTTTACACCAGTTGTTTGTGAGGAACATGGCAAACAAACAAACAAACAAATCAGTAAAAAATTATTTCTGAGCCTGTCATCCAGTTTTCCCAAGTCGCCTGCCTGAGTGCATCTCCCGTATGAGACCAGGAAGGGGGAACAAGTCACGTTATACTGACTGTGAAAGGGACAACAGATCTGCTCAAAGATGCTGCTCGATCAGAAGGATGCAGTGATAAGATAGGAGGCGAGTAAGTCTGGAGAGGTGATGCAGACACCTGTGGCCAGATGGGAACAGAGTTCATGTCCCACTTAATGCGAGTGTTTGGGGCTCAACTGATAAGCAGGGAAAATGGAAAACAACTGTACACTGTCATTTTCCAGCAAAATTGAGCTATAATATTATTAAGGCTCTTGAGCCGGTCTTGCCCTGAATATGATTTCTGACTGCAGAGTTGGGTCAGACAGAGGAGCCCTGGCGAGAAAGTGGAAAATCAAGTTTGTATAAATTGTACCAGATTGAAGAAAAACAACAACAACAACAACCACTGTAATTTTTGAATAATTTTCTTTGCCCTAATCTGAAAAGGAGAGGGGAGGACATGATAAGGACTCATTTCAAGCCAGTTTGTTCATATGAAGGCTCAGCAGTAAGGGAAGGCTGCTGCTTCCTCAGAGCCAGGCCTGCTGGCATTGTCAGAACACCATGCACGAACTCAACAGGTTTGACAGTTCCTGGCCAGGCTTATTTGGAAGATTTTGGAAGGTTTGTCTACTCATTTGAGCATACACAGTGATTCGAGGTTGGCTTCAGTTGTAGATTTCAAGCCCTCTTTTGCGATAAATGGTCAGCATATGAGTGGCATAGCACGATGATTAAAAAAATGGAAGTGGTGGTTTTCTTCCTGCTTTGGAAAGTTCAAGGGGACGCTTAAGGAACCCAAAGAGGTGCCTACACTGTGTTATTTAATGTTACTATGTCTTTTCACACATAGATATGTATTTATATGTGTATGTGAAATAAGGTTTAAGTATTTTTTTCAGATTAACCTAAGATATTCCATGCCACCGCATGAAAATTAAGATATTTTAACATTATCAGAATCCCCTGCAATTCATACTGTAGACCAAAATTTCATTAACATGAAATGTTTTGAAAAAGAGTGAATTTCATCTCCTGCTGGAAATGGTTCTAAAGTTTTCTAACCCACTTTTATTAACTTATATCCATTAAGAAACGTTCATGCTACATTTTCCCATGTTATAAAGCTTGCAGCAACTGGCAGCAATGAGGTATTAACCCAGAATATGACTACATGAAGGGAATGGAAGAAAAACAGAAACTTGAAGATAATTTCCACAAAGAAAATTTTTGGCAAACCGATTTATTTTTGAGTAATGGGTTGTTCGTTTTATTATTATTCGTTTCGATACTAGCAGCAGATAGGAACCTGGATCAGAGTCTTCAGCAAGGCTCTCCTGCGATTGCTGCTTCACACCAGCCATGGAATGCTTCCAGCACGGTCCCACTTAAAAAGTTAGGGGAGAAAAATTCTGCAGTCCAGAGAAATTATCATGTCAGCAATCACTGGCAATTATGTTAAGTGAGATATTGCACTATGTTTCCCGTTGGCCTCTCTTCCAATTGCCAGAGGAACATCAGCAATAGCTTTACAAGATGTTTAGAAGTGCAAAGAAAAATCTGTGAACATATTTAAGATAATATTTTTGCCTATTTCTCCATTTCTAATAGTCATTACTAGAAGTGTCTGTTAGTATTTCTTAAGCTGCAGAAAGGCTTCTCCATCTCCAGTGGGTTGTACTCACACAGGGAAAGTACAATGAAACTTTATATCTCCATCTGTGCAGAGATGATTGGTGACCCATTGACCTCAGTTTTCTATTTCTAGTCTTCTAGAGTTTGTGCCCAATTTGGGTTTTGTATGTGAACTGGGAAAAAAGATTTTTAGCAAATTCTCCCTATCCTTTGGGAAGATGATTCCCCCATAATTTCTCCATGCCCATCCAACTGGAATGACTTTCTAATGCTTCTAGGTTTTCTTTATTAGAATTTCTGAACAACAAGTTAACATGTTTTTATGAACCCCTTGCAATTCCCTGAGTAGAAACGTGAGCAATCAGGAGCTGATCCCGAAGGTCCTCTCTTGCTTCTCTCATTACTTCTTGGCTGTACGAGCCTTTCCTGTCTTTGGAGCCTTTTCTCCACCAGTTTGACTCTGTGTCTCAGTGAGTTTTGAGCAGAAATATTGTCAGGGGAGGTTTGGAGGAGCTCCAAAACCAGGCATTAACTCTGTACGATACCTGAGCTCCTCCCAGGGCCACGCCTGCCTTGCTGGCACCTCTTACACAAAAGGCGTGCCCACACCTGTCAGCTGTAAACTGGCGAGCAGACCCCTCAGCTCCTCAAAACCCTTTGCTGTCCCTGATCCCCGACCTTGCTGCCCCAGCCGACTCCCCCTCTTTCTGACAGCTAATCCTTCTGCTGAAGATACTCTGCAAAACGGAGAGTTGTTACCTTGCATCTGGCGTGAGCCCGTGCGTGGATCACAAGGCCGGGACATGTTCGTGGCAGATTTATCTCCCCTCCCATCTTTATCCCAGTGGATATGTGCTGATCATTCTCTTGCTGCAGCCCTGACTTTTTGGCCGGCCCGGTATCAGCTGACAAAAGGCCCACATTAGCGCGGTCCGGGGCCATGTCTGTCACCCGAGGTCACGCAGGCCCGCCACGCTGCTTTGGGCTGTAATGACATTGGGATTCAGCGCGGCGCGCACCGGTTCGGGATGCCAAGGCGCCTCGGCTGAGCCGGGCAGAACGCGCTGGCACAAATCGCTCCCTCCGTGCAAAGCGCATTACAGCAGCTCCCAAACATTCCCAGAATCCGAGACATGAGGCTTAATAAATTAGAGGATAACCAGATAACTGATTTCTGACGCGCTGCAGAAGGGATCCAAGTGCCTAAAGGCATAGGTATTTAACTGAGGGAATGCTCGGGTTTTTGTGGGTGTAAAACCTGACCTGTGGCAACCAAAAGCTGGGTGTTTTCTGGATCGTAAAAAGTCTCTTTGCAATCTAGGACTGTGCAAAATAATTTTAACTTTCATTTCAGTTAACTAAAAGTAAAGGCAAGCTTCTATCCTCTTTATTTCTGTTCTAATTCTTGTAAACAAATCAATTTATTTTTCTGCTTTTAGATGAACAGCAAGCACTGTCAGGGGAAAATATATTTTTGCCAGGAAATGTCATCTTTGCTGTGGAAATGTTCAAGTTTCTCCATGAAAATGGAATTTCCCTTCAGAAGAAATTTAGCAAATAAAAGTGATGGGTTTGTCCAGTGGATGGAATTATAGCACCTTCCATGTGAAAAGGTTTTTGGTGTTAAGCCTCCACCACAGAAAGCTGAACAGAGCCCCAAGTAAAACTCACACTTGTTCCTGACATGGAACCAACTTCCCAGTTCAAGGAAGGTTTAAGTGCCTGTTCACATCAATGTCATGAGTTCTTCGGGGATTTATAGCTTTTTTAGAAAGCGCAAAAGAAAGGCAATTTTTTAGCAGGTATAGTCTCTCTCCTCATAGCTGACAACATAGAGATGAGAATGTGCTGGGGTTCTCTGTGGGACACCAGTACAAGGAGGATGTACCCTTCAGTACCCTTCCTCTACCAATTATTAATTCCTTTGCAGCTGGCCCTAAAAGCTCCAGGTAGTAAAAGGTAACATACAAATGGTCCTTGTCCCCTAAAAACCTGGCAGACTTCAAGGCAGACAAATAATAGGGAGAAAAAATTCAAAAAAAAAGGTTTGCTGTTATCAGTGTGTTGGTGGGAGGGAAAGAGGAGCACCAAAAGCTTCACTGGTTTGTCCTGAAGGCAGAACTGACCACAGGACTTGGTGCCACCTCACCCTAAGGTCGTGCTCCTTGTACTTGACCCTGGATTTTCTTCTTTCTCCCTCACCTTCCTTAAGGATTGGCCTGAACATCAACAACGCACTTTGGATTTGGTTTTTTTTCTGCACTTATGAACATACTACCTATCCCTGTTTTGCTGTCAGTCCCAGTTCTCTTGGCCTCTCTGTGTCCTTCAGAGGAAAAACTCTGAGCTGGGGGCAGGAGCATTTTGGATGTTTCCACACTAAAAAGCTTCTCTGAAACCAAGCACTCTTATGATGGCGATGTAATCTGCACGTCGTGACGGCTTTACTCCCTGCCTCTGTCCCTGGCCTGTCCAAATGTCCCTCCTTGCTGCCCTAAATGAATGTTATTATTCCTATGCTGACATCAGCCATTGATTGAAGCGTAGATTTTCAATCTGCAGGGAGGAGGAAATAGCAGAGAGCAATAGAACCGTCGTTCATTGTGTTAAAGCAGTGTAACATCTCACTAAGAACCAGGTGTGAACTGAATGGGCTGAATAATAGGCTCCAGTTAGCACTTTGCGAGCACTCTGCTTAATCAAATTAAGACAGGAGGCTGGTGGTCAGCACTGCATGTTCATCTCCCACAGACACCTCAGAAAATCCCGGATGGAAGCGTGTGTCCAGTTACATCCTCAAACCCTGCAATGCAAACTCACCTTCCTCCCTTCTTGTTTTTTCAAAGCAGTACGATTTCCCTCTGAAGCCGATTAACTTTGGAGGAAAAAAAAAATTCTGGATTTTTTGCCTCCAAAATCTCATCTACACTTCTCAAATTACAGGAGTTTTCCTACACAAAAGAAAAGTAATGTTTCCTGAGTCTTTGATATCCTTTTCGTTCAGGAAATTCAGTGGGAACTTCAGCATTCACATAGAAATAGAAGTGCATAAACACACATTTTTCCGCCCCAAACCACAAAGATGTTATCACTTTTAACCACTTTGGACCAAATTTCAAGTGCTGCTGCTGCTGCTTTGGAAAGAGCGAGACCCCGTTAACGTGAAATGAGCTCTGCTAGAGTTTTACCAAAATAGTAATCTGGGAATGCAGGCATCAGTACGGATATTTGGGTGAGAATTTCCTCGCTGTTACCCTGGATTTTCAGAAGGGAATGGTGCTCTTGTTACACCAGCAAGACCAGGGAGCCCTTTGGAGCCTGGCAGCCACAGTGGGCAGCGGGAGCTGTGTGGTCCAGCCGAGGAGCCCAGGAACCCTCTGGAGCTCAGCATCTCCACAGGGCAGTGGGAGTGAGCGGGCCCAGGCTCTGCCAAGCCTTTTAGATGTTATGCTTGTAAAGCAGCCACGATGAATTCCAGTTGAGCGTTTCAGTCCTTAAAGTTTTATTTATGAGTGTAAAGATTGAAGGGAAGCTTTACCCTGGCTGAGGTCTCAGCTAGTTTACTATTATAATCATAAAAACATCCATGTCTTAGTTCAGGCTGCGTAACCCTCGCTGATGAGGAGAGCTCCCAAAGTCCAGAGCACTGACTTGACCCTTCTTAACGACCTCGGCTGTTCTGTGTTTTCTGCCTTCCTTGTCCGCATTTACGCTCCTTAATTTCATGTGAGAATCTGCCTCTGTGTGAGAACAAACTTAACTCTGACCCACACTCACAAACTGCGATTTTACTGCTGGAATCGGGTTTCTGTGCTTGCTTAAAATAAGTATGAATATGCTGATATTTTGGGAATATTGCAAAGAAAGGAATTTTAATAAGGGTTTTGGCAAGCTGGAGTTATGCTTCATGGGTGCAGTAAAGATGGCAGAGAGTTTCTGTAGATCTCTGTATGTCTCACTTCTGGCCCAGACCATTATTTCAGCACTGTTGCTAGTTCTTGCTTAAAAAAAAAGGATTTGATAATCCTTTCCCTTCTAATATTTAAATGCAAGCAAGGAAAAAGAGAAAGCAGCATCTCCCCTGTTCTGCTTCTCCACCATTAGAGATGAATCAGGTACCTCATGAGCACTGCAAGTCCCTGGTGGCGTGTGTCAACCCAGGCTCTGTGTTAGGTTTACTCATCTGTAGATGCATGATACTGCTGTATGACACTGATAAAAAACCCACAGAGAGTGCTAAACCTTTGCCTGGTGCTTTGACTCCTCAGTCCTTCAGGCGTTATCCAGAGGGAGTCACCTTTCAGAGGAAAAAAAATGCCCTGTGTGATGGTGATGAGTTTTAAAGTGTCAAGGAATCCAGACTGCCACAGGAGCAGTACCCTGTGGCAGGGACTAAGTTTTGTACTTTTTATTTCTACCTAGTACTGTGTTTAGCACAGAGCTGCCCAGGAAGCAGTCTCTGCTTAGTGAAAAATAAACTTTTACCAGCAGAAGTTGTCTGGCTGTTCACGGGTCGGGAGTACGGGAGAGAAGAGGTCAGAAATAGTTCATATTTCTTTTGTGCTGGACCTGAGCAGGCACATTCATTGTCCTCTGCCTGAGGCTTCTGGCCACGGGCTGTGGAATTTGTGGCTGGTGCCACATTGTCACTGGGGCCCTAACTGGGTGATCATTTGAGCACTGCAGCCCTACCAAGCGATGCAAAGCTGCCGAGCAGCCCTGCCAGCGCTGATCCCCGTGTCTGAGCAAGTACTTCTGTCAGGTGGCAGCCAAAACCTCTCTCTCTCTGTCCTTTTGAAATGCAAAAGGCTCTGTTTCGGCCTTTGTTTGCCCCCACAGCACTGCACTGTGTTTCACACCAACAGAATCAAGTCACAAGTGTCAAAGAATAAAAAGAGCGCTGGAGTGCACATCTGCGGTGCAACTGGGGTAGGTGTGAATCTGAACTTTATTCTGAACTTCACACCGCTGGTACAGGAGAGAATAATGCACCTACTGTGCTGAAAATGCAGAAATTGGGAAACATGGTGTGTTCCCTTATACAAACACCCCTCTACAGACAGCAATTTCCAAATGCTCCAGCTTTTGGGAACGAAACCAATCATCCAGCGTTAACTCAGCACCTCAGTACTTGTAATTTATACAGCCTTGACCCTTCAGATGCATCTGCTCCCACAGTCATGCACGGGCACGCCACACCCGTCAGCCAGGATGCTCGAGTCAGTGTGGTAAAACCTCACACGTATTTGTACCTCACTGTAGCAATTCTGCCAGCCCCTGCTCCTTCATCCAGCAGTGCAAGTCCGTGTTCCCAGAGAAGGACCTGCCAAACCAGCCGGGGCTGCACTTGGGCCTCTGCACAGCTGCTGTGCTCACTGTTTGTCATCCTCGGGTGCACTTACCTGGCACACAAATTATCTCAAGTGGCACCCTCTGCTAAGTCAATCTTGAAGAAGGAATCTGCTCTAGTTAATTGCAAGGACTGTGGTGTAATCTTTGTCTCTGGGGACAACTCTCACGCACAACTGTACCTGTACTTATGTACAAGGGTACACTTTCTCTCCTTGAGTATCAGCATTCTTTCTTTTTTATCCTCAAAATCTTGGCCAATGCAAAAGGGAATTTCCTTCTCTGTTTGCTAAATCTCAGGGTATGCCAGCGTGCCAAGAGGACTGTTCAAGGAAGGGGAATTTTATCCACGGAGATCTGTCTAGCTTTATTTTCAACAAGCTGCCACGGCCCTGGCAGTACAGTGTTAATATCCACCAGCCTTTCTCACTCATGTATCTTAGGGAAACAGAACTTGATTCGCAATTGTATTTTTAGAAAACATTTTGAAGCAAGCCCCTGATGCTCACAAATTTCATCCTGGCATGCATTTCTGATGGTCAGAGGTCTATTGCATGGGCAGCTGCAGTGACAGGAAGGATACCTATCAGCTCCTTATGTTAAGTAGGAAAAATTCCAGGTTAGATTTTGCTCTGTGGAGCATGCGAGCAGTTTTCAGGCACATCCCTGGACATCTGGTTTCTAAATTGCGTCTCATCTTGTGCCACCACTCAAATATTTGGCTTGACCCTTTTCCAATGGAGACAATTCAAAACCCACCTGGACACATTCCAGCGTCACCTGCTTTAGGTGACCCTGAGTTGGCAGGGGGGTTGGACTAGACGGTCCAGAGGGTCCAGAGGTCCCTTCCAACCCTAACGATCCTGTGATTCCATTAAATCCATGGGAAAATTCCTGGAGGTTTCAGTAAGACTTGCTTAAACCCTTGAACAAGCTTTGGGAAACGCTTGCTGCTTCTAGAGAAGGCACATCTCTCAGTTTCAGGGACTGGTTTTGGATTAAGATGCTTTTGGAGATCAAAGTGTCAGAATTGAGAACTCTCTACTGGGCTGACTTGGCTGCTTTAAGCTGCAGTTATTAATTTTAAGCAACAGGGTCAGTGTAGGAAGATCTTAAATAAATGTGGCCATCAGGTCTGGGTGACACAAGTCCAGATCAATCACTGTTTTGAAATCCTAGGTCTGCAGCCTTGGGGTCAGACCACCACCACCACTGGTCTGACTGTGCCCTTCTGATGCCGCAGTTGTGCTGATTAATGTCAAATGAAATTCAGGTTTCTTTGCCTCCAAAGTCCCATGTGGCTAAACAACAAACAGCTTTCCATCAGGAAGTGAAACCTCCTCTCTCTTATGCTGGAAACACTCTTTGGGAAAATGTTTTAACCTTCTGTGACAGACCCTTGTAGCATCTTCCAATTGGCAGGTCAGGGCATTGCTGAGACAGAGGTTGCATCCTAATAGTCGTCAAAGGTCTTGTTTTCTATTAATTTTCCACTTGAACCCTTTTGGAAAAAATGGAATATTAACAGAGTTTTCCAGGGTCACGTAGAAAGGTGGTGGCAGAGACTTTGACGGAAGCTGTACATTATTGCTCCCTGATTGCTCTGAGAGATTCATGTGATCACAGTCAGTAGCCCTGGAGTGATGCCTTTGCTTGTGATTTCAAAGCCTGTGTCTTGTGGCTGTCTTATTGAAAATATTTTATTTTATTTTTGCAAGGCAGCATTTGGATAAAAATCCCATTTAAAAAAAGATGCTGTTCTCTGCTCTGGTGCTTTAAACATATCAGTCACATCTCCTACGTTTCCTCTGGTTCCAGTGTTGTGATATGTGGGTAGATCAGCAGGTGCAGGGCAAGAGCAGTGACAAAGAGGTTAAAAAAATCTTTGAAACCAGACAAAAAACTAAAATACCTTACCGCTTGACTTTAAGTGAGAGTTTAAAAGTGAATACTGTGACTGGTAGGAGAAAAAAAGTAACAAAAATAAAAATAATTAGGAAGATTAGTTATTGGGAAAAAACCCCAACTAAATCATTAAAATAGAAGGCTAAATATTTGAAAGAAATTATGTGCTAGACCTTGGAGTTAAATGGTTCATTTCCTGATCCATTAAAACCTTCCTTCCCCGAGAGTAACTGGCAAAGTTCTGCCCTAGAGGGAAGTTCAGGCAATAAAGGAGAAAGGATCCAGAGGCAGGTGAAGAAAAAGGTTACAGGAGAATCCTCCAAAGCTGCTTTGCTTGTTTGCACATTCAAAAGCCTGGTTGGGCACTTTGCATTCACAACTCTGCACGCACCCCTAGAAAATACTGTTTCAAAAAATATTTAGATCAGCTAAGAGTTTAAAATTTGTTAGGCTCAGTTTAATATAGCCAAAAATAATTTTCTTTTGGCCCCAGAATTTAAAAGAGCGTTATGCTGGTGCATTCTGTCTTCAGGGTCTGAAGGGATGGCAACACACAGCTCTCTGCTGGTTCTGAGACTGAGGTTAAACACCTAACTTAGAAACCTTTGTTGCTCTTACACAGCCCTTTGCATGTGGCAGCTGATCCCCAAGCATTTAGCTGAGTAGATTACTGCTGTTATTCCAGGGAAAATCCAGGGATGGGGGGCCAAGAATACAAGGGGCTACAATACACGTGAGCATAAAAGTAGAGCAAGTTCTACTTTACATCCCTCAGCCATCATGAAGGCATTTCATTATAAACAAAAACTTGGTCTTTCATCACCAAAAGCAACGCTGTTCACCAAAGAGCCATTCATTATCCCATGTTGATGGTGTGGGTTGATCCTTACTTTTTCCTTGTGGTGTTGTCTGGATCATTAAAGAGATTTAGGGAGCTCAAGCTGAAGTAAAACCAATGATTTTTTTTTTTTTAATTTGGGGTTAGGGTTATTGCATTATTGTCTGAAAGCAACTAAAACCTGGATGTGAGGTCCTTCATTAGGCAATAGAAGTGAACTTCTGGGCTTCTTGAATCCCACGGATCAGTACCAGCAGCTTTCACACTTTGATGGCCGGGTTTTCTGGTCAGCTGAAACTGTCAGTTGTGCCAGCGTTCCCAAGAGCCCTCCTGGAAGTGTTGATAGCCATGGATGGGAACAGAGATGTCCATAGATTTGTGCAGGGGCCTGGCCCCGCTGCCCTCGGTGGGCTTTGGCTCAGAGACGTTTGCACAAACATCCTGCACCAGTCACCCAGTTCCAGGGAGGGGCTGTTAAACAGATCACACCGAGTTTCTCAAGGTTCCTGGGCTCGCCAGTGTGTCAGAAAACAAACCTTGAGGCCTCTTATGTGAGCAATCATTGTGTCTATGGAATGCAAAACATTTCCAATTTGTGAAGGCGAGCTCAGTCCCATGCACTGTACAAACACACGCAAACACCATGTGGAAATAATAAATGTGTTTGTGATGGAGATCTGTGCTTCCTTTATTATTTTAGGATTTTGTCTGGATTTGAAACAATTGTTAAGAGCATTAACTTCAGTCTTTCATTGCTAACATACTCACAATATTGACTTCACCTACTAAGGCAGCTGTACTCCTTCTTAGCGTATATTCCATTATTTTGAAACATACCAGTTGTTCATGCACAAATATGCGATATTTAGGAAGTTTAATGGCCAAACTGACATTAAGTAGTGCTCTTGAACATCCTTCAGTTCTTCTAACCTTTGACTGTTGAATTCAAATTTTGATTCACATAAATTCATATGCTTTAATTTAGGAGTGGGGAAATTGTCTGGTTTGTAAACCCATTAGTTTCTGAGGCAATACTTCCAGATTTGCTGCTTAGGTTCGTGTTTCGTGTAGCTCCAAAGGTACATTTGTAATGCCCTGGTGGTGGCTCATCTCCCTTGTGCCTGGTAGGAGTGGGGTTGTACAAGATCCTGCAGCTGAACAGGAGGTGCATTGCCCATGCCCTCAACTCATGAAAAGGAGCCCTTTCTGCATGTTTTCCCTATTTAAACATAAGGAATTACTGACATATTTACCTAAACCTTACTAATATATTTAAGTAAAATTTATTTTCCAGGACAATCGCACCACAGTCCTTTCAACTGGATTTTGAAATGTCTTTGTGAAATGCTATTCCTGAAATGTAGCATTTCATGTCGTCTGTAACATTTCATTTGTTATGAACTGTTTTCCTGCCCTTTTCTTTTTGTCTCAAAATAATTACTCTGTGTTTCTATTTCAGATGAACTCATCACAGTTTGTCAGTGAATGAAGAGAATCAGTTTCTTGCCCAGCAACAATAATTGCCTATTCCATAAAATTCTTCAGCAACACTGCGAGTGTGCAGACCTTGACAAAACGTCGGGGACTTCTGTGATGAAAACCCTATGGATTTTTTCCAGCTAATGGAGATTTTTCACTTGTGCTCTTGGGAACAATGTGGGCTTTTAGACACAAAATCATCCTCGGTCTGTGCAGAGCGTAGCACCCTCCTTCCATTTCCTTCCCAAGCTCACCTGGGCAGTGGGATATGGAAAGAGCAGAGACGTGATCCTGGATTTCCTACAGGAATGTGTGCAAAATAGATGTGGCAGTAGAACCACATGCTGTTTAAAAAGTACCATGAGGGATACATGGGAAGTATAAATCCAGTGTACACCTTCTATAATCCTGGAATACTGTATTCACTTAAAATCTCTGCCTTTGGTACTTGGAGAGCCTTGAGGACACTCAGTGCTCTTAACTGAGCACTGCTTCCCATCCGCACAGTAATCATCCAAACTCCATACAAGGACTGGGGAGAAGGATGAAACCCATTTTTAGGATAAGTTTATTTTTATCTTTTTTTTTTGGGAAGAGTTTATCATCCCATTTTTTTAATATCTCCCACCAATGAAAGCTCAGAATGACTGAAATAGTACAGTCCGTCGGAGTGGGTTCTTCCCCAGGAGACTGATTTTATTTTATTATTACTGAAGAGAGCAGGAATTTATTAAGCCTCAAAAAGTGGAGGAATTGAAACTTTCCTGCCAAGGTAGACATGTTCCCAAGCTGCTCCAGCCCCTCCTGAGAAGCTCTTTTACTGACTTTCCTGTGTAGGGGAGAGGCACAATTTTGTCCATATTATCAGCTGACAAATAAAACAACCAAATTCAGACAGGGGGAGGAGAGGGAAGATTTGCTCCAAAATATATTTAAAGACATGAGCTTTCCTGTAGAGAAGTTTGTTTGGTGAGAAATGGATCTCTTGCTACAGGCTCCAATTTAAACTGGCTGACCTGGAAGGAAGAAAGTGCCTGGGAAAGAATGAAAAGCAAATAAATAAAAAGCAAGGAGCAAATAAAAAATATGTTTTCTCTTTCCCACTTTTCAAAACCCTGTGGGTAGGATGGGACTTTCGTGTCCTACCTCTGAGGGAGCCAGGAGCTGTATGTGTGTGCAGACCATGGACACAACAGGAATCTATCACACGACAGAGTGTGTGTTCCTTGCTGATGCATGCTAATGACAGAAAAGTTAATTAAATCGGGCAGAGAATGGGAGAATGGGAGTCTCCACGGTTTGGTGGCCCTCGAGCAGACGGCATCTGTCCAAGCCAGGTTTCCAGTCTCTCTCACAGCTACAGCTCACTCCTCCACTTCTTGCTCTCCAGATTCCCATTATCCACGTGTTTATCCCCCTCCTCCTCCTCCTCTTTCTTTCCCTCCCTTGCCCACTGCCTCTATTCCTGATCACTCCAGCTCTCACCCTTGTCTCCTACAGGTCCTGCTGAAACAACATTCAGCTGTAGTGGTGCTGATGATGGTTATGAGGAAGGCAGAGCAAGATAAGCCAAGGCTGAGTGAAATATCCCCTCTTTGTAATGCACAGGATTGGGAATCTGTTTGCCTTATGAAATGGGACGGTCTTGACCTTAAGGCAAACCAGAAGTTTCTTCCAGACTTGAAATACCTCAGAATTAAGGAATTTCCTCTTTCCTCACCATCTGGATCTTCTGTTTAGTCAAACGCCCTTAAGAGACTGTTGAGTCATGTTCAGATCTCATGAATTTTAAAGTCCTATGTCTGTCAGAGCAGATGGGCACCGGCAACGCTTGGCACTGCAGTCAAGAGCTTGGCAGGCATTGCCACACCTACACTGCCTTTAAATTGCCTTTCTTGGGCGTGGTGACACAGGAATTGAGATCTGGGGAGAGGTTTACTGGGAGCTGCAGAGGTTTTTTTTGGTTAAGTACCACTAACCCCCTAAGAGAGAGCCACAGAGACACGGCCACCTCTGAAGAAGCTGGGCCAGGGATGTCTGTCTGATACACAGCCGTGCCTTGGAGCTGCAGGGCTCTGCAGAGCTCGCAGAGTCAACAGCTGGATGGAAAGGCTGGTTAGCATCCTACCCTTTGGGCCACCTCATTTCCATCTGTGCACTGAGGGAAGAGCTACTGAGGCAGTAGCAAACAGGCAGACGTGGCAATGGCAGCACAGAGTGGGCAACAGGAGTTCTGCTCAGCTCAGCCGAGTGCAGGCAGCTAATGCACTGGAAGCTTGCAGAAGTTGGGAACTCAGCTCTTTGATTTGAAGTTCCATAAGTCACGTGGTTTTGCTTGTCTGGATGAGCAGAAGTGAGAGATGATGAGTAGGGGGTGGCTCATCATCATCCCGAAACCACACCGAAGCAGACTGGCTTCGGGGGGGATTTCAGGAGGTGCCACAAGGACAATGGTGATGTTAATCTCCAATTCAGAGGGAACTGGGGGAGGAAGAGGAGCACCCAGCCTTGCCTTCCCTCTCTGGGTTCCCGTCACACCAGGCCTGTGAGGTGTCACCTCTTTGGAGGGCTGACCTGTGCGCTTGAGCACAGAGAAAATTTTCCCTCCAGTCCTCTTTATTAGGAAGTTTTGGTTCTCTGCCCAGTGGATATAACTGTGCCATATAAAAACAGATAGAAAAGGGAGTTGGTATCAATTATTGCTTGAGGTTTCAAGCTCCCTGTAGTGGTGTGTTACCTCCCTACAACTGAGCAGTGCCTAATACATAAAAATTTGGGAATTAGGTAGTCTGCTAGCAGAATAATACATGAGGCTGTTCAGGATGGTGATGCAGAAGCATTTATGTATCCTACCTTGTGATTGATATGGGAAATAAAATTGCAACATCTGCTAAACTCCAGAACTTCTTTTTCATCCGCTCTGCAGCCTCAAGCCAGAAGTATCATTTTTTTTCCTTCTGAAGGGGATGTAAAATAAAAGAGGGGAGATAATAAACCACACTCTCAGCCTCTTATTAGCACAAATACTTGAAAATGATCAGAAGAGTGGCCAAAAGGCAAAATAAGTTGAAGGGAGAAGTCTTGACAATTATGTGAAAGGAAATTCAAATGGTCAGGAAACACCCGATCAAGGACACTCTGATGTCCTGACAGAAGCAGAAGCTTCATCCCAGGAGTGGCTCCTTTATGTGGGGTGCTAAAGTGGACAAGAATAAGGATGCACATGGAAGATTTTGTGCTCCAGCAGATCAGAAATCTTAAATGTGATGGCAAAATAGCGTTGAGTTCTTTAATTGAACCTGTTGATTGTTAAAAAAGCACTTAACTTTTCAGCTACTGCAAAATAACCCAAGCAATATTTTTGTTTGCTGAGAGGTGGTAAGATGTTGCTGTAATTCTTAATTCATTTTTAGAAGATATTACTAAAGAAGTGATAGGGCCAAACTAGAGTTTCATACCTTCCCTATTCCCAAAATGAAAGGTGGTTTTGTTTCAGCATGTCTGCCCAGATTTGAACTTATTTAGAACCCACAGTGGGATTTAAATAACAATAATAATAACAATAATAATGATTAAAAAAAAAAAAACAACCATCCAGGGGCCTCTTTTTGCTTGCTTTTTGGATGCTGTCCAAAATGGCAGAGCCCATGCAGGGCCAGACTGCCTCCAAATGAATTTACAATCTTTCAGCTGTTGGAGCTGAATATTGGCTCAGTTGTTCATGGGATGCTTATGCTGACAGACCTGAACCTTTTTATCTCAGACCTGAACCTCTGAATGTCAACCTAATCCTGCTCCACAGAGAAATTGGCATATTACGGTTTTCGGCCCGTTTTTAACCTTTTAAAGTCCTGTTTCATTTGCCATGTAATGATGTCACAGGCCTTCACTTAGCAAAGACATGTAGAAACATATCTCAGCTGCATTAATTTGAAAAGATTTTCAAACAGACCCTTATACTCAGGTTTAGGTATCTGTGTTATCTGATCTGTGTGCTTAATGAACCCCCTGTGAAAAATGGTGCGTGAAAATGATCGGTAGGAGCCGATACCTTCGCTTGTCCTTGGCTCGAGGTGATGAGGGAGCCCACAGAAGACCTTTGCTGTGATTTCACTGTAAACACCAGAAACTAATTTTTGTTCGTGTGCGGGTGTGAGCCTTCCTCTGCCCTTCCCCCTATCGCTCCCCTTCCTCCCAGCGCTGCAGAAGGAAGCATCACAATGAGCATTTCTGCAGAGGCTGCTCAGACTCGCCCAAAACATCTGTGCCAGGGCACGCTCCTGCCCACGCAGCCCCTGGGGCATCAGCACCCCTCGAGCTGTGCCCTGACCCCATCCTGCTCTCTGCTGGGCCGCCCTTCCAGGATCTCCAGTGCCATGGGCAGAGACGGAGGATGGGAAGACACAGCCCAGGATTTAATCCCAGCTCTTGGCTGTGGGGATGCAACAAATTCGCTGTCAGCGTGAGCATCCTTTGCCCATGAGGCGGGTATTTAGGTCTCTACAGGGCCTAGCACAAAAGAAGCAAAATTCACGTTATTAAAGCACGAATATAGAGGCTGTATATAGAGAAAGCAGCCTTCTGGTGGTGGCTGGCTAGGTAGTTTATAGCCCATGACCAGAAGCACCTTTTCTTATAGACATGATACCACCCAGATAATTGATATCGTTTCCAAAAGTTGCCTTTATTTGTAGTACATGTTCCTAAAACTCCTGAGAGAGACCCTATAATTTCAGGAATTAGTCCAGACATGTAGTAAGATTTAGTGCTCCAGTTATTGATTTATGGACAAAAAGTTCTGTCACTGGCAGTCTTTGGGAGAAGAGATTTGGATGTGTACACAATTACTCAGCGTTGCTATGCTCTCTCATCAATAGTTTGTGGGTGGTATTTTGTTATACATAACACTTCTTTTTCTACATCTGGGAGTGCAGGACATTGGGCTGATTTTGCTGGTAAAATCAGACATAGCTGTGGTATTAGGAATTATTCTAGACACAGTTAAGTCTTGTTGTAGCTGTACTTGCTGCAATACACAGCTGGGACTGCTGCACACCACAGAGGGCGAATAAAAATGGCCTTTTCTTAAAATGAGTGTGCAGAGACTCCCATAGGAAATGGGAGTTTTTGTTTTTTGAAATCTGTGTGTGGCATAGGAAAGGAATGGGTGGAAGAACGATAACAAGAGAGAGCATGTCTGTGAGAGAGATAAGATTGGAAAGGACTGGTAAGCAAAATGCTCGAAGTTGAGCCCATGTTTGCAAAATCGTGCAGCCTTTAGAAAAGCTGATGCTTGTTTGGTTGTGTAACTGGTACTGAGGTCCTGGAAAATCCAGCCCTTCAAATTAGCAAGAGAAGAAATTGTGTTTAAAAATCCTTTAATAAGGATTCTCCTTTCTCTGTGTTAAAAGCCATGAAAACAAAGTCTTGCTGGGCACAGATTTTTAGGGATTTCTTTCCTTTTTATAAAGAAACAACTTGTGACTCTGTTTTTTTTCCCCAGTGATTTATACATGAGCCCCATCTTGTGTGTTCCCTCCGAAACATCTCCCTGGCTCTGGCAGCAAAAGGGATTCAGATGCTCTGCCTGCAGGGACCTTCTTCTCCTTTAAAT
This sequence comes from Picathartes gymnocephalus, assembly GCA_013390045.1. Lineage (NCBI taxonomy): Eukaryota > Metazoa > Chordata > Aves > Passeriformes > Picathartidae > Picathartes > Picathartes gymnocephalus. The sequence continues at coordinate 350,973 of WEKY01032919.1, forward strand.
CCCAGCAAAAACCAGAATGGGTGATGGAATGGCTTTTGAAGTACACTATGTACATATATATATATATGTGGTTTTTATGCATATGTGTGCATTAAATATCTATATGTGTGTGCTTTAAGACTGACTAGGCATCCGCCCTTGGGCTCTGCTTTCTATGATTAACCTGATTAGCATTGCAATTATAAATACCTGGTAAACGTCTGCCTTTGATCTAGCCCGCCTGTCACTCAATAGCCTTTTAAACTCCAGGTTTCCTCTCTTTTTCTTGATATTTGTCATTGTCTTCCCTCTGAAAGCCCTGCTTGCAGTTCTCAAAAGCTGGCCCAAAAGCACAAGGAGGGGAGATTGGAGTATCAGGTACCACGCTCCGGGCTCAGAGGCAGCTGCCATGTTCTAAAAGGTCTCTTTATTCTTTGCAGCCACGGCTTTGCCCGAATAGCAAATATTCACTTCCCAACCCCTTTATCTTCCATGGAAAAAAAAAAAAAATCCCCCCGGAATAACAATAAGTTCTTCCCTCTTTCCAGCCTAGCCCAGCGTACATTAATACACCTTGTAATTGCTTGTCTCTATCGGTTTTAGTCCTCTGCCCTTTTTTACTCCTTCTTTTTGTACTTCAGCCTCATCATTGATCCTATTCACTCTCTTCCCAGCGCTGAAATCCAAGTCCCAGATGCCAGCAAGGAATACGCAGCCATTCACGACAAATTGAATGGCTCAGTTTAAAGGGGAAGACAGCAGCCCGTCTCCTGTTACTATTCACCACAATAACCTCCATGGCCCGCTCACGGGGGAGACAGCGGCGTGTCCTGGAGTTCAGGGGTGGACTGTGCCCATCATCTCTGCCTTGAAAGGGCTCGGAGGAGCGTTGCACATGACAGGGAGTCACCTTTCTGCCTTTGAAGGTTTTTGTGCATTCACATCAAGACAATGGTCAACACTGCTAAGAGCGCAGGAATGCTGTCCCGTTCACCCCCGCCCTGGCACGGTCCCAGCCCGCTTGCAGGAACACGCCAAAAAAGAAGTCAAGGAGGCTGAAATGAGGCCAGAAATAAGGCTGGGAGCAATGGGCTGTCAGCATAAACACTTCTGCTGCGGGATCAATGAGGATTCAGAGGAAAAAAACCCAAATTTCGGTACTTGAGGAAACGCTGACGGCAAGGCCCCGTCAGATGTAGGTACGCGTCCCACCAGCTTCCAGGTAGCTCCCGATGGATTCTCCCTTTGGAGTCTGAAGGAAGGAGCCACACAGGGAATCAGAGCTGCCAGCGGTGCCTCATTTACACCCATGGTGCCAAAGTGTGCTGGGCTGGGCAGGATTATTTGTCAGCATTTGCTATGGTCAGAAAATGGAGCTCTCTCAGCTGAACATGGATGTTCACAGGAAGGAGCCTGTGTTCCTTGAATACTTTTTTTCGTTTGTTTAATTTTTCATCAGGTGACGGAAAATGTCAAAATTTTCTCTGTAAATTGAAAAAAAAAAATCGATTTATTAGTAAATTTTGCCCACGGGGATCTAATTTTGGCCTTCCTCCACTGAAAATATTCTTCTCGTAGAATTTAACTGTATACTTTTCAGTCAACATGATTCCATTTTTTCTTGTTAAAGAAGTTCTAGTGGTTTTTTTTTTTTCCATGTATCATTTGTGCAGCTGCATAACCCAAATAATTGTAATACAGAATTTAGTTTTGGTTTTCTTTTTCCCTGCTAACTTCATTAGCCATAGCATAGAGGACCATAAATCCCCATTTGCACACACTGTCAGCAAGGTGACTATGCTGCATTACCAGAAAGTGGGCACAGAGTGGAGATAAAATCATATTGGTTACAAATAGCAGTGCAGCACATTGATTTCCTGAGTTGAGAACGGTTGCAAGAACCATTCTGGTTTGATGTGTTCTGTGCAGGGATTGTTCCCACTGGAGAAGGTTATATCTTGATGGGGTGAATTCCAGCCTTTCTCCAGAACTAGCTGTATATAGCAACCCAGCTCACAGATGTTTTGTTCTGCTGAGGAATATTAAGGAGAATGGAAAACAGTTCCAGATCATAACCTTGTTTTCCAGGTGATAATGTCTCTCCAGGTCTTCTGATGGATTTGTTTTTTCTCTAATTTTTTTTTTTTTTGGCTACCTGATACTTTTCCCAAAAGAAGAGCAGATTATTAGAAGCCCCACCTGCCTGCCAATTGTCCACTCACAGCTCCCATTCAGTTCTGGCTATTGCAAGATGCAATGAAGCAACTGAGTCACAGTGCAGAAATAAATGCTAATGCAGACCAGGGCTCTCCAGCAGGACGTTCCCATTGAAGTCCAGCTCCCAGGGCTGCAGAGCTCCAGCCAGCTGAGTCTAGACCAGCCTGGGAGGCTTGAAGAGCCTCAGCCTTCTGCTCTTGCATTTCTGAACGAGAACGTTAGATTTAAAATAAGACTTTGAAGTGCAGTGGAAGATTTTATGTTGTTAAGTCCATGCAGAATCATCAGGGAACCCTGGAGAAGACTGACAACCAACCAGTGAAAGGAGGAAAGGAAAGGCTGTTTTCCCTAGAGATTTCTTGTAGGTCTTGGCTTCTGCTGAGCTAAACACAACGTGGAAATAGTCTTTGTCAAACTACTTTACTATCTCCAGCCAAAATCAGGAAATGATATTTTGTGAGAAAAATACATAAACATATATTATCTAAACTTTTGTAAAGATTCGGGAATTTGGCTTTTGGATTTCGACCAGTTTGTGCTTCCTCCAGACCAACCTTATCCTCTACATCTCAGCACAGTTATTGTGTTTTGTGTAAGGATATCATCTGAAATGTCAGCAAGAGGTGTTTGAGTCTGTATAGATCCCATTCTTGCAAGCCTTAATTAGGTCTGGATGAGAAATCACAGAATTACAGCATACCAGTCAAGAAGGTTGCTGTCTTGATATTTTTTCTTATTTTCAGGCTTTTGGGGTAGATACACACTGCTCGGATTTGATGGCATTGTTCTACCACTGTGAGGGCTGGAAATGTATTTATTTATTTGTTGCAGCCACACCCAAGATTTTAAAGTAATCTTGTATCTCTCTTCAGTCATAATAAAACCCTGAGATAAAAAGCCTTTAGCATATTAGCAGCTAGCCTGAGGCTCAACATTTTAGTTTTTGCTTAATACAGAACCACCAATTTTTCTTGAAATCCTCATTTTTCCCCACTCTTGGCTCAGCGCTGAGTTGAAATAATTAAGCTCCTTTGAATTGGGCAACCTGCTCTTCCCATCTGAAAAGCAGAGACTGCAAGCCAAAACATTTATTCAGAATTAGAGAAGACGTTCCCCACTCCTGAGCCTTGTTTCATGTTGCAGCTCTGTGAGAAAGGGGAGGAGAGCAGCAGCCTTTCGAAGGGCACGACCGATTTTCTTTTGATCTGTTTTTAACACAGAACTTGGTCTAAAGGCCACTCTCAGGCATGGCAGACATGGCCAGTGAAATGCTGCTTCAAAGGGTGGAGAAAATAGAATTGCAGCATCGCTCCATCTCTCTGTGCAGGAATGGTTTGCTAAAACTCACTTCATGCCATCTCTAAATTAAATATAAATACAAAGAAAGGATTATTTAGCAAGTCAATTGAGGCTTTTTCTTGTGGGCAATTTCTGCATGCGCTTTCTGTTTAGCTCTTTTTGAACTTTGGACAGAGTATCCCTGATTCTTGAATACAGAGCCTGGAATGACTCTTCTGATCAAAGAAGGCTTTCCCAAAACACCTGGCACAGCCCTTGCACTGAGCCTATTGACATGTGGTGGGAATGCTGTCTGCCTTTAGGATAACCAGCTTGATGGATAAAGCCTGACTGATGGAGGTTCCAAAGCCTCCCTGCTAGTCTGTTCTAATTTGGTCACATACAGGGCATTGATATGCAACTCTGTTGGTAAATCTAGCATTAAGATAATGAGTTATCTTTGTCCCTAAATAAAGCTGTTCATATTACGGTGCTGCTAAGCCACCAAGGCTGACGCCTTCCCTGAGAAGATCACGGTACCTGAAAGATTCCACTAATGCAAGCACTGAAAGACAATCCAAACATAAAAACATGAGGGAGAATTTCCGTCCTTTGTGACAAAACCCTTCTTGCAGCCCCATCGTTGAGGGGATAGCATTTATCCACATCCACCTTTATCTCCAATCACCAGGATTATTTTTGTTAGAAATATTTTTGTCTTGTCTTCTGAGGTTGACTGAAACAGCAGCTTGGGATGTTTCAGTTTCAGAAAATTCCGTGATTTCTCACCTGCAAAACCTTCCCTGTGACTGCTGAGGTGCTGCCTGGCTCTAAGGACTCCTGATGACTGGCGTTCATTAGGCCCTGAGAGCTGCAGAGAGCTGCTGCTTTAGCACACTGGCCCTTTGTAGGGCAAAAGCCAGGGGCTCAGCTGGTGCCTGTGGAATTAGGAACAATTAGAAACGCTTTAATTGAAGCCAACAGAGCCACCTAAACTTGCCACACTTGAGGAGGCAGCACAGGCTGGGCAGCACCCGCAGTTAGCAGGACTCGGTGGCTGATTACGACTCACAGGCAGAGAGGGAAAATAGCAAGTTTTTGGAACAATATCCCTTCTTGTGCTGCAAGCAGGTCAAATGCTGTCCCGTTTTTACGACCCAGCAGGGAGACGGAGTTTAGGAGTGCACAAAAGCCCCAGAACAGGAATTAGGTTTGAGGTCACACTTTCATGGCCGCGTTATTGAACTATACCTCTGAAAGACAAAAGAGAAGGTGATGCCCCAGCATGTAGCTGTTGCTTAATGATTGTGCTGTCGGCCTGGGGAGGGCGGAGTGGCAGGTTGCTTAACAGCTTCACATTTTCCCATGCTATAATACTGGTGACACAGTTGGCTATAATTAAAGGGTTATATAAATAAGCCATTGGGAAACAAATTAATTTATTTCCTTGGTGGGGCTAGTTATGTAATTTGGGGCTTGCACGTTGGATCTGCTTTCTCTTTGAAGCATTCAGCAGCACCCCCTTTTCCCCCCCCTCCCCAAAACCTGGTCCTTCTCTCCCAGTTGTTTGAAAATAATTTCAAAACACGTCAAGGGTTGCAGATGTGAAATGTGCTGCAGCTTGAACTTCCTTGAAGCAGCGATGGCCTTAATGAGAAAAAGCTGGCGAGCAGAGTGAGACCTGGCTTGTAAAAGAGTTTTATGGCACATTTATGGCAAAAGGCCCTCGAATGGGCAGAGCAGGGGTGCCCAGAGGTGCACAGAGGTGTCGGTGCCACTGGGCCAGGCTCGGCAGCAGCCCCCACCCACGGCCCCCACCTCTGCAGGGAGTGGGGGAATCCATCGCCTGGCTCTCACTTGGGGCAGCTTCATTGGCTTTGAGGATGCTCAACCTTTTTGCATTTACTGAGGATCCGGCCCAGTCCTGGCAATGATAAAAGGGGAGATGGGCTGGTTCCTACTCTGAGCAGAGAAATTGCCCTTCTCCAAGGAAATAATAAAATGCCATTAAAAGTTCTGTTTTAAAAAACAGAGTGTAACCCTATGTTTTCCTCTTACGCCTGTGTTTCTTTTATGTGCTTCTAAGTGGCATCATTAAGCTACTCTACATTCTCTTGACATATTTAATCATGTAATTTTTTTTTTTTTGCATTCTCTTCCCTAGAAATGTAGGCCTCAAGCAGTAGAAAATTTTAAACCAATTCCAAAAATTAAATTTTGCACACAAAACAGTAGTGCAGAAAATAAACAGTTTTCATGGAGGTTATATGTGCTGACAGCTGTGCTAGTTTCCTGCGACAGACATCATTTAGGCTTCAAAAAAAAGAAAAAGAGGGAAGAGTAGCAGAAGAAAAAAAGAGGGAAAGGTAGCACTTAAAATCTTGACATAAACACCATTGCTACACTTCAGGCAGCTCTTCCAGGCTCCAGCTGGGAGATTCAAACAAGCTTCACCTTTTGAAGGGAAGTGTAAATCTGTGAGGTTTCTGGTGCTGAATGAAAGACATCCAGTATTAAATTAGTTATGGAACATACCTCCCCACCTCTGACATGAATGCCCAGCTATGAAAAACCTCAGCCCTAATCTCTTGGACTTGCCATTGTGGAAGCCCCTGCTTGACAGAGAGGGGAAGGCAGTGCTGGTTTGCTTTGGTTGAGATTTTGGGATTTCTAGTCTCAGGATAAATCCAAGTCCTAGCTGGCTACTAGTAATTTCCTTTTAAACTTTTGCTTAATGTAGTGCAGTAACTTCACAGCATGTGCCTCAGGAGCGAACATCAACCAGAACTGCTGATGGTGTTTATCTTACACTGCAGGGAAGCCACTGATCAAAGCCATGTATATTTTAATCAGAACTCTTCCCAAAGTGGCAGCCTCCACTGCCAGCACACTGCCAGCATCCTGCCATCCTCCAGGATGAGGAGCCTGCTGGGGCACTGTGTCTCTGCTAACTCTGCACAAAGAGTAAAGGAGAACAATTAGTAACAGTCTGGAGGCAAATTTGAAGCCATCCAGCAGAGCTTCACATCTCCAAACAGGATATCAAGTGGAAGACTTGGATGAAGCTGGGCTGGAGCCCAGGCTGTGTTTGTCTCTGGTGGATTCTGAAGTGACCAAGACCCAATTTTTGCTCATAGAGTGTCTGTCATTTCGGCATTTTGGAGGCATCGTTGATGCCCTTGATTGTCAAATTCCAACCACAGACTGCAAAGAAGAGGAAGAAGTTACTGTGAATTGATGAACAGGGCCCTGGTGGGTTGGGCTCTCCCGTGGGGGTTTCTTTGTTGTTGTTGTTGTGGGAGCTCCCGACTGCCCACAGCCAGCTCTGGGTTCTGTTTAACAGGCTAAGAGGCACAAAGGTTCAGCCCCCGATTCTCCTCTGACTTTACAGAAGTGCCAGGCTCACACCTTTGGTGTTTCAGCTTGCCAGTGTCCAGAAATTGAAAAACTTCTTGGTAATGAAGTTTTTGGTCCATTCAGCCCAGTCCTCTCCTCAAGCTGAGCCTAAGGAGCACTGTTGTTTCCTTGATGAGATTTCCAAAGGCATCATGGAAATATGCAGAAAATAGGCATATTAATTAATATGTTAATACTGACATGAGTGGAATAAAAATCTTTCAGCCACTTACGGGGCTGAGATTGGGACTTGTGAGATTAGAAATGGTGGCTTCCTGGGTAAAAAAAATCACTTATAAATTCGGACAAATTGCTTAAACTCGCTGTCCTTAATGTTCAAAATTACCTAAACATCTGCATTAATCCATTTATCTTAACTTTAGTCATACTTAACTTCAATCATACACTCGTGTCCCAATTATGCTAATAGCACTCAAGTATGTACTTGAGTGTCTCGCTGACTGATGTTCTTCTGAATTGCAGCTGCAGTTGTGTGTCTGCCATTTCCAGGGATGTAGTACTTCCCCTGAAGGCGGAGAGCAAGCTGATGTGGCTGACTAAGAACTACTGGATTGGTCATGTTTGTTAAATCTTGGTCGGGACTTTCAAGAAATTGGCTTTAGCTTGATGGCCAAGGACATCGCTTTTCCCCCCATTTTTTTTTTTTTTTTTTTTTAGATTAGGTATAGAAAATGATTTTTAAATAAGTCACTAAGTTTTTTCTTTAAAAAAAATTATTGGGCAGCATATTCTGGATCTTCACTCGAAGAAATGGAGTGCTCTTTAAGTTACTGCTTCAAGAAAACAAATCTTGAAACAATAATCTTCTGCTCTTTATTGGCATTCGTGAGACTTAAAATGACTTCAAAGTTTTGTTGAAAAATCTGGAAAATGGGCCAGGTTTCAGCAGAGCCTCAGTCTGGCTGCTGACTTTTGGACCTCTTAAGATGCTGCTGTGCTTGGACTCGGGGTGACTCTTAGAAGAAGAGTAGCATTGCAAGTCATGTATAGGATAGTTTTCTCTATTTACTGTGGAGAGTCAGCTCAAAAAGGAAGGGCCAAAAACATTTTGAGCGAGGTTCTATTAGTTTACATATCTGATTAAAACTCGAGGCCCTGTTTCTTTGTGGAAATAGTATCCGCTATCCATCACAGCAGCCTGTCCAAGCTGAGAGGGGCTAAATCACCCCTTTGGCTGCCATTTTGTTAAAGCTCAGCCTCACACTGGGGTGAGAAAATAAACTGAAGACCCTTTGAGGAAATTGGTGAGGATTGTATGTAAACTCAATATCTTTATTATTTCTTGCTGCAGCTGAGTGGGTCTCTGGTCTTATGTGTCTGTTGAAACAGCACCATGAGTTAGGCTGCTCACGACTCCTAGGCAGGGGGATGAGGAGCCTGCTGGGGCACTGAGCAGCACTTTGGCAGTTCCCAATGGATCCAAACTTTTGGTCTTATGGCCTTTGAGAGGAGATGGTTTTTCAAATTTACAGCACGTGAATTGAAAGTATAAAGTAAATTTTATCTACGGGCAGATGTGGCAGTGACACAGACGAGCCGTTGCCTTCCTAGGCGGTAATTCTCACGTGGCAGCAAGAGGAGATGCACCCCCAGGAAATTCCGTGCAGGGTGTGTTACTGTCCATCAGCACTAGGCAGCACTGCCTGTGTGCAGTGCAGGGAGGACAGAACTGAAACACGACAAGGAGAAAAGCTGCAGAAGCAAAGCTGCCTCTAAAGCTCCTTCTAAACGGGCAGCACAGGAGGGAACAAATGGGTACTGATTACGATGAAACCTTTTGCTGCCTGGTAGTGTTTGGCATTCCTTAATATGTCCTGACGGCTTTGATTTCCTCTCCTCCACTGCAGCATCCAAGAGTAAATAGGCTGAATGTTATCCAGTTTGGTCATTTGAGTACTATCCATTTTAACCTTCTTCTCTCCCCTCCTTCCTGCCTCCTCTTCTCGGATGATGATTTGTTTTCAGACGCTGGGCCAACACAGTCCTGTTCATGTCCGGATAGGCCAGAGGGGAGATGAGCTCAGTGCCCTGTGAGCTTCTGTGCTGCAGAGAACCCGGCAGAGCTCACCCCACCTTGCAGCTGGCACCTTCCTCTGGCAGGGCCAGCTAAAGGACAAGGACCCACATCTTCAGACATGTCTGGTGGTTCTGAACGCTGCAGTGTTTTGAAATCAGCTTGCCAGCTGTGGTGAGCCCCGCAAATCTGAAATAACCTTTCCACTTTAGTTCTTTGAATATACTACAGGTCTTCTATCTTTGTCTCCTCGAACCTTTCTACACTTCCAGCCTGACCATACTTGTTTTGTACTACAGAGTGCCTAAAAAATAGAGATGCCATAAGTAAGTATGGAAATTTTCTTGTTTCTTATCAAGCATGTTCTGCAGTGATAGGTTCTGGTATGTTTTCCATTTTGCGTTGTATTTCCAGGAGAATTCCACACCAACTAAAACATCAATCTATTTAAAACACCGCTAATGAGCTTTCTTTGTCCTCTGTCTCATGTTGGAAAATCCCACCTGATCCCTAATTAACAAATTGATTTATTAAAAGCGTAACTAATGGCTTCCCTTTGTCCTTTCCTTTCAGCTGCAGAATCCCACCTGATCCCGAATTATCGCATTGATTTATTTAAAATTAAAATATATGCATTGCCTAGTTTCTTTATCATGCCTGCCTCAGACATATGTTCCAATTAAGCGCTGATTTTACCCTTCACAGATCAAACACTTTCAGAGAAAAGCAGCTGTTTAAAATGCCACATTGTCCCCCCAAGTGCTCAAGTATCTGGGTGTTCTTCCTTCTGAGATCAGTATGAAGTCACTTGGTAGCATCTTAGAGGACCAGCCTTGCAGATCCATTCCAAGAAAGCACCATCCCACTGGTGTGAGTGGATCTGTGCAGGTCACTGTTCACAGGTCTCGTGCTTACAGGTTGTGTGGATTTCTTGCACCAAAAGGAAGAGCAGGGAAAGGGCCCAGCTCCTGTGCCAGCCAGCCAACCTCCCCGGAGCACAGGACAGGCAGCGGGGCCCTTCCCGTGCTGGTAACCACTCCAACACACATCATCCCCTTTCCCCCCTGAGCTGTCCCTGAAGCCTCATTGTTCCTCTGGCCAATAAAAAAGACAATCAGACTGAATTCCATAGGAAAGGAAGTACCCAGAGGCTGTTTGTCCTTTCTCCCCCAGCCCCTGCTCCCCAGACGGGCACAGGAACCCTACAAGGGTAACCTGGTAACCCAAAAAAGCCCTTGAAGCTCTCTCTGAGCAGCGCAGTGCAGACAGCCAGCACACCAGAGCTGTGCAAAGCTTGAGAAGGGATCTGAATGAGACCCAGCACCTCTGCAAGGAGAAATCTGAAGCAGTGTTTGCAGCAAAGGAGCCGAGGTGTCAGCCTGCCCTGCAGGAATGCTCTCCAACTTTGGGATGTCGGCTCACATTAAGGCACTCTCTGCTGCCCAGGGAGGGCTGGTGATCTCTCTCAGGCTGCTTTTTTCTGCCAGGGCCTCACTCAGGTTCCCAGAACAAAGCTATAGCACGTCTGGCTCCATGACTTAATTGAGTGGTAAGCCCTTTATTTCACTTGGCCAACATCTCCTCTGGATACCATCCTGTTAGTGAGAGTTCTTAGTTAATGCTACCCCCTTCCTACACATCTCCCCTCCAGCCTCCTAGAGCCTCACAGGTTTATTTCTTTAACATGTAGTCCTGTATGCGGTTGTGTCTGTGAACAAGAATGCAGCTATGCACATCAGGCAAAAAAAAAAAAAAGTCCCAGTTAAAAAAAATAAACTATTGAAAGGAGAAAAAGGAACTACATAGTTCATTTAAAGTCTGCCACGTTTCTCAGCACAGTTTGAAGCAGATAAGGCATTTCATTCTAATTCCAAGTGTGAGAGGAGTGGCATCCAGCTGCTCACCCTTTAAAACGTATTATTTTTCTGCTCCCTCCCTATGAACAATGTGCACACGTCATAGATCAGACAGGAGAGAAATGGGAAGTTCCTCTTTTCGTGCGGGAATTTAGACACCTGAATTCCCATCACCTTTGCCTTACAACGCAGGGCTTTGCCTCCCTGCAAGGCTCCCGGCCAGCCCTCCTGGCAGGCAGCTTTTTTGCAGGTAGTTATCCCACAGAGAGCCAGCTGGGAGACCCGGGAGCCCCGGATCCACGGCTTCCTTGCCTCAGGGCTTCAAAGCCACAGCTCGTACCAGGCTGTGGGCTGGGCTGGGCTGGGTTTTTTCCCAGCTCCATCATGAGTGGTGCCATTGTGCCGAAAGAAATGATTAGAGCTGGAAGGGGAAAGTAATCATGGGTGATGAGGGATGCTGTCTGGGAAAGGAGGTGCAGGAGACACCTTGTTTTGGTTTCTTCCCTCAGACTGTTTCCGTATTTTGTCTGAAGGTGATGATGGTTACATTTGAAACTGGTAATTATTTTCTGGAGAAGGGATATTTCCTCTCCAGGCAGTTAGAGTCATTCCCAGATGCCCTTCTGTAAGACCCCTCTTCCTTCCCCTAGAGCCCAAAAACCTCAGGAAGAAGATCACAGGTGCTACCAACAAAGACTAGACCTGTGTGTGTGTCCAGGAACCCGCTTGGGTGTCTGAATTCCCACTCCGACCCCTGGGTGTGGGACACTTGTCTGTCATTGTGCCTAACAAAGGATATGCTACTGCGGACTAAAAAAAATTCCAAAAGTATGAAAGAGAACATTTCTATGACAATTTCTGCTTCATGGCTGTGTTTATCTCACAGAAGTGAATTACGCAGAAAATGCTAAAGGAAATGCACGACTGCCAAGCCAGTTACTCCAGGTATTATCTTATTAATCTTAATTGACATTTCCTTGTTTGTCTTTTAGATTTGTGCAGCCCTTTTTTTTTCTCAGTTCCAGGTGATGAGACCAGAGAAAGGCACAGTCTGTTATCCAGCAAACCACATCTTAGCAGAAGAATGCTCGGAGGGTGTTTGATACTGTAATATCAGACAGAAAGTATCCAAATGAAACCGTAAGTAATAACCAGTAACTCTAAAGTAATGAAACCTTGAGTTTCTTCTCACCTTTGTTTCTGACAACTCAGCTCCGAGAGTGTGATGTCTTTACCAGATATCACTTCTGAAAGACCAGCCTCTGTTTTCAGCCATGGTCAGTCTCTGATGCTCAGCAGGAAATTGTATCCCCGTCCTCTTGGCAGCCTGTCTGTGTGAAAATGTAAATCTCATGGACCAAACCTCTACCCAGATTTTCACCAGAAATACAAACTTTTACATTTCAAATATTTCATTTTTTCTCGTTTGGTCAGCCTCCCTAGAAAGCGAACAAAAAGCATTTTTCAGCCAGGCTCTTTAGCCACAACAGTCCTGCCACAGTGATATAGGAAATTCATAATTGGGTTCCTGCTCCTCAAAGCTTACTCACTGTGACACTTCAGTTCCAGAAACTGAAATTTCCCAAAAGCCTGGAGACATTTGGAAGAGGGAGCTCACCTGTGCTGAACAAATCCCTTGTGTTACCACATCAGCGGTGATGAAAGCACTTAGGCAAAGCCGTGCTTAATAAATTACTGTCGTACAGATTACCTGGTTTGGTTCCACCACGTTTGAGCAGGCAGCACGTCCTTCTTGTGTCTGGAGGACCCAAAAAGAAAGGCTGAAAATGCTTTCTTTGAGCTCAGGTAAAATTTTTGGAGTATGAGATATGCTCTGCTGTGCAGTCATTTGAAATTGCTCCGAACGGCTGCACCTGAGTGCCACGGAGGAAAATAAATTTCACACGCCTACTTCGTGCATCTTCCAAGCCCACAAAAATGCCAGCTCCTTTTAACAAACTGATGATATTTAGGAACAGGTGTTTCAAAGCCGTGAAAGCTACCTTTGGGAAACAAACTACAAGATTTACTTGGCAACAGTTTGCTTGGATGGAAGCTTTGTGATCTCTTGTTCAAGGCTTGCCTCCCAGGTCACCTTTCTCTTTCAACGTGTATTTCTTCTGTGGCACAGGTGTCTGTGTGAGCTCTGTCGCTGTGGTGCTGGAATATTTAACCTTGTTTTTAGGATATCTCCTCATTTCCCAAGTGAGGAAACAGACCACAGCAGTTTGAGTATTTTGGCCACTGTTGGTCAGGAGATGTGTGGCGCAGACTAGAACTGGGCTCTTAATTTCCAGCAGAACAGTTTTTTGTGACGTTAAGGTAATGGAAAAGAGGAATCTCTGCTGTTACCACAACATAATATCTCTAATTATAGAGATTCTCTATAATTAGGAGATATTAGGAAATGGGAAAGCAGTTAAATATGCAGGCAGAAGCCTTTATTTTCTGTTCCTTTGGGACTGCAGACACCCAAAATGCCTGTATTCCATTGCTCCTTTGGAATCATGGTCATTTCATGGGCGTAACTACTTATCTTCCCACAGTTTTGATGTCAGTAAAGTAGTTTAAGATCTTCAGATACAAATTGTTTTCAATCGTAGCATAATGAATAAGTTTGTCTAGTGCAAAGCATGTTTGGCTTCATCAAACTAGCAGGAAAAACTGGCTTACCATCATCAGTGTCCCAAATAAGGGCACATCCCAGTTTGTTTCCAAAGCTACAAGTTTTGGGTTTGTCATCTTGCATTTCTGTGGAAAAAAAAAAAAAAAAGTGCAGAGCAATAATTCCCAAGCCAACACCTTCCTGGTGGTATCGTGGCATCTTCTCTAAAGAACCAATAAATGGTTTTGGCCCTCTTGCAGATGGTTCAGCTTTGTGAGAGGGAGTTCTGGACCTATTTGTGATGGTTCTTGACACTGAGCCCTCTACCTCAGGGAGAAAAGGAAGTTTCCTTCCCAGCAAACATAATAATTGGAGCCAAGAAAGCCATGCAAGGTTTTCCATGGGAGGGTAGAGATCCTTTTAAATGTGTTTTCTTAGGGTCATTCTACAGCACTTAGGGTCGATCCTTTTAAATGTGTTTTCTCACGGTTATTCTACAGCCCTTAGGGTCTCCCCAGTTATTCTACAGTAAGTAAATCACCAGAGAATCACAGGGATGGTGCTGGTGGCAGATGTGCTCTGACACTGCTCACCAGCAAGAGAAAAATTTGGCATGGTTTGCCAAAGGACTGCTCTGGATCGTCAAAGAGCAGGACGGGAACCTGTGCTCCATCAGCTGGAAAAGTCATTCCTTCAAAACCAGGAGGTAGAAACCAGTCCCATTATGTCGTGTTCTCATGTTTTGAGCAGAGTGTTGACAAAGGAGTGGATTTGCCCCAGAGCAGTTAAAACCAAAAACCCAAGAGATCCTCTCCACAGGCATTTTCCTGGCATTCTCTGACATGCAGATTGGCTGATAATATCACCGTAACAGCTGTTATCTCAAATGTCTGCCTCCAGGCAAATTAAAAGTAAGGAAAAGCCAAAACACTTGAAGAGATGAATACGGGAGGCATTTGCCAGTAATTTTCTGGCCCTGGGTTGCCTGCTGTCAGGGGTAAAACGAAGCGTGTTTGCTTTATGAGAAAATTGCAGAGCTGTCATCCCTGCAGCTCACGGAGCAATGGAGAGCAGCACCACTGCCAGGACTGAAGGCAAAAGGATTGTTTTTCAGCCAGAACCTGAAACAGCCTTTCTCAGGGATATGGCTGAGCCTTGCTGCCAGGGAGCAGCAGGAGCAGGGCTGTCCCCAGAGGAGGCCGAGGAAAAGGGACCCCCATGGAAGCAGTGCTCGAGCACAGCTGCTGGGAACGTGGCAAGTGCATGGAGCAGCTCCAGGGTCCAGCCTGGGGTACAGGGTCTAATTTTGGATAGGCTCCAGCTATCATCTCTGGACTCGTAAAGAGTGCTTCATTTTTCTGAAGCTCTGAGGGAAGAATTTCAGATTCTTCTGGAAGGTTTTGAGTTGACGTGTCAGCTTGGGATAGCGGGTTTTTCACCCTGGTTAGAAGAACCGAACGCTTGCATCTCTTTAATGCAGCCACAAATGCTTGAAATGTACAGTCTGTGAAATGTGTAAAAGATCATTTAAAGAAAGTTCTCTGAGCTGAGCTGAAGTCAAAGCTGGGTGCTCCTGCCAGGGCTCTCAGTGAGGGAATTAAAATGCACTGGCAATACTTGGGCTGTTAGAGATGGGGTGAGAGAGCTGGGACTGTTGTTTCTGGTCTCCTAAGAACATGCTGACCTCCACAAGAGAAAACCCACAAGTTTATAGGAGGTTCCAATTATGGACCATACCATATCTCAGTAAAACTCTACCTTCATAAAAAAAATAACTCCCTACTGGATTTTTATCCCTTTAAATTGTGTTCATATGTAAAAAGCCTGGCTTTTGCATACTTCTGACAGTGCTGGAAGTAGAGTTACCACAGAACTCTTAAAGTATTTTAGTGGGAAGGGGGTACTACTAACCATAAAGCTCATATTGAAAATCCATCTGCCTTCTGATTTGAGGCTAAGGCAGGCCAAGAAAGCCCCATGGGCCTTAGGAGGAGAAGTACCAGGGGAAGGGGAAGAGAAGGTCATCTTGGTTTTGTTGGAGAGGGAAAATGAAAGCTTTACAGGTGTTTGGGGAATAGGAACTTCACCATTTCACTGATGTCAGATAACTGTCTGTAACTGGGATGTTTATTTTAAGATTCAAACCTTTAACATTACAGAGTGCTAACCGTGGCATAAAAGATGTCCATGAAAGGCTGCGAATTGTCAAGATTTAAGATTAAATTCAAGAAGCAGCAGTCTAGATAAAACAATGGTGAGGAAGTGAACAAATCCTGGTTTGGCTCCTGCTTCTGACCCTGGTTTTGAAAATGTCACTTTTATTCTTTGTATATGTCTCTCTAGGCTTTAGCATCTGTTTTGCATTTGTAGCAGATCTTCCCACTCAGGGTGCAGCTCCATGAGCATTTCCACAGGCCGCAGAAGGGGCAGGTTCAGATCAGGAGCAAGCTTTGGAAGCGAACCTGCCACCGCTCCTGCTCACAGGCCAAGCAGGGCACAGCCTTGTCCCACCACCCCAGACCTTGGGCATCTCCCTTGGGCATCTCCACGGGGACAGAAACAGCCCAGGTGGAGCTGGAGAACTTGAGTAAATTCCCACAGAAAATCGAGCATTCCCTGGTGACGTGCCACGCTTTAAGATGTCTCTTCGTGTCACTGAGGCCTTTCCAAGAAGTGAAGTGGCCCCACGTGGTTTGAAATGGCAAGCAAGGGACCAGCCCTGGGAGCCACCTGTACAGTGGCACCTCATCTCAGCCCTTCCTGTGGCTGGCCCCTTGGGACTTGCCAGGAAGGTACGCTGGTGAATGGCACTTCCAGGAACGGCATTTCCCAAAGAAGAAGCCATTTCTCTACTCCAAAAGTTAAAATTCTTTGTTGTAATTCCTGGAAAAGTGATCCAGTCCGAAAAGTCCTGGCTGTGCTAACAAGGGTATGAAAATAATCACGGTGGAAGCTTTAAATTCAGGAGTGTGGAACTCTGCATTTTGTATAAAGGCCCTGCCATGCTTCTTGCAAAGGTGTTTGTGAAACTTTGGGCAAACCTGGGTCATTTGACTCTTTTGGTTGGAAATAGTACCAAACTCCGTGGTTCTTGCTTTTCATCGGCCAGAATTAAGGGAACAATTTGTACTGGGGTCCCTTTAAGCGTTAGGAATTGCACTTTACCAAGTGAGGTTCAAGTGAGTGGAAAAAATTCTGCTCACTGGTTTTTATGACTTCTGAAATGTGTGGAGATTCAGTCTGCACGTCTGTGCTATATTCTGTGGTAAATATTTGAACTGCTGGGTCTGCAACCTGAAGGAATAGAGAATTTACATTGCTGAATATTATGGCAAGCGCATTCTGTAGGTTTGCTCAAACTCTGTCCTTGCTATTTTCATTGGAAATATAAATAAAATTTGAATATTGAATAAAATTTGAAAATTTGAAAATGAATAATTTTGAATATTGAATAAAATTTGAAATGCTAACAAGCTGTATCTCTCAAAAATACAAGCAAGATGCTCTTCCAGGGTCAAGCAATTTGGGAACAAAGCCATTGGCATAATTCATTATAGTATATACAAAATGGTGACAGAGAGAGTAAAAGAAAGCTTTGCTGTTATTATCTTCTGTATTTTTTTTAGTGCACAGCACCTGTCCAGAGCTGTGAGAACTTGCACAGGTTGTAATGTATTGCTCAAACTCTCTGCTGTGCTATGAGAACATGGCTCCACTGCACTCCATGCATCTGGGCCAGTTCCCACCACTTTTTCTCTGAAATGAAGCAAACAGCGCAAGGAAGTCAAAGTTGCCTTGAAAAATCTCTTCTTTTTTTTTTCTCCGAAATAATAATATTCACTAATCAACAACAGCCAACCCCTATTTTGTCTGCCCGCAAACCCTTGTCCTTTCCGTCTCTGAGAGACTATAAATTGATCTCTGTAACATGTCCAGAAGATTAAAAATAATCCAGGCTCTCACAGAACACAGAAACATGTCGCTCGTTCTAGAATTGAGGGGTCCTCTGGGAGGTGCTGCTTTAAAGTTAAAGCAAGATAACTTTAGCATGAGTGTGGCAGCAATCTGAACTGTGCTGTGGCCAGGAGGTGATTCCTTGGGAATCACTTGCCTGAAGCTTCGTGGATATTGCCAAAGAGAGGTTTTTTTTAAGAGAACAAAGTAGATTTTTCTTTGCACTGAAGTATTCCCAGGAACTCGCTGGGTGGAATGAGTAGAGGCCACACCAGCTGCAGAAGCAGAAATTTCATTTAATATCGGCTTCGCATGGCACAGTGTAACACTTCCTTGTTCTCCAAGGACCTGTAAATATCACTGATAGTTCATGTGCCAGAACACTGATGCATTTTCAGGACTGATGTTTAATTTCTGTCTCTTCAGCCAAGCCAGATCAATGTTCAGCGAGTGATTTACAGGTGTGCCACTTACTGTCAGCCAAAATCACGGTGCCCTGGCATTCAAACAGCAGCAAAGGGTCAACCTGCAGAGTGCCACAGGATCTGCAGCTGCCTCAGGTGAGCGTCACTCACTCAGCTTTCCTCCCCAGCAAGGGGGAAGTCACCGAGCACAGAGAAGCTGCTTTTTGGCACCTGAAGGTTTTGTGCTGCCCTTGGGGGTACCACGATGCTGCTCGGGTAATGAAAGTTTGTGCAAAGCCCCCGAGGTTGGTTGCTTTCTGGGGAAAGAAGGGTGACAGAGTTGCAAAGATACTCAGAGCTTCTTCACACTTCTGTCACAGCAGCTTTTGGGGTCTGAATAGCTTTTTGCTGCCTTCGAACCCGGTTTCTGTCCTCAGAAGAGCAGCAGGCGGTAATCACCAACCTTTTAAAGAAATAAGTAAGAATTTGAAGCACTGCTGCTGGGTTAAAGTAAAAAGTTTGATTTTATTAGAAAACTCTACCTGTCCTCTGAAAACTGCTTCCAAAAACATCCATGCACAAATCCAGCTAGCACAAACAACCCTTTTGCACAGCAAGCCCTTAGACACTGTTTTCCTTCTTCCAGATGACTTTTGTAGCCCACCTGGGAAATAAATTACTGGGCAGTGCTAGAGTTAGTAAACCTACATACACTCATAAAAGTTCAAACCAAAGTGTGATCATAAAGTACTTATGGGTCAGTAATCACACCCTTAATTTTCAGAAATAGAGTAGATGGTATTACCTGGAGAAAAAGGTCCTTCCTTTTTCTTTCTAAATATCCTGTTATAAGCTAATAATAAGAATAAAAATTAGGCCCTGGCTGAATATTTGCTGAAGCCAATCAAAAGTCTTTACTTTATTCCAGGGCATTTTGGTGGAAGCCCTTCAAACTTTTTGATTCAGAACAGCACCTATGCCATAAGCACTTCTTGAAGTCCCAATTAAATTGCCCCATTCTGTGGGACACAGCTAAAGCCTCGAAGGTAATAATTGGTTTACATGCTTTGCAGAATAAGGATGAACTTTGAGCCAAGCATGGCCCTCAAATCTACGTCAAACAGCCTTAACATTTAGCAGGCCACGCTGTTGGTCACACGGATCATTTGCCATTTAAGTGGTGGTATTGGTTTGAGCTTTGCAAAAAAGGGTCTTCTTAGCATGTTCTTCCAGAAATGATACCCAAGAAAGCTGGGCGGAGGTAGCGCGGGGGATTATTTCAAAACCAGGCTTTTGTAGAAAGTGACGTAGTTCTCCTGGTTTGCCCTCAGCTCCTGCTGCTGCTGCTGTTGTGCCTCCGAGTCCCACTGCTAGAAATAAAAAGGTTCTGGGGATCGCGACGCCGAGGAAAGGCACGGAGCTGCACTCCGCTCCTTTGCGGAGCTTTTCTTTACGCCACGGTTTCCCAGTCCACCTGCAGCAGGCAGGGCCAGCCAAAGCAGGCTCCCTAGCCTGGCCTTCCTGCTGGGAACTTCTCAGAGCACGAGCAACCTCCCTGCCAGCAAACCACAGGTGTTCTCCAGGCGGCGTGAGCAGGTGAGAGCACGGCTTTGCCAAGCCGTGATGGAGTTTGGTAGCTGAAACACAGAATCCGAGTCTGGCCCGAGATCTGAATCTGGCTCCCTGCTCCATCCTCCGCTCCCAGCCAAACCCATCTGCAGCACGTCATGCACACCAAACGCTGCCGTGCTCTGACCATGGAGGATCTGCATCCAGCTCCACGCTCCGAGGAGGAACCTCCTCCCTGTGGGTGTCACAGTGGCGCCAGTGCCTGACACGTGAGGCAGGAGTGGTAGCACCCTGAGAAAAATTCAAACACCTGAAAAGCTGGCCCTAAAATTCCACAGGGAAGGCACTGAAACGCTGTGAAAGCATTGGAGGTGCAATGAAATTGCTGCTTCATGTAGCTTAAAAAAACCCCAAACCACGAAAGAAGCACACGAGCAAGATTTATGAGCGGTTCAAGTTCTGGGGCAAAGCACCCCCCTTGCCTTTTTGGCTCCTAAAGTCTCTTATTATTATAGGTTTAAGAGCTGCCAGGCAGACAGAGTAATTCATCCAGCCCACCTGTGCTTTTTTTATTGGGGGTGGGAAATGCAAAGGATGTGTTCTATATTCTTCAGGAAGTGCTCCTCACCATGGAGACAGCTCTGCTGGCCCCTCATGAGCACTCTCAGGACATCTGTGGTGTGCCAGCCTACCCAGGCCATCCTGCTGCCCAGGCATTCCTGCTCTCACATTCTCTCTTGTGCTCTTACTTTTGCTGGTTTTTGGTTTGTTTTTTTTTCCCCTTCTTTTTTTTTTTACTAGTGAAGGATTTGAATTTTTCTTCTTATGTATCTGGCACTTCTGGTAGAACCTTTGACATGGAAAAAGGCTCATCTTTCAAATGCCTGTGGCACTCTCTGTGAAAGGTGATTTTTAAAAATCCATTTTATTTTGCTTCCTGGCAGTGATATCAAAGGAACAATCAGTGCCTGACTCGGAGCCAACAATTTATTTCCATTATCGTAAACAGAAAACAATGGCATGCTGCCTTATTAGTTATTCACTTTCCAAGTCAACAGGCTCGGAGGGCTGGGATGAGATCTAACCAGAGATACGCTTTGATGTTTTCATTTTGGAGAATTGGTCTGCCGGCCAAAATGCTGAGTGATGCTGGTTTTGGGGGAAAGAAGGGAGGGAAGAAAGGGCAGCGGGAAGGGAGAGAATCCCTGAGAGCGCAGGGGGCAGCTGCTGCAAGGGCTGGGTCTCTGTGGCAGGTCTGTGGCTGTCTCTAAGAGGACTTTGGGGGGTGACTGAGGGCCTTGGCAGTCCCACAGCAGAGGTGACACGAAGAGCAGCAGAGGGGGCTGATTTCAGTGCAGTTCCTCTGATTTCCACCCCTCGAGGATCTACTCCAGCGCACGCTCCAGGTCTGCTACTGTGCTGCAGAGCAGCCATCCCTGGGGGGTTTGCAGTGTGTGCTGTGGGAGCTGATGGAGCCAACTCAAACCAGATGTGCACAGCAGCCCTGCTGCTCATCCTTCCCTCCCAGGAGCACGCTCTCAGGCTTCCAGCACTGCCATATAAACTGTGCTTTGTAGGGAACGCTGCTGGGAGTAATGAGTAGCAGCGTTTGTCACTGTACTTCGTTGTTTTGGCGCTGGGCTCACATCTGCAGAACGCTGTAGGAGGGGAGACTCCTCAGCAGAAGCAGGAAAGCTAAACTTGTTGGAAGTATTTTGTTGTATATGCCCAATGGTACAGAGTATTCATGGAAAATTTTCTCACGGGAAGGTCTTGTAGGTGGGGATAAACATGAAAGGTAAGGATCTGCTATTTTTCCGTCTAGAAAACTGTGATCAACTTCTTTCTTGGTGTCACAATGCCAGCAAAACCCCAAAAAGGCCACAGGCTCCTCATTACCTTGAATCCGTTTCACCAGCATTTCTGGAACAATCACAACGTCTGTATTATTTAATAAAGTAGAAAGCCTTGAAGTGGGGCAGAGCAATTGATCACTGCTTGCTTATTAACCCTGCCTCTCATGGACAAGCCACCCTGGCTGTTTTGGATTCTTTTCTGACCAAAATGCAAACACACCAAGCCCGCTTTTGCTTTTCTCACCGAATGGATGCTGTAAACTGTCCAAGCGGTTTGTAACCCTCACCACATTAGCAGAGATCACGGGAACTGAGGTAGGTTGTCTGCTCTGCTGGAGAACTGCCTGTACTTTGTGGGAGATACACACCTGCTCCCTACCTGCACATCTCTGTTTTAAGGGAATTTCTGTCAGGGTTCTTTAAAAACTTCAAGAAGATTGCAGATTCCTCCAAAGCCAAAAGAAAAGTTGCGTTGCTCAGGAGAAGCAAGACGACTTGCAAACTGTTTTAGTAAAGGTTTTGCATAGTGATCATAAACAATTATGTTTCGGGTGACCAAATACAGCGTAGAAAAATGAAAATACTTGTTAGGAAGCCATGTCTCCTCTGACAGACGCTCAGTAATAGTTTTGTGTGTTGTTTTGTGTATCCACAGCCATCGTTACCATGGAAGAGAGAATCTGAAGCAGGTGATATTGCACAAAATATCAGTTAGGAGTTCACTGGGCCACAAGAATCCGTCTGGTGATGATAATTCTCAGAGAGCAAAGTCAGCTTGCTGGAGCCAGGCCACACAGAGTTTCCTGAACTGCCACTTTGCAGAAATACCCCCGTGAAATGACCAGCAGTGGCAGCCTGTGGCTTGCAGGGGTCAATTTTCAGTGCAGAATAGCACTCTCAGATCCTGCTTGAGCAGTTTCCTCTCCTTTGAACCCTCTTTCTGATTGCCAGATGCTCAGTCACAGCCTGGCCCTCATTCTTCCGGTCCTCCCATAAATGGAAGCAAATTTCCAGCGAAAGCTTCCTTGGGGGCATAAGGAAATTAGAGAAAGAATCGACCTGGAGTCCTCTCCTGTAGATAAAAGTCCTCCAGTCAGATACTGCAGCCAAATTCTCTTTCCTGTGCTCAGTTTCATCATGATCAGCCCTTTCCCTAGCCTAGAAATTCCTGCTCCTTGCTTTATTCCGGGGCATCTCCCTTCAGTGGAGGCGTGTGATACTTAGCCTTGATCCTCCTAACGACAACAAGCCAAAGCATCCCACAGAAAGGGCTGTGTTTCTTGCCCTTCTGCTTTTCTGTCACTGCCTTCTGGACAGTAATGGATGATGCTGGAATTCTTTCAGCAGACCTTTGAGTTTCTCCTCCCTCCTCCAAACCTGCCAGCATTTTCTCTCTCCCATGTTCTTAATTTCACCCCATCAACTCCACCTTTCTGCTGGCCCCCACTCATTTCTCAAGGCAAGGCTCTCTGTGTTTGTAGCCACAAAGCCCCAGAGCACGTGTTCCAGCATGAAGGGATTTCGTGGCTGAAGCCAGGCTGGATTGTGCCTCCTCTCCTGCTAAATGGGGCTGGGTGTGAGGCAGTAAACACTTCTGGTGAGGAAGCTGCAGCTGGGGCCATCACACGGCCTGAAGGAGAACATACCTTAACTAACTCCAAGAAAAAAAACAAGGCTGGTTTTTCCTAGGGCACAGCAGCCACCTCTGAGTCATCCTTCTGCTTGCCCTCGCCATGAGTTCAGTGAATATCCCGATTAATGTGTGTGTGGGGCAAAGGGCCTTCATTGATCTCTCTCTGCCTTGCCTCTAAAGCCTTGCAAAGAGGTGAAGGCAGGGAGGGGAGGGATGTTGTTCCCTCCATCCCACAGGTGTGCAGGGCCAGGCAGCAAAGCCTTTGGGTGGGGAGCTCAGAGTCACACAGAGCATCTGCTGAGCAAAGAGGACCAGGCAGCAGGAACTGTGAATCTGTCATTTCTGCACATCCTGTTGCTGCAGAGGCAAATCCCATGAAACCCCACTGAAACCAGGGCAGGCACAGGGACAGATGACAGAGACACTGCCAGCTCTTCTTTCAGTCACGCAGGATTCCTCCAAAATCTCTTTCATCTAGCTGCTAACAGACAAAGCTTCTCCAATCTCCAGCCAGTGTTATTTGGTCAGGGCACAGGGGTGAAAAGCCCAGCAGTCAACAGAGATCCCTTGGAGTATCTTTAAGACCATGGATCTTATAAAACAGTCCCCCCTCATTAAAAAAAATAAGGAAAAAAAAAAAAANAGGGCACAGGGGTGAAAAGCCCAGCAGTCAACAGAGATCCCTTGGAGTATCTTTAAGACCATGGATCTTATAAAACAGTCCCCCCTCAATAAAAAAAATAAGGAAAAAAAAAAAAAAAGAGGCAAACAAAATTACCATTGTTGAGTGTTTCTTTAATAGAATCAGAAACAAATTTGTGACCTTGTGGCCCAGAGGTGGGAACACCATCTATAAACTTGCCCAGACATAGAAACGCATTCTGCCTGTCAGTAGGAGTTTGCCATTGAACATGTATATAAAAAAAGGCTGGTGTTACACTAGGCCAACATTTTTTAAATGCCACAGCTCACTTTATATGCCATGAACCTTGTTAATGCTGCTAACAAGAAAGTTAAAAACTCAAAGCTATAAAAATAGGAATGCCAGTCCTAAGTAAATAAACATACATGAGAACCAAATATTCAGATACAAGCTCTGGAGTGGCTCGTGTCCAGGCAGGGAGAAAGAAAGAAACATTAACCTGAGTTGTTTCTGATGCTATAAAACCTCACTGTAGTCAGCAAAACTGTCTCCTGTTAAGTCTTTGCCTTAATTTCGCAGGGTTCTTGAGAATGCCGTGCTTGGAACAGCATGGAGAAAATCAGGGAGGGTGGGCAGCAAGGATCATGGCAAGGACAATTCTGTCCAGGAGTCTGGATGGGTCAGGAAGGGTGGGATATTTCTATCTGACTCAACAACAGATTGTTAATGTGGCAGCAGTGGGGGAAATGTTTCCATCAGAGCGGGCCCCCTCTATACCCTGGCCTCTGCTGTTGGCTCTGGATGCCAGTTAACAGACCCAGCTTGGGCCTCTAAATCCCAGCCTGGGGAGCATCATGAACCTTTTTGACAGCCTGGAGTCTATCCTGGCCCAGGAACTAGAAATTCCAAGGATCATTTTTGTCATTTACCTCCTAACAACATCTATTTTGAGTTGCTTATCAATGCAACCTTTTAACCCTATACTGCAGAAATTGAGACCTACTCCTGACATTGGGCCCATCAGATTATGTGGACTCACCTCTACTTAGCATTGGCAATTAATTTTGTGTCTTCTAGTCCTTGCTTGTGAAAAGCAACCTTTTTCTTTTCCTTTCTTTACATCCTGGAAATTATCAATAGTATGTCTTAAAAGATGGGATATTTACACACACAATGGATTTCTGTTTACAGATTTTGGTAGCACAAAATATTTAACTGACGCACTTCTGTATAAGAATCTAGAGAAGGTTACAAAATGAAGAAAAGTGGGAAAGAGAAAAAGGTGTTCCTTTCACCTTTCTGTGAATGCAGGCTTTGGCTTTTCCTAATGCTAAGTAGAGGCAAGTCCCCATAAGTCTGATGGGCCCAAAATTAAGAGTAGTCTCAAATCTTACATTGTAGTGTTTAAAAATTTGCGGAGATAAACCACTCAGTGGCCAAAAGAGGACGTTTTTAAACCTTTGTGCATTTATTCACTTCCACAATGACGGAACAACTACTCCTGCTTCTTGTGAGGGGAAAAAAATCCCCAACATCTTCAAGGCTATGGTAAAGCCTAAACCATTTCAGAAGAGGGTTGACTGTCTCCATATAGCGATTATTTGCACAATTATCAACAAATTATTAATTAAATGGATAAAGGATT
Organism: Picathartes gymnocephalus; assembly: GCA_013390045.1. Taxonomy (NCBI): domain Eukaryota; kingdom Metazoa; phylum Chordata; class Aves; order Passeriformes; family Picathartidae; genus Picathartes; species Picathartes gymnocephalus. The sequence continues at coordinate 376,043 of WEKY01032919.1, forward strand.
GAAATAAAATCTAATGAGTAGGTGGGGTTGATATGTTAGGACTAAGTTGTTGAGGAGTGAGGAAGGTAGGACATCCAACTGAGAAAACTACTTGTTGTATGGCTAATCAGACAAACAGCCATTTTCTTTAGCTCTTCAAAATTTAAATCAAATTCGATGCAACTATTTAATCTAATTGAAGCAATGACTCCTTTATCTGCAAGACTCCACGTAGCCTGCTCACAGGAGAAAACTCAGTGGGATTTTAGCAGGAATATTTCATTGTCAAGGCTACTGGTTACAACTTGGTGAAAAGTTTTCCCTTCTCCACTTTTCCTTCTCAATACTGGCTGCGATTTATTAAGATGTATTTCAGGACAACATGCTGAGATGATGATTTTTGTTGGAAGACCACACTCAAAATTGCGCTGAAATTGGATGCAGCATGGGAACCATCGTAATCAGGAGCTCACCACTGAGGCCTAGGAACAATTTGGTGGAGGGTCATATTGCATCTTGTCTAGGGCTTTCACAAATTAAAAATCCATTTATATATGAATTTTAAATCAAAGCACAACAATCCTGTGCTTTGATTTAAAACACTCGATTTTTCCCTTTGCCTCAAACACGGACTGTTTTCAGAGTTCTTGTTTGAGCGTACACCAGAGTAAACCATGGGAAAGATGTTTGCTTCAGCAGTCAAAAAAATCTCTCTGTTAATGCTGCTAAATTTCGAACACAAGCAAATAGGTAAGACTAGGATGGCAAACTGTTGAATTGCTTTTACTGTTTTATTTATAAGCCAACCAAGGCAGACGTGAAACTTGAATTTTCCGGTGGGACGTACTGCCACAGGCAGTTTTTTCACCTAGATTCCCTCTTTCCTTTGCCTCAGGAGTTTTCCAGCTGGGTTAGGCAGCCCCCAGTGCTTCTGCACGTGTGGGGATTTCTCTCTGCAGGACGTTGCGTGTTCAGATAGCAGCACTGAGGCTGGTGAAAAACTTTATAATAAGTAATGGCTGATGCCAAAAATCAAAGGAGAAGAGAAAACCTGAAGGAGGAAAACAGAACTAACAAAGAATTTGATTCGAGCTGATTTTCGTCTGAGGAACTCCGATTCCATTCTGTAACTGCGCAGCTGAATAACAGCCCAGTTCCAGAAACAGGGTGGCTTGCAAGCAAATTCTGTAAATGGGATTTCCTTGTGCATTGCAAGGAGGGCCTGGAGCCTGTGAAAATTTCTTTGGCTATAAAGCCAAGGTGCATAATTTCATCTGGAAATTCTCTCCAGTGGTGCACTGCATGTTCTCCAGGTGCTGCAGTAACAATTCCATGAAGTGCTAATTTGTAGTGCCCATGAGGCCAGAAGGGGCAGGGGAAAGGACGGAGTCTGTGACTCCCTCTAGATCAGAAGGCTTTTTGTGGCATTTATGCATGTAACTGCTTGGGTCCTACTCAGTCCCTACAACTCCGTGGTTCCTGTGTCCCTCTTTCTTAAATACAATTAAAATGAGGATGGTGAAGAGTTTTTTGAAATATTAGTCAAAATTTACACTTCTACAAACATCCTCGGTGTGGTTTAACCCCAGTAATGAATAAATTATTATCATGGAACCTCCAGAAATTGGTTTTCCTTCTTTGATTCCTTCCTCTATTTCATTACTTGCACTTTATATTATTAATTGGCAAAGTCTTTCTCCTCCTGATTATAATTTAGGAGTATCACCCTGTAGACAGGGGCATCCCTTCTCAACGCCTTCTTCACTCTCAAACAATCCTGAGAAATGTGAAGAACTTATTTTCAACATGAGAATTGGTCTTGGGACCAAATTCAAGTTCTGTAGGCAAAGGAACAGTGAGAGAAGACAGATTTCTTCAAAGTCCTCTATCAACAGCAGGGTCTAGCACTTAGGAAAGAAGTCATTTCTATACAGACTGAACTGAGAATCATTAATGAGTAGAAAAATAACAGGAAAAGCTCCTAAAGTTTGAGTTCATCTACTGACATGGCAACTTTTTCTTTTTTTTTTTTCCCCCTGAGTTCCTGAGATTCAGTATCTTGACAGCATTTTTAGTGGTCAGTGCAAAACACCAGGTCATGCTGAACTGCTCTCCTGGTGCTGTGGATGTTTGGTGACTGGAATCCAGTGATACGTTCCACTAGCAGCAAGATGTACTTGCACGTGGGTGTGCAGAGCTGTTGTGTCCAGCAGGAGGCCTGACTGGGTAGACTAAGGAGAGGAAAACGTGGCCTTTTTGTTTCTCTGGGAAGCAGCTCGCTCTGCCTGGATGGGGTGTGTTGTTTGTGGAGCAGCGGCTGCTGGAGAAATGCTGTGGCAGGCAGCTCAGCCCGTGTGTCTCACAGCAGTGCATGGAAAAGGCATTATCCTCACTCTTTCTGTCAGGGACTGGGAATGCCCATTCTCCCAGGGTTGAACTTGCTCTTCATTCCCATCTTCTTTTTCCTTCCCTTGTTGAGAGATTCAGCATTGCCTGTGGTACCCTCGTTCCCTGCATCCTTTGCTAGCAAAGGTATGGAATGGCAGAGCCCTGATCCCAGCCTGAGGTCTTTCCTGACTCACCCAAGTGGAAGAGGCAGTTTTTCAGCAGTCATTCAGCTGCCCTTTAGTCTGTTTCCAAAAGGAAAATGTGGAAAAATGAGAATTTCTAGTAAAAGGAGAACAGCAACAGTCTTCACTACAATATTCTCAGAACTTTCATCATTTTACCTTCCCTTGAGATGTCTGGAAACATCTCTGTGTTTCAGGGCTGCCCGAGCAGGTCAGTGAGGTGTCTGCTCACAGCAGGTACAGGAAACATCCAAACCTGCCAATACCTCTTTGCACGGCCCTCAGCAGAAACGCTGGCTGTCAATGTGTGCAGCATTCCCAGAGCTGCCAAGGTGACTCCACGGGTGGTATTAGGACGGGAGGAAGGGCTGGCAGAAGGGATCATTTAAAGAAACAACTCCAAGAAATAACTCAGGCAGCTCCAGCTGGCTCTGTCATGAAGCCTGCTGCTCCAGCACAGGTCCTTGGGAATGGCAGAAACCAGCCTGGGGAGAGGAAAGCTCAGCACTCACTGCCCAAGGAAGAAGCTGCGGGTGCTTTGTACCTGCAGGGTGTTTGGGAAGCAACACCCTGAGCTCAGTCCATCCTCCTGCTGCCTGGTGCCAACAGGCATACTGGGGCTGACACACCACGAGGTCCCGTCCTGCTGATCCCGGGAATGTCTCCTGCCCTCTGGGAGCCTACAGGGGCTGGGTGTTGGTAAATACAGATGAGGCCATTTCGCCTCTGAGGACAAGGGGCCAATTTTTCATTCATTGTCTCTGAAAAACTACAGGGGAAACACCAGAACCCACAAAAGCTGCAAAGCTGAGGAAACTTTGCTTCTGTTTTCGGCAGCTCTTCTGACTGTATCCCAAACATGCTACCAGCACTTTTCCTGTGAGTGTAGATGGGGATGATGCTCTTGAGGGAAAAGCCATAACTTTTGTTCCCAAACAAAAGTTTTGGACTGTGTTTTCTTAGTTGGGAGACAAACCCAACAATAAGGAGTTCTAGGTTTTGGGGGAGATCTCTGAAACTCTTGATTTTGAACTTTTAAAACTTCCAAATCCATCTCCTGAGGATCGAGTGGCAGTAAAAATTTCAGATCAAATAGATGCAATACGTGGTTAATTTGAAAACAAATCCTTGCACATCAGATGTTGGACTCTGATATAAACTGATAACAGTGGTGAAGAAGCTCTGGGTTCATTTCAGCCAAGATGTGGAAGGGTTTGGAAAGCATTAACTCGTAGTTGGAGCCCCCAGGGAATACTGAGCCTTTCTGCCTCCAGTGGTGCCATTTTTTAGCAGAAGGAACAGCTTAATTTGACTCTTATCTTCAGAGGTTTAAGCAGGAATTTGGTCTGAGAGGACTGTGCAGGTTGCCTTGTCAGTGTTGCTTGCTGTGTTTTACGAGTGCTTGTGATGACTTGGGTGTCTCCATGCGGGCTGTTTGCAGCACGATCGCAAAGATAAATGAAACATGGTTAAAGCTGTTAAATTCCAGTGTCCCCTCATCTCACGGCAAGTCATGAACTCTACCCAACCAAAAAAAAAAAATCTGGAAAGAAAAGGGATCTGAAGTGCATCTCTTCAACTGAAAGCATATCATAATTTCAATGAAAATACTTCCTATTATGTGTTCTTTTTGTATCTGTTTATGAACGCTGAACTGAAATTGTAAATTGTTATATAAATTCTGACTGAAAAAATAATCTCAGTTCTGAAACCAAAAGAGATTGATTTTGATCATCATCATTTTTATTTCATGGAATTCAGAGATAAAGTTTAAAACAAAAGAAACCCACAAAAACCCCACCTCAAAACCAAAACAAAGTAAAACCAAGTAAACAGCAACAAAGCAAGACCCTCCTCTAAACTTATTTTTTTGTCTTTCTTCCAGTCTGGGAGAGGAAGTTCTGCAAAGCCACTCTGAACTCAGGAAAGGGTGGTACTACCAAGCTTTCTGAGCTGAGGGAAAACACAAAAGGTAAAATACAGTGACATCCAGACGATGCTGTGCTCAGTCACACAATTTCCTCGGAAGATGCAGCTCTCATCCAGGCCACAGCAGTGGGAATGGATGCAGGACACTTTCACCAAAAGGCAGAATTTACAAAAAAAGCATACGCAGACGAGCATTTAAAAATTGTTAATATCAAATGCTCTCTCTGTGTCAAAGCGTTAATGGGTGGAGTGTTTCCTTAGCATTTTCACTGAGAAAATATTTGTTTCTTCTGATGACTCACTCAGATTACTGCTTCAAGAACTGAGCAAAGGTGAAAGGATTTGTTCTGCCTTTTCTAATTCATCTGCTGAGCATGTTTGCTTCTAGACAACTTGCACATTGAGTAGCGTTTTCTCTCCTTTATTACAGTATTCTGCTCGCTGGACTCTTTTTGCAGCTCAGTCCCTGGTATGAGATTAAAAGTTTTAAGTGACACCTAATGCCCTGTTAAGTTGCTAAGTCCTGCAATAGCATCTGGAAATTATATCTGTCTCTCTAGGTGGATTCTTGGAAGGGAATTCACTATAATTGTAATTCCCCCTTTACTTTCCTTCCCAGCCTTCTCTCCTTTGAGACCTGACAGGCAAAAATAAAGACAAGTTATGAGGCAATTGATATAAAACCTGTGTACATGTAAATCTGAGTTACTGCACATAAAAGGAAGGAAAATCAAAATTAGAACAGTACTGGCAGCTGTGTGATAGGAAACCTGGAAGGTTTTTGTTCCATCTTGCAATTGAAGCATAAAGCAAGAAAATTGCAGGTAATGGGAATTTTGATCCAGGCAATGAAAACCAGAGATCTACATTGGAGAGAAGAGTGAGACTGAAAAATTAGTGAATAATCCTATTTCTCTGAAAAGAATTAACATGATTAATATTACACAGAAAAAAGTTATTACAGTTTGTAAGGGCCAGTCTGCGGACAAATATTTCAAAAGCAGCTCATATTAGACAATAGTCGTGCCTGAATCTTTGCATCAAAATAACACTTCCATATTTAGACCTCAGAGTTACTCATTAAAGTTTGCCAGCGTGTTTTCTGTGGGTTGGGAATAACGATTTCTGGGACAGTTCTGTCACTTTAAAATATACGCAGCTAGGACTGCCTGGAGAAATATTGGTTGTAGATTGCTGGTTATGGAAAGGTTTAATAACTCACATTCTTTATGTAATATATTGTTGACTATACATTCAACCCACACCGAGGTGGAGCAGCTGACATGGCTGGAAGCCATTTGGATCCCACCTCTGAAACGGAGGGAAGGATTAACATCTAATCCCCCGCACCTAAAACAGAGAACGTTCGACTTCGGGAGCCGAGGCAGCGGCGCTTTGGTTGTGGTGGAGGAAGCTGGGGCATTACAGCGCTCGAGGGTTTTTATTGTGGTGCTGCAGGGAGCGGTGCCAGGCCGGGCTTGACTTCTCACTTTATCTGAATTGTTCTCCAGCATTACGACCTGCACTGTCTTGGTGCGGGAGTAGTAAAATCCCAAACATGCAGAGCTCAGTACAGCGCAGTCAAGCTCCGTGTAAAGACTCTCAGTAAATCAGCCTGGCTGCAGCCAAACCACATGTAAAAGCAAGCTGTGAGACAGCCTCAGCAGGGCCAAACCACACGTGAAAGCGCGCTGAAAGCCACCCTCCACACAGCCAAATCACACACAAAGCCGTGGCGCGCAGCATCCAGGCTTGGCATGGTTGCTGGGATAAATCAACGCCGTGGAGAATCCCACCACAGCAGCCACCTTCTACCCCACCCTGGCTTTGAGCAGCCAGCCTTCAGTCGCCAGGTAGGAAAAGAGACTCCGGAGTTAAACACAGCGCAGCGGAGTGTGGGGGACGGCGGGAGCCAAACCCCCGGCTGGCGGTGACAGAAAAAGCCTCTCCTGGGATGCAATGTTCAGTGTAGCCCTGTTTGCCCCCCCGTAACGGGTTCTCTGTCTCCCGGGCACTTTTCACCCCTCTGTTCTCCCATCCCGGGCTCCCCGTGGGGCCCCGCTGGGTGCCGCCCCGGTGCCAGCAGGCCCCGACCCCCTGCCCAAAAAGCTCCGGCACTTCCCAGTGTGGTGGCTGTTCTGTTTGGATCCCTTCGCGGGTGGGCGAAATAAAACCCGTGGAATTTCCCAACCAAAGTCCATCTCGTCTCTCTCGTCCTCGGAGAATTACCAAGCTGTCTGGTTTTTCCGGGCTCGTGGAAATGGTGTTCTGGACTCCACGCGGCTCTTGCCTTCCTGGGGACGCTCTGGAACTCGGTATTCCCTCAGCAGCAGAACGCCAGCACCGTACTGGTGGATTCAGGATCAACCTGATCCACGTTTATTTGAAAGGGTTGAATATGCAAAAGGATCAAGCCCAGAAAGAGCAAAGGACTAATTTTTTCTTGTCTGATTCAAACAGAATTGGTGTTGCTGAGTGATTCCCACAAAGACATCCTACTCATGTCCCTGATCACTTAGAGGAAATCAGTCAAGGGCCAAAAAAACCCCCATCTGGCTCTTGTGATTAAGCTTTCCGTCTAGGAATAAGCGAGATGCAATTAGGAATCCCATTTTCACTTGTCCAGACTTCAAAAAGCCATTTTATTAGATGAGAGGGAGAATTATGAGAATTGAGCCTCCGGTTCACCCATGTTTTGTTAACTTGCCATGCACTGAGCTTTTTAATAGCTTTTTGTGACACATTTGATGTATTATCATCCCTGCAGTTTGTTATTCATGAAATATTTGGAGGGTTACAGACTTTTTCTCCCAGGGAGACTCAAAGCACTTTTCAGAGGAGTTCAGTATCATTATTTGCATTATACAGAGGCATGAAATGACTTGCCTGATGTTGTGCAGGAGGTCAGCAACAGACCTGGACGTGGAGCCCACATCTTCTGAGCCCACATTTCCACCTACCGAATGTTTGTCTCAGTTATCTGCTGCAGAGAAAAGTCCCAAAAAAGGGCTGCTGTTTCTTGCTGCCTTAACAGAAATCTGGCAAACAAGCCCTGTCTGAGGCAGCAGGTTTCTTACATCAGTACAGTATCCAGTCCTCTGGGAACCCAAGGAGGATTGTGCTGGGAAAGGCTGCTCACAGGAGCTGGCAGAAACACAATTCAGGGTGTGCTCAACCAAAAAGGGTTCCTTTGGCTTTTCCCTTGCTCTGTTTCGTTTGAACATGTCGCTGTTCCATGTGCCAGGAGGGAGTTTGGGAACTGACTTCTGGAGGATAATCTGGGATCCCTGGGCTTTGACGCACGGTGTGGGTCTTGAAATCAGGGTCACAGCTTCCCCCTGTGTAAAGCAGAAAGGCTCGACTGGCTAAGGTGGAGAAGTTGAGCATATGTATAAGTTGAGGCTTTGCCTAGGGGAGAAAATTTGGATTCAGTGTAAGAGGCTATTAATCTACCGAAACCACTTTAAGATTTAAAAATTAATTTATTTAATCAATAGACTTTCCATTTTCCATTTCCAGTCCCCTGGCCGAGCAATCTGTCAGGATATCAATGCCATGTCTTATTTACACGCTTTGCTAAATCCTCTAAATGCAAGATTTGACGCCTCATTTTTCTCTTACCCATCCCAGGCTCCCCTTTGCAATCGTGCCTGATTGAGCATTACCAGGAAACACAGAAATGTGGAGCCAGGCTGGTCCTGAGCAGTACAAGCTAAGGTGCCTGGCTGCTTGCCCTCTTCTAGTCCCAAATATAAGCTATGGCCAGCGGAAAAGAGGGTTCAAGAGCAAGTCTTGAAGCATGTTTTGTTGTCACACCTTTTCTACTCCTATGGAAAAAGGAGGAGATGAATATGATCAATTCACCTCTCTCTGTCTCTGACACAAGTTGGTACACTTGGCAGAGGTCTAAGAATAGTATTATTATTTTTTTATTGTTTTATTATTAATATTATTGTTATTATTGTTGTTGTCGTTGTTTAATATTGTTTTATTTCTGTTATTAAAATTATGGAAGAGTTGCTATCTAAAAGCAGAACAGAAATTCTCTACAATATCTTAAAAGGCCCATTATTGACTCTGTGAAGTATCAGCTGCTGTATTTACCATTAACCGGTGACACGCTCATGCAAAATATTTTCTCAGGACAGTAAAAATACTTAAAGCAATAAATGAAATAAAACAGTCCCAGGTGTAAAAAGTGATCTTGAAAAGGCCAGTGATATTATAATTATTTGTCACAGCAACAGTTCTGACTCGAGGGAAGAAACAGAGAGCAGGGTAACAAGTGAGGGAGGGGAACTATCATTGTAAGGAATGGAAATACTGGGTAAAACCCTGAAGGGAGTTTGCTCTTGCTTGAATTGGGTTTTTTATTGGTTTAAGAACAGGAGAAAACAAATAGAGAGGAAAAATGCACAGAAGTGTTGAAATGTGGAAGATTTGCTTTTGCTGTCTGGTATTATATTCTGTTCATTGCTGCACCACTTATATCTGTATGTGTGCTTTTACATCTCATTATCTGATGGTCTTTAAGAAAATATAAGAACTTAAGAACAAAAAGCCAAACAGAGCCCACATTGGCTCTTGCCAAATCTTATCTCTCTAATACAGAGGGATAATCATGAACACATCCACTGTGTGGTTAAATATATTCCTTCTGTCTCCGAAAATTATTCTTTATCATTAGCTTTTAACCATCTCCACCACCACCAAATCAACATATATAAGTATTTTCTTCTGTTTTACGAAGCTAAAGGCTCTGCAGAGCATGAGGTAGACTCCCATCTCCCCAAACACTTGTCACTTCAGTACTCCATCACGTTGCTGAGGATAGAATTCGTTCTCGCCACTTGCGACTCAGTGGGAAAATCTTCCCCGGACCTCAGCAAACGCCCCAAGCCCGGGCCTGATTTGGCAAGGTCAGACTGAAAACATCTGTCCACACTTACTTAAAGCAAGGCACTGCTCAAAGCCTGCTTTGTCCAGCTGTCAGAGGCCTGAAGTGGGGAGTTAGCTCCGGCACAAAGGCAGAGAGATTGATCAACGGGAAATACATCCATCGGAGCTTGGGAGCTGAGGTGTCTCGGGATCCTCCTCTCCAGGCTTTTCAGCAACCATCCCTGCCAGAAACACAACAAACACCCATTCTTTTATTAGCCCCTTTGGTATCTAATAAGGCTTGGTTTGACAGCTCCAGCTTCTGGGTTCCTGCTGCAGCAGCCTGCTCCTGCTTGTATGCTCTTAAGATAGGAGTCCGTGGGGGTGGGACCTGTTAAATACAGAATTACTGGGGGAAATGGGCTCAGAAATGTCCCCTCTTCAGTGGCAGCTGGGAAAGAAAATTTAATTGAGCTGCTCTACTGTTCTCCTGAGTCCGGGAGAGAAAACCCATGAGGATAACTTTGGACTTGAGAGAGAGAAAATTTAGGAGTTCAGAGTCACTGTGTCTGTGGGAGGGCAAGGCCACTTCTGTCATGCCCTGCTCACCTCTAACAGATTCAGAAATTAAGGCTGTGCCCCCCACAGATCCTGAAATCTGGGAAAGGGAGCAGAGCCTGATTATCAGTTCTTGGGCAAGGAGTTGCAGAGCCAGCACTGAGGAAATTTTGTTTCCTGATTTGTGAACGGATAAGATGGATTTGGTATGAAATAAATAGGAAATTCCATGAGAACCCATGTGCGGAGGATTTTCTGACTGGCTGCAAGAGGCTATCAAAATCAGATTCCAAATATCAAAATTCCAGATATCAAAAGCCTGCTTCCATCTATCCTTTCTTAGAGCCCACAAGTGTCAGAGCATAACTCAGGGCTCGACCTGGAAAGTGGAGTGATGCCCTGAACTTGTCCCACTTTGAGTTAGAAACAAGAGAAAAACACCAAAAAGTACAAAAACTGTGGTTAGGAGTGTTCTCCCCCATTTAAAGTCATCCTAACCTCATCAGAGACCTTGAGATAGAGAATTTCTTTCACCTTAAATCCTCCAGTTTCTCAGCTAGTCTTCAATCCTTACGATGTGCTCTTTGCCTTCATCCTTATTTCTTGGACAATCAGATCCATTGGCCTTTGGGGCAGATAACCTCAAAATATTGGCACTCAGGGAAAATTGAATGGATTTGCTTCCAGAAGGGAAAATGCCCAAATAAAAAGGAAGTGCTTTTGAATTTACTGACTCTAATTATCCCTGTTTCTTTTTAATATCTCTTCCATTGTTTCACACAGAATTAGAACATTTCCAGAAATATTTAACGACTCCGTTCTTATTATTGAATGGCTTTGCCTCCAAGTCTGTAACTTGGGTATTGGGTACCCCTGAAAACGACTGAACCCAAGACTATCGGCTGCTTGGAGACTGCTTTATTCTGTGTGTCTCACCAATAAATATTCTGGAAAGACCACCACCAGACCCACGAGAGATAAGGGAAAAGCTTGAAAGCTCTACTTCATAGTGGTATTCTTTCTAGTACTTCCCTCAGTGGCAGGCTTGCAGCAATGTTTAAAAAAAAAAAAAAAATGGTAATTAAGACATTACATCAATCAAAGCAGCTAATCAGAACAAAATGCTGATTTCTGCCTCCTGTTCTGTTTCTCTTTGGACGGAGAGTAGTTGCTGATATGTGTGCTGGACTTTTAATCCTTTAATGGGGGCACTGGCTTTTGAAGACTCCCTCTCAGAGGTGCTATTACCAAATATATGCTTCCAATTTAACTTCTCGTGCCGTATTACAGTAGCCTGAAGAAATTTTAGGTGTTGGGTTTGTGAGAAAAGCCCGATGTCGATATTTATCAGATGACCTTTTAAAGGGTAATGTGGGGGTTATCCACTGGCATGATTAAGACCATATGTAGGCGACTTTTCCCAGGCATTTCTTCCCGCTTTTCAAAATCCCATCTATTTTTACCCAAATTCAGACAGGTACCTTTCATCTCTGGTATGTTCATGGGCATGACAAAATGAGACTGAAGCAAAGGATTTACTCCTTTGGAGTAATTTCTATTAGGAAAGTCAGGGAAATTTTCATGCATGAATATCTAGTGTCAACACAATGCTATTGTAGATAAACTCCAACTTTCTGTTAATTTTGACCCTCGCAGATGTTTACAGCAGTTTTTACTTTCCCTCCTCTTCTCCACTGTGCCTTTTTACAAAGACTTCTTGAAAGACTGTGGAGAAGTGACTTTGCTCTGTGAGATTCAGCTTTTAGTGTTCATGCAATGACCTTGCAGGGTTGCCCTGCTATGAAGCTGCTGAGAGACAGAGACTTTGAAGAATCCATTATGTGTGTCACAGACAAGGACAGAGAACAAATCTCCCTTGGTGTTGTGCCTGTGAGAGTAGAATTTTTGCCATTTTGGAGGATCAGTATTTTCCCCATGGCTCATCACCTTGGTAGAGAGCAGTTGCCAATGTTTCCTGCAAGTCTCTGAAAATATGTTCTTAACAAATATTGTGGGGTTTGTTTGGTTGGTTCGGTTTGTTTTTTGTCAGACTGAAGATTTTTCTGTTACTGGGTCTCAGCACCATCAGCTGGGAGTACTTAAAGAAAAGCCATGGTGAGATTCACTGCAAAGCACAGATGGTGATAGAAAGGTGAATATGGTGCTTAGATGTCAGTCAGGGAAGTGGAGGATGAGGCAGGAATTCACAGGAACTATGAAGCCTTTTAGAGGAAGAAATAAGACAAGCACCTTATGAAGACTTTAGGTTTAAAAACTATACTTAAATGGACTTTTTCAATATATCAGGACCTTTGTTCATGTCAGTAGTTTTTATGACTCAGTATTTTGAGGTAAGGTTACAGCCTGGATTGTCTAAAATAAATGTATCTTGGAGCAGTTCAATATCGAGAAGCTGGTGATATTTTAAGTTTTTCTGCCCCAGATTTGTAGTTTATTAGTGGGAATTAATACTTACTCCTCTATCACCAGCCATCCTAGTGCTGAGACATGCTTAGGAGATACAGCTGAGAAAAAACCTCGAGCCCAAAAATTACATATGTGTTGCATTCAGAAAGAAATTATATTAGAAGTATGTGTGATATCATAAAGGGTACTAATAACAGAGAAAAAAAAACCCCTTTGCTTCTTCTGATGTATTAAAGGGTTTTTTTCCTAAGTATCAGACCCTTATTCAAGCTTGGTTTATGCGAGGGTAAACTGCAGTCAGACTTAAATTCTTGTTCAAATAACGCAGGAACAGCTTGTCCGTAAATTCTGGTAATAACAGCCATGAATATTATCTCACCAGTTGTACTTCTCTCCCTGCCTGTGTTCCCCAGCAGCTAGCAAAAGCTATCACCATCCAATTTAGGGTGGGATTTAACATGGGAATTTGGTCTCCTTAATGTGAAAGAAGGCTTTGAAAAACTCAGTCTTAGCAAACAGCAGCTAGTAATAATAACGATAATAGAGATAAGCCAATTCGTATCTCCCCACCCAAAATATTTATATAATGAATTAGTTAATTGTGTTTTATCTCCTGACGGGTGGCTTGGTAGCCTTTGCTTTGCGACAGACCCGGAGGAGCTCTCGTGCAGCCCGATGCCAAGAATATGTGTTATTTCATATTCTGTTATTTGCTTTGGGTTTAAGGTGCTGAGAGGAAATTCCCCAGCAATCAGCCCTAAGTGGTTTTGCAGTGAGCAAGCCTTTCAGTGCTTGAACATCACTTAGTAGAGGAGGGGGGGGGAAGAAAAAAATTCCCTTTATCTGTTTTTTGTAATTCAGACATTTGCCATATATCTAGAGAGAAACATTTTAAAAAAATAAAAAAAAAAAAAAAGCAAGCCCAAACATTTGAGTGTACCCAAATTAATTCTGGTGTCATTTCATCTGCCTAATTGGGCCTAAAAATAGCCTGTGGGAAGGAGGACCAGCAGCATTGAATGTCTGAAGCAATTTGTATCAATTATTTCCCAATGTACCAGTTGGAGTGAAAGCCCTTGCCTGAGTGCCTCCATTAGCCAGGTGTCAGAGCTCTCTGCTTTCATTCCAGGCTTTTCTCTGGGAACAGGGCGTGTGCACCAGAAAGCACCAAGGAGGAACTGGAGCCTCGGCGGGTCCGGGAGGGTGCCCAGAGCAGCTCTGCAAGCAAAGCGAAAGCCTTCGCTCCTCTGTCATCACCAGTCCCTGAGAGCAATCACCACCCACCAACAGTTCCTTGAGATAAGGCCGAGCCAGCTGGGAGAAGAAAGCCTTTGATATTCCCTGCCTTGCTGAGTAAGTATGCCATAACAATAATACTTTGAACTTTTACAGCACCTTTTCATACCAGGGGCTGAGTGCTCCACAAACATTCATTCCCCAAGCCTGTACCACCCATTTGAGGAAACCATTTCTTTTTTTTTTCTTTTTTTTTTTTTTTTTACATTGTACCACTTTCTCAGGCCAGACTTTCCAAAGAGCTCAACTCCCATTTTGCCTGCACTGGAGAAATTATTCCCTTTGTGTTGTCACTTTACATATCTGTGGCCAATATCAGTAATGTTTACCCAGCTCCTGCCCCAAAATGCTTACAGCTAGATTTCTTCAGGTCTGCAAAAATTGAGCTAAAAAGCTTGTAAACCGCTTTGTCTCCTGCTTATAACCCACAGGAACCCTCTGAGAACTTTTCTGACAAAGCAAAATTCCATCAAGCCTCCACCCAGTTTTAGTCAAACCTTTCTGTTGCCTGTAGCCAGATTTCTTTTTCAGCTGATGTAAAACCTTATAAAAAAGGTAGATATATTTGTTTTGTTCATCAGAAGTGTTTTCTGTGATGCTCTTCTGTTTGGAAACAGAGCAAGAACATACTTGTCTCAGACGCAGACGTACAATAGATAAATAAAAAGAGAGATGCTACATCCCAGATAGGCATTGTATTGTGCTTTGCTACAGCAGGCAACAGGACTAAACTTTGATTTTCATCTCCTGTCTGCATTCTCAGTGAGAAAATACGGTCGAGGCCAATTTTGGAGTCGATCTGTCTCTATGGAAAGTTGATTTTAAAGTGGTGCCAAATGCCAGTGAAGAATCACAGTCCAGGTTTTCACAGTAGCAATAGCAGTCTTGTAGGGAGGGTGAGCTAGGAGTGCACTCTGCAGCCCAGAGGAAAACATAGGTGCCTTCCAGTCACTGGTCCATTTGGGGAGCACACACATTTTATTTTCTGAGAGGACACCACCTGTACAGCATTCACAGCACTCACCTCTACCCCTGCCCCTTGTCTGGCCTGAGCATCCGAAGGGTAAAGCCTTTACACGGGATGCAGCATTTGAGTCCTGCTCCAAAGCTGAACGATCCTCTGATGCCTTCAGCTCTCATTTCCCCTGAAGCCACTGTGAATCAATAAAGCCCTTTGGTCCGTTTAATTCCGGAGCAATGTAAGCTGGAAATACAGCTGTCAGCTCGCTCCTCTTCCTGAAGAATGCCACAGTCTTTGGTCACTCACATGCCATGAATCTGAGGCAGATAATTCACACACTTGTTGAAGTGACCCTCGCCTCTGAAAATTGAAATGTAAGCTTCAAACACAGGGTTGCTTATCCAAGCCAAGTTTCTAGTCTTCTGAGGTTTGCCCATCACAAATCGTAAGTGCAAAGTGGAAAAAAGGGGGAAATTCAGAGTGATGGAACCTAACTAAGAGCTATCAAACATATCATCTCTTCATAACATGGAAATAACATGGAAATGGGATACAGCCTAATGATCAGTTGAACTTCCTTTAACATGTACCCTTGGGACAAAGAGAGAGACACTAAAGCCTAGACGTGAAAAAAAAAAAGAAAAAGAGAGAGAGAGGCAGAAGAAGCAGAACTGTTTGAACAATCTTGGAACTGCTGGAAAGGTGTGCCCCCCACGTCACTTTTTTAACTTTCCCGTAATTCAACAGCCGCGTTTCTCACAGCTCACGTCTGGAGTGGCCCCGTGGAGGTGGCAGGACACGTAAGAATAACACTGACAGGGGTGGGGGGGTGCAGGGGAGGTGCTAATTAATCTTTTGCCGTGTGTGTGTAGGTATGCAATCACTTAGCAGATAATCTCAGGTTCTGTAAAGACAGCCATTCACTTTAAAACAAAGCCCAAACTCGCTGCTGCCAGGAAGCTCTGATCAGTTTGTCATTTAGCTTTAGCTCTCAAAAAGTCCTCATCATTAAGGTGAAAGACACTGGATTTGTGTAGATCAGGAGAGCCCCAGCTTCCTTGCAACCCGGAGCATCAGTGTCCTCTGACTGAGCTCCTCTGTCACTGCCACCACAGGGTGACTGTCCTCCCTCTGGACAGGCAGTTCGCCAGGAAGGCAGCAGGAGATAGGAAACGCTAGAAATCAATCTGCCTCTCGTTAGTGGGATGAATAGAAGTGTTCTGGGGACAGGGATCAACGAGGGGGTGAGGAGATGTCTTAGGAGCTGGTTGAGAGAGGGATTGAAGAAGGGTGTTAATACATTTTTTTCAGATAGTTTGGAATAAGCTTTGGAGGGCTTTTGGGCAGTGGTGTCTCAAGTGAGCAGTGTCACCTATACTCCAAGGATAAACACTGCTCCATAAAACGGGCTGAGGGGAGATGTTTTGTGTGAGGCAGGTGCCTTTATGTTTTTAGGGATTTCAGAGAGTTTTAAATCAAGAACCACACGTTTTCCCATAGTGAGCCCGGGTGTTTGTAGTTGCACTGGAACTGAGCCACTGAACACACACGAATATTCTGTGGGCACGAGATATGTGTGTGTTTATGTTTGCCTGTGCTCAGGCACACACAAGCCCACACAAATAGCAGCAGAGCCACTTATACATATTTATTTCCCTTTTTTGCTGCTAGGTAGCATATTCCTTGCCGTATTTGTAACCCAAATTACTCACTAGGAGGAAAAGTGATTTGTCCATAAGCAGAAATAGAGATGAGGAAAAGTTTCACTCTGGATGCAGTGAGAAGTGGGGTATTGAAGCGGTTTTGGAACAGCCAGTGCGGACACAAGAAGAGGTTTTTTTTTCCCAGGCCTGAGCACCTTGCATTTCTCACAGGACAAATATGGCACTGCTGCATCTGGGACTGGGGCCAGCTCATTGCAGTGCAGCACTCCAGAGGGAGGCAAGGCAATTTGCCACGACACCTTTTCCATCTTGCTGCCTCACTCACTGCTGCGGTTACAGATGGCCAACGTTTGTGTCTCAAGCATTTAGCCTGCAAAATGGAGACTTTTGTATAAAAAGTATTTGGTGCACCAAAAATGTTTCCCTCGAATTTAAATTTTCATCTTGTTTCAATCTTCAGAAAACATTTTGAGATTTCAGATGTTGTTTCTTCTCCTTTTTGTCACCTTCCTTCTGTCTCACGCTGTGTTTTCTGAACACAGCAGATATTTGCCAAGGTTGAAGGATTTGGTGTGGGGGTAATTTCCTCCTTTTTGTTCCCACTTATTTTATTATTTTTCCAATTATTTAAGGCTTTACGTTTATTGTTAGTGTGGTGCATTAAAAGTTTGGCTAGCACAGGCTGTCAGCCTCCTATCACACTTCTCAATGAAACAAGTACAAGATAAAAGATTATATTCGAATCATCGTTTTATCTCCTTTACCTAAGTTTGTAAAATCACCAAATAGATATAAAAATAGGTAAGCATTTCCTAAAATTTTGACATTGAGGTTTTTCATGCAGTCAGTGGCAGATGGAAACTATTACCGGGAAAGAAACGTAAGTGAAAAATTTTACAAATGTTTTGGGTGAAGGAATACAATTTGTCTCCATTTGAACTCTGAAATATAAACAACTTCAAAATTGAATGAGTATTTAGAAAATTCCGATTCTTTTCTCTGTGCCTCGTACACGCAAGTTGAGGGCAGGGTCTAGATGGGCTTTGGCTGAAAAGCATCACTTTAAGTTCACAAGACACCAAGAAATCTCATCTCTTCACACTTGGGTTACATCCCAAAATCCAACAAAAACGAGGAGCTTTCAAACTCCTGATGAGCTGGAATTTCTGAGAATATTTTCTTATGAACACAGCAGAACATGTTGCTCCTAAAACAAAGCCTGTCTACTCAGAGCTCCAGATTCCTGGGCCCGCAGCAGTCCTCAAGGACTCAAGATGTACATGTTTTGCTGTTGAGTGTATTTGAGATGTCCCAGTTTATTTTTGACAGGACTTGTTGCCAGGCTCAGTGTCAGCATCTAGAAATCGAGATGAGATCCTTCAGCACAGTGAAGCTGTATTTTTCCAGCTTAACTTGGCTTTCTCAAAAAAAAAAACCAAGCATCTGGAGTAAGTGGACTTTGCACCTCTCTGCTTCAAGTAGCCATGATTTTGTTTAAAGATTATGTTAGAGATTTTGACTGACTTCAAGGCTCACTCTGAATCCTAGATGTGTCTCATTCTTTTTGCTTGTGGGTTCAGCGTTTCGTAGCGACACAAACAAGTTCAGGCCCTGCAGAGGTGCTACCTGAAAAGGGCTGGGCTCCTCACATCCTTCCAAGAGGTTTGTAACATTAAGGAAAAAGCCTGTTACAAGAAAGAGAATACGCAGGGATGACAAATAATTACTCCTACAGAGCATGAACGTTTATTCCCGCGCAGAGAAGCGGATCAGCGGTTTAGCTGGGAAAGGTCAGCTTTTCGCGTGCCTTCCCGTGACGCTCACGGGTGAAGCAGTTTGAGAGCGGTTCTAGAAAGCTGCTCTTGCCTTTCTGAGCATCCCAAGGACGGCTGGAACACCGCGCGTACCAGCGGGTTTACAGCCACCGGGATTTCAGCATTGGCAGCTGTTGCGAGAAAGCTGATGGGGTTTGGGGCCGTCCATAGGAAGACGGGGAAGGCCCCTGGGGTTACACACAGCCCCCCAGGGGTGAGGGGCACGGGGAGCGCGCCCTGCCCGTCGCAGCGCCTTGGCCGCGGAGCAGCGCGGCAGGAAACGCAGAACAATCGGCAGGGAAATCCAACCCCAAATAACAACCGGCCTTCGCCAAAAGGAAAGGTCACTGCTTGAAAGTCCCTGCTTTGAGAGCTGGGAGGGGTTAAAAAAGAGCGAGTGGGGGAGACTCGATGCCTCTGCGGTTCCAAAGAATTCCATTTTTTTTGTAAGGAAAACAATGCAGGAGAACAATGTGGGTACTTGCAGCGCTTTCGAGGCAGGAGGTTTGTTTTTTTTTTTTTTCCCTTATAGAAAGTAAATTGGAACTGCTTCCATAAACAAGAGGCATTGGCTACGGAAGAAAGCGGGAGCTTTTGCAGAGATTTAAAAATAACCAAAAGTAAGGAGCACGCTGGCGCAGCGTTCTGTTTTCTCAGCAATGCACGGAAAACACGGCGCAGCTTCGACGTCTGAGGAAGGGAAAGGCTATGAAAGCAGATTGGGAGACATAATGTGGTAAACTTCAGACCTGACAGATTTTGTTTTCGAAGCCAGTGTTTGATGATAGGTTACCTCATGATGGGAATTGGATTGCAGACAGCTCTTTCCCCAAACATCTAAAATCTTTCAAAACATTTTTCTCCAGCAGTCCAGTTTATTCCAACACGTTATACTACCATGTACTGTGTCCCAACACAGCCTGGTGCTTAAAGCTGCCCAAAAGTGAATATTCATGAATTCCAGGCAAACACCATGGTTTGTCGTGCTCGTGCAGTACCTGGCAAACAAATTTACCAGACAGACAAAGCACACTCAACCCCCCCGCAATGCATTCACCTCAACAGCTTTAACTTTTTAAAGGCATTTGCTTAGCTTTTTTTTTTTTTTTCCCAGTTGATAAAGATAAAGCAATGTTGGTGGTGTTACCTGATTCCTGACCTCTCTAATTACATTACTCCCAGCATATCCTCTGCTGCTGGAGAGGCTTTTTGTACTGGGAAAGCTTATTTTGTTTTTCTGAATGAAAACAAGCTGCCCAGTATGCCCAAGTACGCAGCAGTAAAACTCTTGCTTTGATAAAGAGAACTTGGTGCTTAAAAGTAGGGGATTTTTATTTTATTTTATTGTGGGTGAGTCTCCAATGAGTTAATACTCAAAAGAATGTCAATATTACAGGCAAAAGGTCTTTATCAGGCATATGCTGAGGGAAAAAAATACACCGATATTTCTGTGCTGGCTATTTGTGTTGATAAATGCAAGTTTAATTACTCTCTATTGGTTTCATTTGGCCTAAGTGTCTGTATGTTTCTTTATTTCCTTCTCCCATAAGAAATGCAACCTTGCTGATTAAAGGTTGAATATTTCAATACCAGTGCCCAACTTCCCTGTCCCTTGTGGCTGTGCATCCATTCTGCACGTTTTAGTTTCCCTTTGACTTTTGTCATTGAGCACCTCTGAAGGTTCAGAGTGACTAGCAATTACTTTTGGGATAAAAGTTTTGTCACGTGAAGTTTTTTTTTCTGGCAAATTGTTAGTTTGCACCAGTGAAAAGCTCACAGTAACTGGCCATCTGAACCTGCTCCACCAAGATTTGAGCAGAGCAGGGACAATCGGAACCTGGTTTCTTTAGGACAAACCTCAGGGAATGAGACGAGTGAAGGGATTCAAAAAGCCTCTGAGGGGGGGTTGTTAGATTGCACAATCAGCTTGAATCCTGGCCCTGGGTAGAAAGGCCCTGAAATTCAAGATGAGACCCTTTGGTCCCCTCAGGTCAGCACAGAGGACTCCCCAGGGTCCCTCCCTGGCAGCTCCATGGGATGGACACGCACCTGCAGCTGGGAAACAGCAGAGGAGCTGCACTGCACAGCTGTCAGCAGAAAATTTGGCAAGACCTGCTCTGGCAAAATTCGGGGTTCAAGTTCCGGCATCAGTGGTGATGTTAAGGCTGTCAGAACGGCTCAGTGTCTGCCAGGCTGGTGTGGCATCCCAGGCTGCCCCTGCTGGGTGTGTGCATCAGGCAGTGCTATCACCCCAGAGCGCCTTCTCACAGCAGGGATGGGGAAGGACCACGTCCAGCACAGGGAAATGCATCTCTCCAGCTGAAGAGTCAGGTAAAGTGACCAGAGGTTGTGCTCGACATAACCAGGTGGCCTTCCCATCTCCAGGGGTAATGGTCCTTGCACCTTCAGAGCTGGTTTTTCCTCAGGCTTTTAATCACCTCTCAAACAGACAGACGCCCCCCGTGGAGGCTGCCATGCCCTGTGCACTAGAAAGCTTGGCAGGTGACCCGGTTGGTGTGAGGAGGGCAGCTGCAAGCAGGCAGCCACCAGGAAAACATGAGGTTTCAGTGGTTTTTGAAGCCTGAGGAATGGGAAGATGCCCTGAACTAAGCAGGAGTTAAGCACAGTCATGCAGAGGCCTGGCTGTTATGATTTAAGGTAGCTTTGGTGAATATCTGTGAAAGTAGGATGTAGAGCATTGTGCAGGAGAAAAATAACTCCTTATGTAAGGCATGACCTGGGGCATCACGCCAGGCTATCACTTCCAGATTTGGAAGGATTCGGTGTTTTGTACGGCACGACGCAAAGTTTCGAAAAATAAGATTTCCTCTTCCGTGCAGGGCAGCTGGGTGACACCTGGCAGCTTGTGCACTGCCATTGTGCTGGCCTGCAATCCACAGGGAGAGCTGGGTTTGTCCCAGGGGACACAGGAGCTGTGTGTGGATGTCTCAGCCCGCAGCTCCAAGCTGCAGCAGCAGCCTGGCTCTGCACACACCCGTGTACAGGTCCGCTCAGGAGCGTGGGCTGCCCTGGCTGAGAGCTCAGGAGCTGGCAGTGTCAGCTCGCAGGACAGCAGGGATACCCAGCCTTCCCTTTTGTCTGCACTCCCAGCGCTCAGTCAGTGCAATTACTGCCGGGCACTTGCCCGTCATGTTGTGAAATGCTTCAGGGGCTAAAAGGAAAAAAAAAAAACAAAAAAACAAAAAAGGGGGTGAGGGGGCCACAGGAAAGATCAGATTGTGGTCTAAACCTCATGAGGAAGAAGACGTCTGTCAGGACAAGCTCTTACCAGAAATGGGATAAAGAATCTTGTTTACTAAATCTTTCATGTCTGTAGCTAGTTCAAAGACATCTCACAGTCCTCCTCATTAGGAGAGCAAAGGAAGAGCAGAAAAGCCCTCAGCCTAACCCATTAAAAGCAGTAGTTCTGTGTGCAGGCATTCATAGGTTCAATTTTTTTCTTTTCCATCTACCACTGGTAGAGGAAAGTTCTTTCCAAGGTGACAGTTCCAGCCCTGTATTAAAATGTGAGCAAAGAGGAACTTCCTCGACTGGGTTTGGGTTTATTCACAGCACTTGTAAACAGTGTTAACATAAAGAGAACATGTGCAGGGAGTGTGCTGTGGGTTACCACAACTGATAAAGGAATTTAGGACAGTGAGAAGGCAGTTTCCTCTTCAACATACTGTTTTTTTCTGGAAGAATTATGTGAGAGCAGAAAACTTACAATAGCATTTCAGTTCCCTGCACAGAAAATACCCAGGGAGGAGAAACAAGGCAGAGTGGTGGCACTCACCTGCACCACAACTGAGCATCAGTCGAGTGAAGAGGACTCAGCAGCTCCTCCATTTAGCAAACACAATGAAAATGATAACCAATATCACCCATTTCCAGAGTGCTGGCATGTGCTTGGGGACAATAACCTGCATTTTTTACAGCCAGGTCTTCTGAGCCACAGCTGCTGCAGGGACACCTGCTGCTCTGGGGTGGCCACTGAGCTCAGTGAAAGCTAGATTGTGTACAGGCACACTGCAAAATTGCCACCCTAGATCCCACTGCAGCACAGCTTTCAGGCATCTCCCCTGAAACCTGTCCCTTGTGTCATTTCTGCAGGGGGTTCATGATGAATTAATTCTTTCCACTTTTTTTTTTTCATTTCCAAACAGGATCACTTGGCTTTTACAGCCTCTTCAGTGCTCCCCAAGCTTCATATCACACCTAAATGCTCATTTTCACTGCCTGAAGGTCTTCTCCAACCTGAATAATTCTATGAATGTGGCCTGTGCTTCAGCTCAAGGGAAAAGTTACACATTGATTGCATTTTGGAGAAAAAGACTGGAACTTTCAGCTGTAAATTTATCTTGTGTTGTGTCTCCAAGGTTAACTCCTATTGTAATTTGCAAATGGCAGAACAATGTCGCTATCTAGTAAAAAATAACAGTGTTCTCAAAATTCTCATGGAAAAATGATGTTGCAGGGGTGATGATTACGAAAAGTAACTCCCACATCTTCCCCAGGGCCTGGGCAGAGTGAGGGTGGAATTTGGCTGTGGAGTCCCCCTGATCCCTCCATGGATATCAGCAGCACCTGGGATCCACGGCACAACTCTTTCCTCCTCTACAGTTTCCAGCAGGATAATCACCTTTCCAAGGCAATAACAATCACTTCCCAAGAACAGCTGGGTCAGATGGCTCAGAAGCAACGACAAGAATGTGGTGAAAAGTTTAGTCCATCGATTCAGCTTCTGGACACGGCAGGGAAGAGACACCTTTTGATAAAACATCAGTCAAACACTGTATCTTTTATTCTTTGTGTTCTTCCGTGCTCCCACTCTGATCACGCCACGAAATACTATTTTTCAGAAAGATATATAGGAGGGAAATTACGTTTATTCAGGGAGAGCCATAATTGTCGGCGGTTTAAAAGCACCAGGTATCTTCTAAGCCCTGTGAACACACTGAGAGCTCCAAAGTTTGTCGTGCAGTTTGCTGCAGCACTGATTTATTCTATTTTACAGTCACCATGCCCTGGGGTGCCAGGCAGGCTCAGTAGCAGGAGTGGGAGCAGCAGAGTTGGGAGATGCTTTAGGTACAGCCCAGCCAGGTTTTCTGCAGCCTGCAAACGCTGGCCTTGCACCACAAACCGGTCTGCTGTTGCCATCTGCTGGAAAAATGCCTGATGGAGATTTCCAGACATGGCAAGGAGTATCTGCTCCTGGTACAGAAATACTTTTGTGGGGTTTTTTGTGGTTTTTACGGCCGGCTTTTTCCCTCTAGGTCCGTGTGAACTGCCAAAGAACAATGCGTGCATCAGGCTTTTACCACTCTGCGCACAGTGCTTCAACCAAAGCCAGTGTAAGAGCAAAACAGCTCTTCCAACAAAAGCCTCCTTACTAGAGAAGCAAAAAATCACCCTTCCAAAGGAATTCATCCTTCCTCTCTCTTACAACTCTCCTGTTTCATCAGATCATAGAATGCTCTGCGTTGGAAGGGACCCTAAAAATGACCCAGTTCCAACCTCCTGTCCTGGGCAGGGACACCTTCCCCTCGGCCAGATTGCTTTGCTGTGCCCCCAGATCTGTCACCCGGGCTGAGCAATGCCCATCCCGCACCTGGTCACACAGAGGCCACGCAGACTTTTACACAAGCAGGAGTCCTAAAGATCCTGCTCATCCCAATTTCTAGTTCCAGGCTGCCTGCGCTTACTTCTTCCTCAAACTATCACGGACGGAGGAATACTCCCGCAGCCTGCTCCCAAGGGATTTTCAGAGGCATCGGATAGATTTCCT
The DNA here is from genome assembly GCA_013390045.1 of Picathartes gymnocephalus. Lineage (NCBI taxonomy): Eukaryota > Metazoa > Chordata > Aves > Passeriformes > Picathartidae > Picathartes > Picathartes gymnocephalus. The sequence goes on from WEKY01032919.1 coordinate 399,907, forward strand.
TTTCCCTCGGATATCTGAGGAGCGGGAGCCTCCAGAAATCCTTTCCTCCTCTTAAGGATTCTGCGGCTCATCATTCTGTAAAATGTAAAAGCGCATAATACCACGGGGCAGGTGAGACCTTTCCTCGCTTGCAGGCAGCCTTAAGGCCTGATCAGTCTGCTGCTTGCCACAGGCATCCTCAGCTCCGTGTCGGTGGCCCCGCTCTGATCTGCGAGGTGTAATTGCCACGGCATGAAATCTGCGGCTGATGAGCTGCGGGATGACACGGCCCGGAGCTGCTCCTGGCAAAGGCAGGAAGGCTTTAGGGAATGTCGCTGCTGCTGCTGCTGCTGCTGACAGGGCTGTCAAACGTCGTGCTGGAAGCAGGAGTCAATGGGCTGTGAATCCTCCCCCAGCAGAGCTGAGAAGAACGGGACCCACGACTGTCCCTAAGCTACCCTTACACTGCCTAAAAAGTGTCCTGCAGTGTGCCTTGGAATTCCAGAACAAGGATGTTTAGGGGATAAACCCTGGCCGGGGCTGACAGGGACACAGGGAATTGGTGATGTTTTACCTGGTGGAGAAGGTGTGAAAGGGAGTTAGTCCAGACCTAGGACGGGCTGTGTTCATTGGCCTCCAGCTGGCTCAGCGTGGGGACAGTCACAGCCTGCACCTTTACAAGCCTGTCCATTATTAACTCTCTATTAACCTTCAGAACTAAACATCTTCAGTTTCAAAATTAACATACACAGACCCCAAGCATCCACTGCAGCTTGGAGGACTTCTAGCACGGCAGAGCAAAGAATCTGCATCCCCTCTGTGCCATCCATACTCTTACTTGATGTGGAAATTGCAGTGATATTATTAAGGCACGTCCTCAATGTGTCTCTTATTGTCTTGCCATTCGTGAAGCCCGAGGCTGGCTTGTCCTGCTTAGATTTCTGACGTGGGGGAGCTGAGCTGCCAGCTCACGTGGGAGTTTGTACTCACTGTGCAGAGACTTACCCTGTAAGATTTCTGTCATAGATTTCTGTGGCTGTGCTCCGTGAAAAATGACATGGCCTCATTGCTGGCAATTCTTATTTCTAAAATAGTGTAAAAATGCTATTTTAATACTATTTATTATTTTAAAAGAAAATATTTTAAAACTTTACCTGATAGCTAGTATACCTGAAAGCCAGAGGCAGCAAATATATATAGTGCTTCTAAGTCTTTGTAGAATCAGTTTTCATTCAAAAATATCCCGATGGGGATGTGCTTTTATGCATTAGTGACCTTTACAGATTTATTCTCCAGGTGGTTTTGAGTTCGTAGAACCATAGAAGAGTTCAGGTTGGAAGAGACTCTGAAGATCACCTCATTCCAGCCCTGCTGCTGTGGGCAGGGACATCTTTCACTATCCCAGGTTGCTCCGAGCTCCATCCAGCCTGGCCTTGAACGCTTCCAGGGATGGGACAGCCACAACTTCTCTGGGCACCCTGTGCCAGCCAGGTGCCAGAGGAGGAGGAAAACCCTTCCCATGTGGAGCAGAGGCTGCTGCAGCCTTGTGTAAGCTTGTGCCACAGACTGTGCGAGGCAGGCAGGCCCTTTCCATCGAGGGATAACAGCACCAAAAGATCTTTTTCAGGAAAACCAGAACAATGGAAAACCGAAGCAGCCTTCAGTTCTTCCAGCAGACTTGGGAAGAAATTGAAGGAGGAGCAGAACTGGCCTGGTGCCACAGCTCTGCATGCAGTGGGGATGGAGAAGCTGTAATAATGTGTCTTCTTGGCTGGCTCTTTAAAAATAAGGCACTTTTCTGTTGTTCCTTTTCAAGCATTACACAAAAGTTCCCCCTAGAAGTCCAAAGGCAGCTGTTTTCTTAGCACGGGGAAGTCAGGAAGAGGCAAAGCAGGCGAAAACATCAGATAAGTCTGGATAAAAAACTTGGCTAACCTATTTTTCCCCCCTCCTAAACAGCCAAATTTGAAGCACTCCGCAGAGATCTGCCTGGGAAGAAAAGCAGGGCCAATCACTGATATCTGAGCTCTGGTGAGGAGCACTGCTCTCCCTGCCTCGCTGTGGGAACTCCTGAGCTTCCATTCCCTGGGGTGGGAATGTTTCCCCTCTCATCCAGGCAACCCAGAGACCTCTGAGGGAACAAGCAGATAAGTTTTAAGTAACGGGATCTCCCGAGCGAGAAGTGATATGACAAAAGGAAATGGCCTCCCGTTGCGCCAGGCAAGGCTTAGATTGGAATTTAGGAAACATTTCTTCGCTGAGAGAGTGGTCAGGCATTGGAACAGGCTGCCCAGGGAAGTGCTGAGTGCCCACCCCTGGAGATATTTGAAGGATGTGTAGGGGTGGTGTTTAGGGACAGGGTTTTGCGGAGGGCCTGGCAGTGCTGGGGGAGCAGCTGGTGACCTCAGAGGGCTTTTCCAACCTAAAGGATCCCATGGTTCCGAAAAGCCTTGACCCCTCCAGCTCTAACGCAGCACCTGGGCGTTGACAAAATGAGGGTGGTGCTGGACATTGGAGGTCCCAGAGGGAGAGGACAAGGCACTGTCACCTGCAGGGAGGGTCTCGTCCCCAGAGAGCGGTCAGTGACTCCATCCCTGCCCTCGGCTCACCCTTGGGATGGACACCTGCCCTTGTGTCCCTCTGGGCATCCGGGAAGAGAAGCGGCTCCATGCATCCGACAGCTGCAGGGCCTGCAGGCTCTGGGCTTTTGCAGTTGTAGTGCCTTGTCACAAGGTGGCAGGGACGTGACACTGCCTGGCACGCTTCTGGCCTCAGAGCCTTGCGGCTTTCTTCCTTATCCAGTGCGGATTTACCAGCAATCTTCCGTCTTTTCTTTAAAGATGTCCTTGGGATAGCTGAAAGAGAGGGTAATTTTCAAAGCCCAAATATTTTACCTATTTGCGCTAAAGGAAAAAGAGCAAGAAACTGCTTTGCATCCTTCTGCCTGGAACTCATTGTGACAAGGGGAAGTGAGGAGGGGGCTTGGCCTGGCTCAGCCTGTGCTGAGCCTCAGCTCTGGCTGCTGCTGCTTCCATGTCAAACCCAAAAGCTGTCGTGATTAAAAATCAGGCAGCCCTTCTGTCCTGAGTCACAGGGACCATTTCTTCCTAAATAACTGAAGATGGGAAGTCATTCTTGTAGCTTCAAAAGAAAAAAAATACATATACACACACGTATAGGTGTGTATATATACATACATTTCCTTCAGTGCATAAGAAAATCTCAGTAATATTATGTTAGCTCTGGCTTCCTAGGGAAGACCCTTAACTCTGGGCTTCTGAAAGCAGATGCCTGTGCATTTATAGGACCATTTCCCTTCTTTTTATATGCCTCCCACAGTAATCTTTTACCCTTTCACAAGGCAGGAGTTTTGTGGTTTTACTGCTCTGCTCTCTCAAGGGTTTTGCAGGCTGTGTGGCAGGGAGAGAAACTTTTTTCCCTGCTCATCCAACATTTTCATACAGAGTTCTACCTGGGATGACAGAATTAGATCTGTGTTAATACGCTGTTAATAACCATCAGGTAATTATTTTGTTTATCGCTGGACTCCCAGCTGATTGTCGTCTCCTTATGTTTGCTTGCCTGGCAGTCTTCAGGGACAGGGGATTTTCAGGTTTTTTTAACCTGCAGTACATGCAGTGAGAGATTACCCAGCTCTGCAGAAAACACGCCTGTCATGCAGCAGGAGGTATCCACAACAAATTGCTGACATCCAAATCCAGCTCTGCACAAAAGGACGTGCAGGATGCCTGCTGCTCCCCTGGCTGTAACCAGACCACGGTGGAGCAGAGGCGTTGGCACAGCAGAAGGAAACGAGCAGAAAATGACCCAAGTAGAGCAGGTAACATTAGAAAATAGTCGTTTCTGAGCTGCTGCTCCCTACCAAATATTTCCTCTATCCATCGCAGTGCAAGGGCCCAAGAAGGGATTTTTTTGGGGGGGGGTCAGCTGGATGTGCTCCTGCTTCATACTGAGGCTCTGAGATTGCAAACCTGAAGTTTGCATTCCAATTTATTGGGACAGAGAATAATCCGAAGCTTTCTCGGCTATCTACAGCACAGACCCATGGAAACCAAGCAAGCCTGAGCTCCCACACGCTTACTGTGAACCTTGAGATGAGTGCGGACCATCGCAAGTTTGCGATTTATTTAAATACGCTAAGGAAACCAGCTTTGACGTTCAAGGCAGGCTCTTAGTTGGGAGGGAGGGAAGCAGGGAGGGAGGGAGGGAGGGAGGGAGGAAAATCCTTTTTTAACCTGTGCCAAGTCATCTGTGGAACTCATCGCTGCAGGACAGCATTAAGGCTGAAAGTGTAATAAGATGTAGAGTGAAATGGAGAAGTTGACAGGTGACAAGAGCGTCCAATGCGCAAGTGCACGAATTTTGCTTTTCGCTTTGGTTTAAACTCAAAGGTGTAAGGAATTTGGAAATGAGGTGACAAAGGTCTTTTTGTCTTTTAAAATGAAAGCTAGGTGAACCTCAAGGTGAATTGGTTTCACAACAGCAGGTCAGAATGTTTCATTTTGAGAATGTAGGGACTCTGCCTTTCAATTTTTGTGTGCCGTTTTCTAACCAGTGAATTTGATATGGGCTTGTGCAGTGCTTCAACTGAAGTAAATCAATGTTTTCCAGTGAATGCAATAGCAGACTAAAAAGTTCCATTTCTCTTGAGTACAGATTTATCATATTGAAGCAGAAAATACAAATTAGCAAGGGTTGTCTAATTGCCCCAGACATTTCCAGCTGGGAGCTGGGTCAAACATGTACAGGGCTGAGTTCTTTCTTGCCTTAGGAAAATACCTTTCATCATCCTCTGATGAAAGGCTACATTCAGGAACAATGAATTGGATGTGGAATGTCCATTCCTGATCTCCACTCCTCACGTCCCCAAGTCTGCACTGTAACTCCCCTTCTGGGCACCCCCTGGCTCCCTCTAGTTTGTCTCTTGTTTTGGCAACTTTTGGTCACGTCACAGGTCTCAAGAATCGCCAGGTTCAATTCAGGTTTAACATCAGAACGAACTTCCATGAGAAAGTCCATCCCAGCTCTGAATCTCCTGCCAGGGAACAGCCTCCAGATCTCACACAGAGCTCACGGAGGTGATTTAAGTTCCTGGCAAAAGTACATTTGGCCGGAATGGTCCACTACACCTCCTGGAAAGATATCAAAGAAACTCGCAGAGGAAAGCAAAGATCTGCTAAAATCTCTATCTTTCGTGATGTTTGCTTTTTAGTTTCGAGCATGACAAATTTCTTAAACTGGCTGCAGATTTCTCACCAGCCTGAGGTAATCCTGGAGGAAAGTATGTCCTCTTACCAAATTCCAACAATTTGCTGCCAGGCTTGAAGTCTGAGACCTGAACTTTATGTCAGAGCCCGTGTGATGCATTAGTCAGGACAATTGATTTTTCCCTTTGAAACACTGTGCTCAGCTATCACCAACCACATTTTTCTCTGGTTCCCAGGAACCCTGCTTCTTTGGCTGTCCATGGCCATAGCAACTGGAAAACAGACTCTGTAGGAGAAAGAGCATCAAAGAATCCCCTCTGACAGTAAAAGGGAGAGGAAAAAAACATATGACAGAGAAAAGCAAGGAGCTATTCAGGGCTAGGCCTGAATCCAGTTTTCAGGGAGAGATTTTGCACGAGAGGACAGAGATAACCGAGGGCAAGAACAACAACAAAGTCCATAACATTATTTCCTTTGGTGCTTTCTGCCACAAGCCCTTTTTTCTCCCCGACACTTGCCTCCCACCCACAATTTCACAAGTCAGATTTTTCCAGGTACCAGAGCAGCTGAGAATCCTGCTGGGAAGTTCAACGCCCTGGACAGACAGATGGCTGGGCTGGATGTGTTTATTTCCACAGAACAGCTTGTCAGTTTAACAAAGACAGCAAAATCAGAGAGAAAAAGCGTGTCACATGCAGCCGCCGTGCGTCTATAGCACATCGAGGAGGATCTCATTGCTCTTTTCCTTTGGCGGTGTAGGTTTAGCCCACAGCTCTGTTTTCGCACTCCTAAAGCTATGTTAAAATCATCAAGGGGTCAGCCACGAGCCCGCACGACTAAATTCACCTTTAAACACAGGCTGGCAGCTCCTCTGCCGTCCGTAAGGGCGGCAAAAGCACCTCCAACAGCCGCGCGCCCTTTACGCGAAACGCGAAAATGGGCATTAAATAAAAGCAGGCTCAGCAAACAAAACCAGGCTTTTTGCCGGAGATCACGTTGCCAAGTTCCAGCCTACAGCCGTTTGCAGCTGCGGAGCTAAGCTCCAGGGATACGGTTTGGGGTGAAAAAAAGTGACAGACCTGCCATTTCAGCCACTCTTGCTCGCCGCATACGGAATGCACTCATGCACCTGGTCCGTTCGGAGGAGGCGGCATTGCCATTTTCTTCCGCGTATTAAAAGAGGAAAGGTGGGAGTTTGCAAGGCCTGGCTCAGTAGAGGCCAGGCTTTAGGAGCTGTAGCTCAGCATTTCAGCAGATCAGTGTTAAAACCATGCAGATGGGGCTGGAGTTTGGGATCCGGAGGCTGGGGACAGAGGGATGTGGAGAGAGGGATGGACAGATGGATGGAGGGCCATCCGGGGCAGATTGGCTGCCACCTCAGAGGTGTCAGCACGAGGCTGGCTTAGAGTCACAGCTGCTGTCACACTGCCAATATTCTCTGTCCCTCGGAGGCTGTGTGTGTCCTGGGCAGGCTGAATTGCTCTCTGTGCAATCCCCACATCCCTTAGGATCCCCTCTGCACTGACACTCTGCTTTTCTTCCAGGCTTCCAGATTTGCCCCGCAGCATCTCACCCGAGCGCCCTTCAGGAGAGGCGCACACTCCCTGCAGCAAAACAAGCTCTGGAAAGAGCTGTGGGGAACGCAGGAATTCTGTGAATACAGGGAGAGCCACAGGTGGAGCCCTCTGCCAGTGTAGCAGGAGACAGAACAGCTATGCCAGAGCCACCAGGCCGTGTTTTACACCAAACCCCTGGCCTTTAAAGAGCTGCCATGCCCCGGAGGATCACAGGCAGCTCAGGCTCCGCCTGAGGAGTGTGGTGGGAATGGGAACACAGATCTGAGTGATGCTCTGCTGTGCCTGCAAGCCAGGCGGGACCTCGAGCTTTTCAGAGGGGGTCCCGAAGTTAAATTAGTGTTCTGGCGTGCTGAATGGGAGTGATTCACTGCATAAATACTGGAGGGCAGCGCTCACATTTGTGTGTGCTTAGGAACAGCAGGTGATGCCATGAGGGCTAAACAAAGCCTGAGGAGCAGCAGCAGCAGCAGCAGCAGCAGCAGCAGCAGCAGCTGCCTGCCTTCCCAAGGCTCCCATCACCTGAGGACAGTAGCCCAGCCAGGGCCAGATTGCTGAGCAGGCACGGCAGCAATTCCACTGGGCCACTGATTGTGTTATTGAAGCTGGGCACCTTTTCTCCTTCCCTGCTCGGTTCTTCACAGCCCTTAGGGGAGAAATGTTGCCTCTTCTCCACAGGTGGGGAAACTGAGGCACGGAGATTTTGCGGCCAGATGACCTGAGCAGCTTCCATCCCAGCATCAGCCGCACAGGCTGAAGCAGGTCTCCAGCAGCATGGCAAGCTCAGAAGTGCGTGGAACCGGTGGCACAAACGTGTGCTTAGCATCTCTTGCATGTTATTTTGGTTTTGTCCATGATTTTCTGCTTTTGCTGAATTAGTCTTCTTATGCTTTCAATTTTAATTAGAAATCCTGCTGGGAAAAGCTCTGCAGCAGCTCCAGTCACAGCTGGCGGGGCACCTGGCTTGGTGAGCTGGCTGAGGTCAGTACCTGCCTGCAAGCAGAGGCTGCCAAGGTTTTGCTGTGCAAGGCTTTTGCCTTTTGTTTTTGGAGGCTCAGATCTTATCCTGACTGTACTTTGGCCGGTAAAAGAAAGGCAA